>JAECWN010000407.1:25137500-25533612 GCA_018150725.1 Drosophila quadrilineata | reverse complement strand
CTTTGAAAGCAATAACTTTGCTAAAAAACACCTAATTTTAAAAAATTTTTGCATTTCCTGTTTATGGTAACGAATATAGTTTGAATCTGCATCTAAAATTGTTTACTTTAAAATTTTTTAATTTTTGACTCTTTTTTGGCCATTTTTGGATTCCTTTATCAACTCTTAAGAAATCAGAATTTTTCTAAAATTTTCGATATTCAAAATTTTTACATTTCTGAAAAACGCTTTAACTCTTTTTTTGAACTAGTATTTAAAATTCTTACATCTATTAAAACTATGGTTGAAAGAGAAAGAAATTGCAGTGAAATCGTTTTTTAGTAAAAAATTGACGATTTTGTCAACTTGGAGGAGGCAATAACTTTGCTAAAAATCACCTAATTTTTATAATTTTTGCATTTGTGATTATGGTAACGAATATGGTTTGAATCTGCATGAAAATTGGTTTCTTTTGACAATTTTCTAATTTTTGACTTTTTTTGGCCATTTTGGATTCCTTTATCAACTTTAAGAAGTTATAACTTTTCCAAAAATCAGCCGATTTTGAAAATTTTTAAATATCTGAAATACGCTTTAATCATTTTTCAAATTTAACTAGCATTTAAAATTACTTTACATACAGAAACTATGGTTGAAAGAGAAAGAAATTGCAGCAAAATCGTTTTTTAGTAGAAAATTGACGATTTTGTCAACTTTGAATAGCAGAATAACTTTGCTAAAATCACCCAATTTTTTTAATTTTTAAATTTCTGTTTATAGTAACGAACATAGTTTGAATCTGCATCAAAATTGGTTACTTTTGACAATTTTTAAATTTTGACTATTTTTGGAAATTTTTGGATTCCTTTATCAACTTTAAGAATTCGTAACTTTTCCAAAAATCAGCCGATTTTCAAAATTTTTAAATTTCTGAAAAACGCTTTAATCCTTTTTACAAATAGCATTTAAAATTCTTTACATATAGAAACTATGGTTGAAAGAGGAAGAAATAGCAGTGAAATCGTTTTGTAGTAGAAAATTGAAGATTTTGTCAACTTTGAAAAGCAATAACTTTGCTAAAAATCACCTAATTTTTATAATTTTTGCATTTACTTGTTTATGGTAACGAATATAGTTTAAATCTGCATGAAAATTGGTTACTTTTGACAATTTTTAATCTTTGACTTTTTTTTGGCCATTTTTGGATTCCTTTATCAAATTTAAGAAGTCATAACTTTTCTAAAATTTAGCCGATTTGAAAAATTTTTACATTTCTGAAAAACGCTTTAATCATTTTTCAACTAGTATTTGAAATTATTTACATACAGAAACTATGATTGAAAGAGAAAGAAATTGCAGCAAAATCGTTTTAGTAGAAAATTGACGATTTTGTCAACTTTGAGTAGCAATAACTTTGCTAAAATCACCACCTTTTTTTTAATTTTTGCATTCTCTGATCATGGTAATTGAAAAGCTAGTTTGAATCTGCAACAAAATTGGTAACTTTTTGATATTTTCTCTTGATTTTTGTCAATTTGCCATTTTTGGTTCCTTTATCAACTTTAAAGAGTTAATTATAACTTTTCCAACTTTTCAAAAATCGGGCCGATTTTGAAAATTTTTAAATATCGAAATTAAAAGGCTTTAATCCTTTTTTCAACTAGCATTTAAAATTTTTCACAGAAACTCTTGACTATGGTTGAAAGAGAAAGAAATTGCTGAAATCGTTGTTGTAGTAGAAAAATGAGATTAGACTTGGTCAACTTTGAATAGCAATCAACTTTGGCGTAAAAATCACCCAATTTTAAAAATTTTTAATTTACTTGATCTGTGGTAGTAATGAAATAGTTTGAAATCTGCATCAAAATTAAGTTGGTTACTTTTGACATTTTTATTTTTAAATATTTGACACATTTTTGGCCATTTTTTGAATTCCTTTATCAACTTTAAGAATGTCGAGGTAAATTTTCTTAAAAATTAGCCGATATTCGTAATTTTTACAATTTCTGAAAACGCTTTAATCCTTTTTGCAATTAGCATTTAAAAATTCTTTACATTAGAAATTCTATTGAAGAGAAAGAAATAGCAGTAAAATCGTTTTTAGTAAAAAAATTGACGATTTTGTCAACTTTGAAGAGCGTACAACTTTGCTAAAAATCAACCCAATTTTTTTATTTTTTGCATTCCTGTTCATGGTAACGAACATAGTTTAAATCTGCATCAAAATTGGTAAATTTTGACAAATTTTTAATCTTTGACTTTTTTGGCTATTTTGACTTCCTTTATCAACTTTAAGAAGTCATAACATTTTCACGAATCACCGCCTGATTTTGAAAATTTTTAACATTTCTGAAAAACGCTTTAATCATTTTTCAACTATGCATTTAAAATACTTTACATACAGAAACTTTATAGAAAGAGAAAGAAATTGCAGCAAAATCGTTTTTTAGTAGAAAATTGACGATTTTGTCAACTTTGAATAGCACAACTTTGTTTAAAAATCACCCAATTTTTTAATTTTTGGATTTCTGTTTATAGTAACGAACATAGTTTGAATCTGCAACAAAATTGGTTACTTTTGACAATTTTTAAATTTATTACTATTTTTGAAATTCTTCGGATTCCTTTATCAACTTCTAAGAAGTCGTAACTAACTTCCAGAAATCAGCCAATTTTCTAAAATTCTTTAAATTTCTAAAAAACGCTGCTTTAACCCTTTTTCAACTAATAGCATTTAAAGAAATTTTACATACAAAGAAACTACGGTGGAAAGATTGGAAAGAGAAATTGCAGAAATCGTTTTGCAGTGAAGAAAATTGAGTTTTATCAACTTTGAAGACAACTTTGCAAAAATCACCACTTTCGATTTTTCATATCTGAATATGTGAACGAATATATTTTGTAATCTTCATATTGAACTTTTTTTTGATTCCTTTTTCTACTTATATTGACGTATTTTCTTAGCTATCTTTGGATTCCCTTTTTAACAATCCTTTGAAGCCAAAATTTTCCAAAATTTGCATATTCTGAAAACGCTTTTTACTTTTCTGAAACGCCTTATCCTTCTCAACTAGTATTTAAAATTATTTACATAAGAAACTAAAATTCGGTTGAAAAAAAAAGGAAATAGCAGTGAAATCGTTTTTTTAGAATTTAAAAATTGACGATTTTTGTTAACTTTGAAAAGAAAACCAAAAATTTCCAGCCGAGTTTTGAATATTTTTACATTCCTGAATGGTAACACACGGTTTGAATCTGAATCATTTGGTAAATTTCAGACATTTTCTAATATTTTGACTTTTTATAGCTAGTAACTATGATTCCTTATCAACGAAAGTCAGAACTTCTAAAAATTCAGTCGATTTAAAATCGTTAAATTTCAGAAAAAAACTTTAACGTTTTTTCGTCAACTTAAAGAATCACTTTCAAAAATCACCCAATTAATTTAGAATTTTTGGCTTTTATTGAGCAAGTTGCAGTAAAAATCGTTTTTTGATCGAAAATAGTTGGAATTTGTCCTTCATGAATAGAATAACTTTTGCTAAAATTCCACATTTTTTAGAATTTTTAGATTTCTGTTTTGGTACGAACATAGTTTGATCTATCGCAAATTTTTTGATCTTTTTGGCAATTCTTTTTTGATTCCTTTTATAACTTTTTAACGATTTCTGGATAATTTTGACTCTTTACCAACTAAAAAATCAGCCGATTTTCAAAATTTTTACATTTCTGTAAAACGCTTTAATCCTTTTTCAACTAGCATTTAAAATTCTTTACATATAGAAACTATGGTTGAAAGAAGGAAAATTGCAGTGAAATCGTTTTTTAGTAGAAAATTGACGATTTTGTCAACTTTGAAAGCAATAACTTTGCTAAAAATCACCCAAGTTTTATAAATTTTTGACATTTCTGATTATGGTAACGAACATAGTTTGAATCTGCATCAAAATTGGTTAACTTTTGACATTTTTAATTTTGACGTTAATTTTTGGCCATTTTTGGATTCCTTTATCAACTTTAAGAAGTCATAACTTTTCCAAAAATCAGCCGATTTTTCAAAATTTTTACATTTCTGAAAAACTTTAACGCTTTTTAACAAAAAAACATACTCAAACTATGGTTGAAAGAGAAAGAAATTGCATTAAAATCGTTTTTTAGTAGAAAATTGACGATTTTGTCAACTTTGAAAGCAATAACTTTGCTAAAAATCACCCAATTTTTATAATTTTTGCATTTCTGATTATGGTAACGAACATAGTTTAAATCTGCATCAAAATTGGTTACTTTTGACATTTTATAATTTTTGACTATTTTTGGCAATCTTTGGATTCCTTTATCAACTTTAAGAAGTCATAACTTTTCCAAAAATTTGCGATATTCAAAATTTTTACATTTCTGAAATACGTTTTAATCCTTTTTCGAACTAGCATTTAAAATTCTTTACATATAGAAACTATGGTGGTTGAAAAAGAAAGAAATTGCAGTAAAATCGTTTTTTAGTAGAAAATTGACGATTTTGTCAACTTTGAAAGCAATAACTTTGCTAAAAATCACCCAACTTTTATAATTTTTGCATTTCTGATCATGGTAACGAACATAGTTTGAATCTGCATCAAAATTGGTTACTTTTGACATTTTTCTAATTTTTACTTTTTTTTGGCCATTTTTGGATTCCTTTATCAACTTTAAGAAGTCATAACTTTTCCAAAAATCAGCCGATTTTCAAAATTTTTACATTTCTGAAAAACGCTTTAATCCTTTTTTTAACTAGCATTTAAAATTCTTTACATACAGAAACTATGGTTGAAAGAGAAAGAAATTGCAGTAAAATCGTTTTTTAGTAGAAAATTGACGATTTTGTCAACTTTGAATAGCAATAACTTTGCTAAAAATCACCCAATTTTTATAATTTTTGCATTTCTGATTATGGTAACGAATATAGTTTGAATCTGCATCAAAATTGGTTACTTTTGACATTTTTTAATTTTTGACTATTTTTGGCCATTTTTGGATTCCTTTATCAACTTTAAGAAGTCATAACTTTTCCAAAAATCAGCCGATTTTCAAAATTTTTACATTTCTGAAAAACGCTTTAATCCTTTTTGAACTAGCATTTAAAATTCTTTACATATAGAAACTATGGTTGAAAGAGAAAGAAATTGCAGTAAAATCGTTTTTTAGTAGAAAATTGACGATTTTGTCAACTTTGAAAGCAATAACTTTGCTAAAAATCACCCAATTTTTATAATTTTTGCATTTCTGATCATGGTAACGAACATAGTTTGAATCTGCATCAAAATTGGTAACTTTTGACATTTTATAATTTTTGACTATTTTTGGATTCCTTTATCAACTTTAAGAAGTCATAACTTTTCCAAAATTTGCGATATTCAAAATTTTTACATTTCTGATAAACGCTTTAATCCTTTTTTCAACTAGTATTTAAAATTCTTTACATATAGAAACTAATGGTTGAAAGAGAAAGAAATTGCAGTGAAATCGTTTTTTAGTAAAAAATTGATGATTTTGTCAACTTTGAAAGCAATAACTTTGCTAAAAATCACCCAAGTTTTATAATTTTTGCATTTCTGTTCATGGTAACGAACATAGTTTGAATCTGCATCAAAATTGGTAACTTTTGACAGTTTTCTAATTTTGACTTTTTTTGGCCATTTTTGGATTCCTTTATCATTTAAGAAGTCATAACTTTTCCAAACATCAGCCGATTTTGAAAATTTTTACATTTCTGAAAAACGCTTTAATCCTTTTTTCAACTAGCATTTAAAACTATTTACATACAGAAACTATGGTTGAAAGAGAAAGAAATTGCAGTAAAATCGTTTTTTAGTAGAAAATTGACGATTTTGTCAACTTTGAAAGCAATAACTTTGCTAAAAATCACCCAATTTTTATAATTTTTGCATTTCTGATTATGGTAACGAACATAGTTTAAATCTGCATCAAAATTGGTTACTTTTGACATTTTATAATTTTTGACTATTTTTGGCAATCTTTGGATTCCTTTATCAACTTTAAGAAGTCATAACTTTTCCAAAATTTGCGATATTCAAAATTTTTACATTTCTGAAATACGTTTTAATCCTTTTTTGAACTAGCATTTAAAATTCTTTACATATAGAAATTATGGTTGAAAGAGAAAGAAATTGCAGTAAAATCGTTTTTTAGTAGAAAATTGACGATTTTGTCAACTTTGAAAGCAATAACTTTGCTAAAAATCACCCAAGTTTTATAATTTTTGCATTTCTGATCATGGTAACGAACATAGTTTGAATCTGCATCAAAATTGGTAACTTTTGACATTTTTCTAATTTTGACTTTTTTTGGCCATTTTTGGATTCCTTTATCAACTTTAAGAAGTCATAACTTTTCCAAAAATCAGCCGATTTTCAAAATTTTTATATTTCTGAAAAACGCTTTAATACTTTTTTCAACTAGCATTTAAAACTATTTACATACAGAAACTATGGTTGAAAGAGAAAGAAATTGCAGTAAAATCGTTTTTTAGTAGAAAATTGACGATTTTGTCAACTTTGAAAAGCAATAACTTTGCTAAAAATCACCCAATTTTTATAATTTTTGCATTTCTGATTATGGTAACGAATATAGTTTGAATCTGCATCAAAATTGGTTACTTTTGACATTTATTAATTTTTGACTATTTTTGGCCATTTTTGGATTCCTTTATCAACTTTAAGAAGTCATAACTTTTCCAAAAATCAGCCGATTTTCAAAATTTTTACATTTCTGAAAAACGCTTTAATCCTTTTTTCAACTAGCATTTAAAATTCTTTACATATAGAAACTATGGTTGAAAGAGAAAGAAATTGCAGTAAAATCGTTTTTTAGTAGAAAATTGACGATTTTGTCAACTTTGAAAAGCAATAACTTTGCTAAAAATCACCCAATTTTTATAATTTTTGCATTTCTGATCATGGTAACGAACATAGTTTGAATCTGCATCAAAATTGGTTACTTTTGACATTTTATAATTTTTGACTATTTTTGGATTCCTTTATCAACTTTAAGAAGTCATAACTTTTCCAAAATTTGCGATATTCAAAAATTTAACATTTCTGATAAACGCTTTAATCCTTTTTTCAACTAGTATTTAAAGTTCTTTACATATAGAAACTAATGGTTGAAAGAGAAAGAAATTGCAGTGAAATCGTTTTTTAGTAAAAATCTGATGATTTTGTTAACTTTGAATAGCAATAACTTTGCTAAAAATCACCCAAGTTTTATAATTTTTGCATTTCTGTTCATGGTAACGAACATAGTTTGAATCTGCATCAAAATTGGTAACTTTTGACATTTTTCTAATTTTGACTTTTTTTTGCCATTTTTGGATTCCTTTATCAAATTTAAGAAGTCATAATATTTCCACGAATCACCCGATTTTGAAAATTTTTACATTTCTGAAAAACGCTTTAATCCTTTTTTCAACTAGCATTTAAAACTATTTACATACAGAAACTATGGTTGAAAGAGAAAGAAATTGCAGTAAAATCGTTTTTTAGTAGAAAATTGACGATTTTGTCAACTTTGAAAGCAATAACTTTGCTAAAAATCACCCAATTTTTATAATTTTTGCATTTCTGATTATGGTAACGAACATAGTTTGAATCTGCATCAAAATTGGTTACTTTTGACATTTTATAATTTTTGACTATTTTTGGCAATTTTTGGATTCCTTTATCAACTTTAAGAAGTCATAACTTTTCCAAAATTTGCGATATTCAAAATTTTTACATTTCTGAAATACGTTTTAATCCTTTTTTGAACTAGCATTTAAAATTCTTTACATATAGAAATTATGGTTGAAAGAGAAAGAAATTGCAGTAAAATCGTTTTTTAGTAGAAAATTGACGATTTTGTCAACTTTGAAAGCAATAACTTTGCTAAAAATCACCCAATTTTATAATTTTTGCATTTCTGATTATGGTAACGAACATAGTTTGAATCTGCATCAAAATTGGTTACTTTTGACATTTTTCTAATTTTGACTTTTTTTTGGCCATTTTTGGATTCCTTTATCAACTTTAAGAAGTCATAACTTTTCCAAAAATCAGCCGATTTTCAAAATTTTTACATTTCTGAAAAACGCTTTAATCCTTTTTTTAACTAGCATTTAAAACTATTTACATACAGAAACTATGGTTGAAAGAGAAAGAAATTGCAGTGAAATCGTTTTTTAGTAGAAAATTGACGATTTTGTCAACTTTGAAAGCAATAACTTTGCTAAAAATCACCCAATTTTTATAATTTTTGCATTTCTGATTATGGTAACGAACATAGTTTGAATCTGCATCAAAATTGGTTACTTTTGACATTTTATAATTTTTGACTATTTTTGGCCATTTTTGGATTCCTTTATCAACTTTAAGAAGTCATAACTTTTCCAAAATTTGCGATATTCAAAATTTTTACATTTCTGATAAACGCTTTAATCCTTTTTTCAACTAGCATTTAAAATTCTTTACATATAGAAACTAATGGTTGAAAGAGAAAGAAATTGCAGTGAAATCGTTTTTTAGTAGAAAATTGACGATTTTGTTAACTTTGAAGAGCAATAACTTTGCTAAAAATCACCCAAGTTTTATAATTTTTGCATTTCTGATCATGGTAACGAACATAGTTTGAATCTGCATCAAAATTGGTAACTTTTGACATTTTTCTAATTTTGACTTTTTTTTGGCCATTTTTGGATTCCTTTATCAACTTTAAGAAGTCATAACTTTTCCAAAAATCAGCCGATTTTCAAAATTTTTACATTTCTGAAAAACGCTTTAATCCTTTTTTCAACTAGCATTTAAAATTCTTTACATATAGAAACTATGGTTGAAAGAGAAAGAAATTGCAGTGAAATCGTTTTTTAGTAGAAAATTGACGATTTTGTCAACTTTGAAAGCAATAACTTTGCTAAAAATCACCCAATTTTTATAATTTTTGCATTTCTGATTATGGTAACGAACATAGTTTGAATCTGCATCAAAATTGGTTACTTTTGACATTTTATAATTTTTGACTATTTTTGGCCATTTTTGGATTCCTTTATCAACTTTAAGAAGTCATAACTTTTCCAAAATTTGCGATATTCAAAATTTTTACATTTCTGAAAAACGCTTTAATCCTTTTTTCAACTAGCATTTAAAATTCTTTACATATAGAAATTATGGTTGAAAGAGAAAGAAATTGCAGTGAAATCGTTTTTTAGTAAAAAATTGACGATTTTGTCAACTTTGAATAGCAATAACTTTGCTAAAAATCACCCAAGTTTTATAATTTTTGCATTTCTGATTAAAGTATCGAACATAGTTTGAATTTGCATCAAAATTGGTTACTTTTGACATTTTTTTAATTTTGACTTTTTTTGGCCATTTTTGGATTCCTTTATCAACTTTAAGAAGTCATAACTTTTCCATTTCTGAAAAACGCTTTAATACTTTTTTGAACTAGCATTTAAAATTCTTTACATATAGAAATTATGGTTGAAAGAGAAAGAAATTGCAGTGAAATCGTTTTTTAGTAAAAAATTGACGATTTTGTTAACTTTGGAGAGCAATAACTTTGCTAAAAATCACCCAAGTTTTATAATTTTTGCATTTCTGATCATGGTAACGAACATAGTTTGAATCTGCATCAAAATTGGTTACTTTTGACATTTTATAATTTTTGACTATTTTTGGCCATTTTTGGATTCCTTTATCAACTTTAAGAAGTCATAACTTTTCCATTTCTGAAAAACGCTTTAATCCTTTTTTGAACTAGCATTTAAAATTCTTTACATATAGAAATTATGGTTGAAAGAGAAAGAAATTGCAGTGAAATCGTTTTTTAGTAAAAAATTGACGATTTTGTTAACTTTGGAGAGCAATAACTTTGCTAAAAATCACCCAAGTTTTATAATTTTTGCATTTCTGATCATGGTAACGAACATAGTTTGAATCTGCATCAAAATTGGTAACTTTTGACATTTTTCTAATTTTGACTTTTTTTTGGCCATTTTTGGATTCCTTTATCAACTTTAAGAAGTCATAACTTTTCCAAAAATCAGCCGATTTTCAAAATTTTTACATTTCTGAAAAACGCTTTAATACTTTTTTCAACTAGCATTTAAAACTATTTACATACAGAAACTATGGTTGAAAGAGAAAGAAATTGCAGTAAAATCGTTTTTTAGTAGAAAATTGACGATTTTGTCAACTTTGAAAGCAATAACTTTGCTAAAAATCACCCAATTTTTATAATTTTTGCATTTCTGATTATAGTAACGAATATAGTTTGAATCTGCATCAAAATTGGTTACTTTTGACATTTATTAATTTTTGACTATTTTTGGCCATTTTTGGATTCCTTTATCAACTTTAAGAAGTCATAACTTTTCCAAAAATCAGCCGATTTTCAAAATTTTTACATTTCTGAAAAACGCTTTAATCCTTTTTTCAACTAGCATTTAAAATTCTTTACATACAGAAACTATGGTTGAAAGAGAAAGAAATTGCAGTAAAATCGTTTTTTAGTAGAAAATTGACGATTTTGTCAACTTTGAAAGCAATAACTTTGCTAAAAATCACCCAATTTTTATAATTTTTGCATTTCTGATTATGGTAACGAACATAGTTTGAATCTGCATCAAAATTGGTTACTTTTGACATTTTTTAATTTTTGACTATTTTTGGCCATTTTTGGATTCCTTTATCAACTTTAAGAAGTCATAACTTTTCCAAAAATCAGCCGATTTTCAAAATTTTTACATTTCTGAAAAACGCTTTAATCCTTTTTTCAACTAGCATTTAAAATTCTTTACATATAGAAACTATGGTTGAAAGAGAAAGAAATTGCAGTAAAATCGTTTTTTAGTAGAAAATTGACGATTTTGTCAACTTTGAAAGCAATAACTTTGCTAAAAATCACCCAATTTTTATAATTTTTGCATTTCTGATTATAGTAACGAATATAGTTTGAATCTGCATCAAAATTGGTTACTTTTGACATTTATTAATTTTTGACTATTTTTGGCCATTTTTGGATTCCTTTATCAACTTTAAGAAGTCATAACTTTTCCAAAAATCAGCCGATTTTCAAAATTTTTACATTTCTGAAAAACGCTTTAATCCTTTTTTCAACTAGCATTTAAAATTATTTACATACAGAAACTATGGTTGAAAGAGAAAGAAATTGCAGTAAAATCGTTTTTTAGTAGAAAATTGACGATTTTGTCAACTTTGAAAGCAATAACTTTGCTAAAAATCACCCAATTTTTATAATTTTTGCATTTCTGATTATAGTAACGAATATAGTTTGAATCTGCATCAAAATTGGTTACTTTTGACATTTTTTAATTTTTGACTATTTTTGGCCATTTTTGGATTCCTTTATCAACTTTAAGAAGTCATAACTTTTCCAAAAATCAGCCGATTTTCAAAATTTTTACATTTCTGAAAAACGCTTTAATCCTTTTTTCAACTAGCATTTAAAATTCTTTACATATAGAAACTATGGTTGAAAGAGAAAGAAATTGCAGTAAAATCGTTTTTTAGTAGAAAATTGACGATTTTGTCAACTTTGAAAGCAATAACTTTGCTAAAAATCACCCAATTTTTATAATTTTTGCATTTCTGATTATGGTAACGAATATAGTTTGAATCTGCATCAAAATTGGTTACTTTTGACATTTTTTAATTTTTGACTATTTTTGGCCATTTTTGGATTCCTTTATCAACTTTAAGAAGTCATAACTTTTCCAAAAATCAGCCGATTTTCAAAATTTTTACATTTCTGAAAAACGCTTTAATCCTTTTTTGAACTAGCATTTAAAATTCTTTACATATAGAAACTATGGTTGAAAGAGAAAGAAATTGCAGTAAAATCGTTTTTTAGTAGAAAATTGACGATTTTGTCAACTTTGAAAGCAATAACTTTGCTAAAAATCACCCAATTTTTATAATTTTTGCATTTCTGATTATGGTAACGAACATAGTTTGAATCTGCATCAAAATTGGTTACTTTTGACATTTTATTAATTTTTGACTATTTTTTGGCCATTTTTGGATTCCTTTATCAACTTTAAGAAGTCATAACTTTTCCAAAAATCAGCCGATTTTCAAAATTTTTACATTTCTGAAAAACGCTTTAATCCTTTTTTCAACTAGCATTTAAAATTCTTTACATATAGAAACTATGGTTGAAAGAGAAAGAAATTGCAGTAAAATCGTTTTTTAGTAGAAAATTGACGATTTTGTCAACTTTGAAAGCAATAACTTTGCTAAAAATCACCCAATTTTTATAATTTTTGCATTTCTGATTATGGTAACGAACATAGTTTGAATCTGCATCAAAATTGGTTACTTTTGACATTTTATAATTTTTGACTATTTTTGGCCATTTTTGGATTCCTTTATCAACTTTAAGAAGTCATAACTTTTCCAAAAATCAGCCGATTTTCAAAATTTTTACATTTCTGAAAAACGCTTTAATCGTTTTTTCAACTAGCATTTAAAACTATTTACATACAGAAACTATGATTGAAAGAGAAAGAAATTGCAGTAAAATCGTTTTTTAGTAGAAAATTGACGATTTTGTCAACTTTGAAAGCAATAACTTTGCTAAAAATCACCCAATTTTTATAATTTTTGCATTTCTGATTATGGTAACGAACATAGTTTGAATCTGCATCAAAATTGGTTACTTTTGACATTTATAATTTTTGACTATTTTTGGCCATTTTTGGATTCCTTTATCAACTTTAAGAAGTCATAACTTTTCCAAAAATTGCGATATTCAAAATTTTTACAATTCTGAAAAACGCTTTAATCCCTTTTTCAACTAGCATTTAAACTATTTACATACAGAAACTATGATTGAAAGAGAAAGAAATTGCAGTGAAATCGTTTTTTTTGTAGAAAATTGACGATTTTGTCAACTTTGAATAACAATAACTTTGCTAAAAATCACCCAATTTTTATAATTTTTGCATTTCTGATTATGGTAACGAACATAGTTTGAATCTGCATCAAAATTGGTTACTTTTGACATTTTATAATTTTTGACTATTTTTGGCCATTTTTGGATTCCTTTATCAACTTTAAGAAGTCATAACTTTTCCAAAAATCAGCCGATTTTCAAAATTTTTACATTTCTGAAAAACGCTTTAATCCTTTTTTCAACTAGCATTTAAAACTATTTACATACAGAAACTATGGTTGAAAGAGAAAGAAATTGAAGTAAAATCGTTTTTTAGTAGAAAATTGACGATTTTGTCAACTTTGAAAGCAATAACTTTGCTAAAAATCACCCAATTTTTATAATTTTTGCATTTCTGATTATGGTAACGAACATAGTTTGAATCTGCATCAAAATTGGTTACTTTTGACAATTTTCTAATTTTGACTATTTTTGGCCATTTTTGGATTCCATTATCAACTTTAAGAAGTCATAACTTTTCCAAAAATCAGCCGATTTTCAAAATTTTTACATTTCTGAAAAACGCTTTAATCCTTTTTTCAACTAGCATTTAAAATTCTTTACATACAGAAACTATGGTTGAAAGAGAAAGAAATTGCAGTAAAATCGTTTTTTAGTAGAAAATTGACGATTTTGTCAACTTTGAAAGCAATAACTTTGCTAAAAATCACCCAATTTTTATAATTTTTGCATTTCTGATTATGGTAACGAACATAGTTTGAATCTGCATCAAAATTGGTTACTTTTGACATTTATTAATTTTTGACTATTTTTGGCCATTTTTGGATTCCTTTATCAACTTTAAGAAGTCATAACTTTTCCAAAAATCAGCCGATTTTCAAAATTTTTACATTTCTGAAAAACGCTTTAATCCTTTTTTCAACTAGCATTTAAAATTCTTTACATATAGAAACTATGGTTGAAAGAGAAAGAAATTGCAGTAAAATCGTTTTTTAGTAGAAAATTGACGATTTTGTCAACTTTGAAAGCAATAACTTTGCTAAAAATCACCCAATTTTTATAATTTTTGCATTTCTGATTATGGTAACGAATATAGGTTGAATCTGCATCAAAATTGGTTACTTTTGACATTTATTAATTTTTGACTATTTTTGGCCATTTTTGGATTCCATTATCAACTTTAAGAAGTCATAACTTTTCCAAAAATCAGCCGATTTTCAAAATTTTTACATTTCTGAAAAACGCTTTAATCCTTTTTTCAACTAGCATTTAAAATTCTTTACATATAGAAACTATGGTTGAAAGAGAAAGAAATTGCAGTAAAATCGTTTTTTAGTAGAAAATTGACGATTTTGTCAACTTTGAAAGCAATAACTTTGCTAAAAATCACCCAATTTTTATAATTTTTGCATTTCTGATTATGGTAACGAACATAGTTTGAATCTGCATCAAAATTGGTTACTTTTGACATTTTATAATTTATGACTATTTTTGGCCATTTTTGGATTCCTTTATCAACTTTAAGAAGTCATAACTTTTCCAAAATTTGCGATATTCAAAATTTTTACAATTCTGAAAAACGCTTTAATCCCTTTTTGAACTAGCATTTAAAACTATTTACATACAGAAACTATGATTGAAAGAGAAAGAAATAGCAGTGAAATCGTTTTTTAGTAGAAAATTGACGATTTTGTCAACTTTGAAAGCAATAACTTTGCTAAAAATCACCCAATTTTTATAATTTTTGCATTTCTGATTATGGTAACGAACATAGTTTGAATCTTCATCAAAATTGGTTACTTTTGACATTTTATAATTTTTGACTATTTTTGGCCATTTTTGGATTCCTTTATCAACTTTAAGAAGTCATAACTTTTCCAAAATTTGCGATATTCAAAATTTTTACATTTCTGAAATACGATTTAATCCTTTTTTGAACTAGCATTTAAAATTCTTTACATATAGAAATTATGGTTGAAAGAGAAAGAAATTGCAGTAAAATCGTTTTTTAGTAGAAAATTGACGATTTTGTCAACTTTGAAAGCAATAACTTTGCTAAAAATCACCAAAGTTTTATAATTTTTGCATTTCTGATCATGGTAACGAACATAGTTTGAATCTGCATCAAAATTGGTAACTTTTGTCATTTATCTAATTTTGACTTTTTTTTGCCATTTTTGGATTCCTTTATCAACTTTAAGAAGTCATAACTTTTCCAAAAATAAGCCGATTTTCAAAATTTTTACATTTCTGAAATACGATTTAATCCTTTTTTGAACTAGCATTTAAAATTCTTTACATACAGAAACTATGATTGAAAGAGAAAGAAATTGCAGTGAAATCGTTTTTTTGTAGAAAATTGACGATTTTGTCAACTTTGAATAACAATAACTTTGCTAAAAATCACCCAATTTTTATAATTTTTGCATTTCTGATTATGGTAACGAACATAGTTTGAATCTGCATCAAAATTGGTTACTTTTGACATTTTATAATTTTTGACTATTTTTGGCCATTTTTGGATTCCTTTATCAACTTTAAGAAGTCATAACTTTTCCAAAAATCAGCCGATTTTCAAAATTTTTACATTTCTGAAAAACGCTTTAATCCTTTTTTCAACTAGCATTTAAAACTATTTACATACAGAAACTATGGTTGAAAGAGAAAGAAATTGCAGTAAAATCGTTTTTTAGTAGAAAATTGACGATTTTGTCAACTTTGAAAGCAATAACTTTGCTAAAAATCACCCAATTTTTATAATTTTTGCATATCTGATTATGGTAACGAATATAGTTTGAATCTGCATCAAAATTGGTTACTTTTGACAATTTTCTAATTTTGACTATTTTTGGCCATTTTTGGATTCCATTATCAACTTTAAGAAGTCATAACTTTTCCAAAAATCAGCCGATTTTCAAAATTTTTACATTTCTGAAAAACGCTTTAATCCTTTTTTCAACTAGCATTTAAAACTATTTACATACAGAAACTATGATTGAAAGAGAAAGAAATTGCAGTAAAATCGTTTTTTAGTAGAAAATTGACGATTTTGTCAACTTTGAAGAGCAATAACTTTGCTAAAAATCACCCAATTTTTATAATTTTTGCATTTCTGATTATGGTAACGAACATAGTTTGAATCTGCATCAAAATTGGTTATTTTTGACATTTTATAATTTTTGACTATTTTTGGCCATTTTTGGATTCCTTTATCAACTTTAAGAAGTCATAACTTTTCCAAAAATTTGCGATATTCAAAATTTTTACATTTCTGAAAAACGCTTTAATCCTTTTTTCAACTAGCATTTAAAACTCTTTACATACAGAAACTATGGTTGAAAGAGAAAGAAATTGCAGTAAAATCGTTTTTTAGTAGAAAATTGACGATTTTGTCAACTTTGAAAGCAATAACTTTGCTAAAAATCACCCAATTTTTATAATTTTTGCATTTCTGATTATGGTAACGAATATAGTTTGAATCTGCATCAAAATTGGTTACTTTTGACATTTTTCTAATTTTGACTTTTTTTGGCCATTTTTGGATTCCTTTATCAACTTTAAGAAGTCATAACTTTTCCAAAAATCAGCCAATTTTCAAAATTTTTACATTTCTTAAAAACGCTTTAATCCTTTTTTCATCTAGCATTTAAAATTCTTTACATATAGAAACTATGATTGAAAGAGAAAGAAATTTCAGTAAAATCGTTTTTTAGTAGAAAATTGACGATTTTGTCAACTTTGAAAGCAATAACTTTGCTAAAAATCACCCAATTTTTATAATTTTTGCATTTCTGATTATGGTAACGAATATAGTTTGAATCTGCATCAAAATTGGTTACTTTTGAATTTTTATAATATTTGACCATTTTTGGCCATATTTGGATTCCTTTATCAACTTTAAGAAGTCATAACTTTTCCAAAAATCACGATTTTCAAAATTTTTACATTTCTGAAAAACGCCTTAATCCTTTTTTCAACTAGCATTTAAAATTCTTTACATATAGAAATTCTGGTTGAAAGAGAAAGAAATTGCAGTAAAATCGTTTTTTAGTAGAAAATTGACGATTTTGTCAACTTTGAAAGCAATAACTTTGCTAAAAATCACCCAATTTTTATAATTTTTGCATTTCTGATTATGGTAACGAATATAGTTTGAATCTGCATCAAAATTGGTTACTTTTGAATTTTTCTAATTTTTGACCATTTTTGGCCATATTTGGATTCCTTTATCAACTTTAAGAAGTCATAACTTTTCCAAAAATCAGCCGATTTTCAAAATTTTTACATTTCTGAAAAACGCTTTAATCCTTTTTTCAACTAGCATTTAAAACTTCTTTACATATAGAAACTATGGTTGAAAGAGAAAGAAATTGCAGTAAAATCGTTTTTTAGTAGAAAATTGACGATTTTGTCAACTTTGAAGAGCAATAACTTTGCTAAAAATCACCCAATTTTTATAATTTTTGCATTTCTGATTATGGTAACGAACATAGTTTGAATCTGCATCAAAATTGGTTACTTTTGACATTTTATAATTTTTGACTATTTTTGGCCATTTTTGGATTCCTTTATCAACTTTAAGAAGTCATAACTTTTCCAAAATTTGCCGATATTCAAAATTTTTACATTTCTGAAAAACGCTTTAATCCTTTTTTCAACTAGCATTTAAAATTCTTTACATATAGAAACTATGGTTGAAAGAGAAAGAAATTGCAGTAAAATCGTTTTTTAGTAGAAAATTGACGATTTTGTCAACTTTGAAAGCAATAACTTTGCTAAAAATCACCCAATTTTTATAATTTTTGCATATCTGATTATGGTAACGAATATAGTTTGAATCTGCATCAAAATTGGTTACTTTTGACAATTTTCTAATTTTGACTATTTTTGGCCATTTTTGGATTCCATTATCAACTTTAAGAAGTCATAACTTTTCCAAAAATCAGCCGATTTTCAAAATTTTTACATTTCTGAAAAACGCTTTAATCCTTTTTTCAACTAGCATTTAAAATTATTTACATACAGAAACTATGATTGAAAGAGAAAGAAATTGCAGTAAAATCGTTTTTTAGTAGAAAATTGACGATTTTGTCAACTTTGAAAGCAATAACTTTGCTAAAAATCACCCAATTTTTATAATTTTTGCATATCTGATTATGGTAACGAATATAGTTTGAATCTGCATCAAAATTGGTTACTTTTGACATTTATTAATTTTTGACTATTTTTGGCCATTTTTGGATTCCATTATCAACTTTAAGAAGTCATAACTTTTCCAAAAATCAGCCGATTTTCAAAATTTTTACATTTCTGAAAAACGCTTTAATCCTTTTTTCAACTAGCATTTAAAATTCTTTACATATAGAAATTATGGTTGAAAGAGAAAGAAATTGCAGTAAAATCGTTTTTTAGTAGAAAATTGACGATTTTGTCAACTTTGAAAGCAATAACTTTGCTAAAAATCACCCAATTTTTATAATTTTTGCATTTCTGATTATGGTAACGAACATAGTTTGAATCTGCATCAAAATTGGTTACTTTTGACATTTTATAATTTTTGACTATTTTTGGCCATTTTTAGATTCCTTTATCAACTTTAAGAAGTCATAACTTTTCCAAAATTTGCGATATTCAAAATTTTTACATTTCTGAAATACGTTTTAATCCTTTTTTGAACTAGCATTTAAAATTCTTTACATATAGAAACTATGGTTGAAAGAGAAAGAAATTGCAGTAAAATCGTTTTTTAGTAGAAAATTGACGATTTTGTCAACTTTGAAAGCAATAACTTTGCTAAAAATCACCAAAGTTTTATAATTTTTGCATTTCTGATCATGGTAACGAACATAGTTTGAATCTGCATCAAAATTGGTAACTTTTGTCATTTATCTAATTTTGACTTTTTTTTGCCATTTTTGGATTCCTTTATCAACTTTAAGAAGTCATAACTTTTCCAAAAATCAGCCGATTTTCAAAATTTTTACATTTCTGAAAAACGCTTTAATCCTTTTTTCAACTAGCATTTAAAATTCTTTACATATAGAAACTATGGTTGAAAGAGAAAGAAATTGCAGTAAAATCGTTTTTTAGTAGAAAATTAACGATTTTGTCAACTTTGAAAAGCAATAACTTTGCTAAAAATCACCCAATTTTTATAATTTTTACATTTCTGATTAAAGTAACGAACATAGTTTGAATCTGCATCAAAATTGGTTACTTTTGACATTTATTAATTTTTGACTATTTTTGGCCATTTTTGGATTCCTTTATCAACTTTAAGAAGTCATAACTTTTCCAAAAATCAGCCGATTTTCAAAATTTTTACATTTCTGAAAAACGCTTAAATACTTTTTTCAACTAGCATTTAAAACTATTTACATACAGAAACTATGGTTGAAAGAGAAAGAAATTGCAGTAAAATCATTTTTTAGTAGAAAATTGACGATTTTGTCAACTTTGAAAGCAATAACTTTGCTAAAAATCACCCAATTTTTATAATTTTTGCATTTCTGATTATGGTAACGAACATAGTTTGAATCTGCATCAAAATTGGTTACTTTTGACATTTTATAATTTTTGACTATTTTTGGCCATTTTTGGATTCCTTTATCAACTTTAAGAAGTCATAACTTTTCCAAAATTTGCGATATTCAAAATTTTTACATTTCTGATAAACGCTTTAATCCTTTTTTCAACTAGTATTTAAAGTTTTTTACATATAGAAACTCATGGTTGAAAGATAAACAAATTGCAGTGAAATTGTTTTTTAGTAGAAAATTGACGATTTTGTTAACTTTGAAAGCAATAAGTTTGCTAAAATACACCCAATTTTTATAATTTTTGCATTTCTGATTATGGTAACGAACATAGTTTGAATCTGCATCAAAATTGGTTACTTTTGACATTTTATAATTTTTGACTATTTTTGGCCATTTTTGGATTCCATTATCAACTTTAAGAAGTCATAACTTTTCCAAAAATCAGCCGATTTTCAAAATTTTTACATTTTTGAAAAACGCTTTAATACTTTTTTCAACTAGCATTTAAAACTATTTACATACAGAAACTATGGTTGAAAGAGAAAGAAATTGCAGTAAAATCGTTTTTTAGTAGAAAATTGACGATTTTGTCAACTTTGAAAGCAATAACTTTGCTAAAAATCACCCAATTTTTATAATTTTTGCATTTCTGATTATGGTAACGAATATAGTTTCAATCTGCATCAAAATTGGTTACTTTTAACATTTTATAATTTTTGACAATTTTTGGCCATTTTCGGATTCCTTTATCAACTTTAAGAAGTCATAATTTTTCCAAAAATCAGCCGATTTTCAAAATTTTTACATTTCTGAAAAACGCTTTAATCCTTTTTTCAACTAGCATTTAAAATTATTTACATACAGAAACTATGATTGAAAGAGAAAGAAATTGCAGTAAAATCGTTTTTAGTAGAAAAATGACGATTTTGTCAACTTTGAAAAGCAATAACTTTGCTAAAAATCACCCAATTTTTATAATTTTTGCATTTCTGATTATGGTAACGAATATAGTTTGAATCTGCATCAAAATTGGTTACTTTTGACATTTATTTATATTTGACTATTTTTGGCCATTTTTGGATTCCATTATCAACTTTAAGAAGTCATAACTTTTCCAAAAATCAGCCGATTTTCAAAATTTTTACATTTCTGAAAAACGCTTTAATCCTTTTTCAACTAGCATTTAAAATTAATTTACATACAGAAACTATGATTGAAAGAGAACGAAATTGCAGTAAAATCGTTTTTTAGTAGAAAATTGACGATTTTGTCAACTTTGAAAGCAATAACTTTGCTAAAAAATCACCCAATTTTTATAATTTTTGCATTTCTGATTATGGTAACGAACATAGTTTGAATCTGCATCAAAATCCTTTAATCCTTTTTTCAACTAGCATTTAAAACTATTTACATACAGAAACTATGATTGAAAGAGAAAGAAATTGCAGTAAAATCGTTTTTAGTAGAAAAATGACGATTTTGTCAACTTTGAAAGCAATAACTTTGCTAAAAATCACCCAATTTTTATAATTTTTGCATTTCTGATTATGGTAACGAATATAGTTTGAATCTGCATCAAAATTGGTAACTTTTGACATTTATTTATATTTGACTATTTTTGGCCATTTTTGGATTCCATTATCAACTTTAAGAAGTCATAACTTTTCTAAAAATCAGCCGATTTTCAAAATTTTTACATTTCTGAAAAACGCTTTAATCCCTTTTTCAACTAGCATTTAAAACTAATTACATACAGAAACTATGATTGAAAGAGAACGAAATTGCAGTAAAATCGTTTTTTAGTAGAAAATTGACGATTTTGTCAACTTTGAAGAGCAATAACTTTGCTAAAAAATCACCCAATTTTTAAATTTTTGCATTTCTGTTTGAAATAGTTTGAATCTGATGGTAACTTGAACATTTTAGTTTTTGAATCTTTGGCCATTTTGATTCCTTTTCAACTTTAAGAATCATAACTTTTCCAAAATAGCCGATTTTCAAAATTTTTAGCATCCTAAAAACGCTTTAATCCTTTTTTCAACTAGCATTTAAAATTTACATATACATACAGAAACAATGGTTGAAAGAGAAAGAAATTGCAGTAAAATCGTTTTTTAGTAGAAAATTGACGATTTTGTCAACTTTGAAAGCAATAACTTTGCTAAAAATCACCCAATATTTATAATTTTTGCATTTCTGATCATGGTAACGAACATAGTTTGAATCTGCATCAAAATTGGTAACTTTTGACATTTTTCTAATTTTGTCTTTTTTTTGGCCATTTTTGGATTCCTTTATCAACTTTAAGAAGTCATAACTTTTCCAAAAATCAGCCGATTTTCAAAATTTTTACATTTCTGAAAAACGCTTTAATACTTTTTTCAACTAGCATTTAAAACTATTTACATACAGAAACTATGGTTGAAAGAGAAAGAAATTGAAGTTAAATCGTTTTTTAGTAGAAAATTGACGATTTTGTCAACTTTGAAAGCAATAACTTTGCTAAAAATCACCCAATTTTTATAATTTTTGCATTTCTGATTATGGTAACGAATATAGTTTTAATCTGCATCAAAATTGGTTACTTTTGACATTTATTAGAAAATTGACGATTTTGTCAACTTTGAATAGCAATAATTTTGCTAAAAAACACACAAGTTTTATAATTTTTGCATTTCTGATTATGGTAACGAACATAGTTTTAATCTGCATCAAAATTGGTTACTTTAGAAATTTATTAATTTTTGACTATTTTCGGCCATTTTCGGATTCCTTGATCAACTTTAAGAAGTCATAACTTTTCCAAAAATCAGCCGATTTTCAAAATTTTTACATTTCTGAAAAACGCTTTAATCCTTTTTTCAACTAGCATTTAAAATTGTTTACAAATAGAAGCTATGGTTGAAAGAGAAAAAAATTGCAATGATATCGTTTTTTAGTAGAAAATTGACGATTTTGTCAACTTTGAATAGCAATAACTTTGCTAAAAATCACCCAATTTTTTAATTTTTGGCATTTCTGTTTATGGTATCGAACATAGTTTGAATCTGCATCAAAGTTGGTTACTTTTGACATTTATTAATTTTTGACTATTTTTGGCCATTTTTGGATTCCTTTATCAACTTTAAGAAGTCATAACTTTTCCAAAAATCAGCCGATTTTCAAAATTTTTACATTTCTGAAAAACGCTTTAATCCCTTTTTCAACTAGCATTTAAAACTATTTACATACAGAAACTATGATTGAAAGAGAACGAAATTGCAGTAAAATCGTTTTTTAGTAGAAAATTGACGATTTTGTCAACTTTGAAAGCAATAACTTTGCTAAAAATCACCCAATTTTTATAATTTTTGCATTTCTGATTATGGTAACGAACATAGTTTGAATCTGCATCAAAATTGGTTACTTTTGACATATTATAATTTTTGACTATTTTTGGCCATTTTTGGATTCCTTTATCAACTTTAAGAAGTCATAACTTTTCCAAAAATCAGCCGATTTTCAAAATTTTTACATTTCTGAAAAACGCTTTAATCCTTTTTTCAACTAGCATTTAAAATTCTTTACAGATAGAAACTATGGTTGAAAGAGAAAGAAATTGCAGTGAAATCGTTTTTTAGTAGATAATTGAAGATTTTGTCAACTTTGAATAGCAATAACTTTGCTAAAAATCACCCAAGTTTTATAATTTTTGCATTTCTGATTATGGTAACGAATATAGTTTGAATCTGCATCAAAATTGGTTACTTTTGACATTTATTAATTTTTGACTATTTTTGGCGATTTTTGGAATCCATTATCAACTTTAAGAAGTCATAGCTTTTCCAAAAATCAGCCGATTTTCAAAATTTTTACATTTCTGAAAAACGCTTTAATCCTTTTTTCAACTAGCATTTAAAATTCTTTACATATAGAAACTATGATTGAAAGAGAAAGAAATTGCAGTAAAATCGTTTTTTAGTAGAAAATTGATGATTTTGTCAACTTTGAAAGCAATAACTTTGCTAAAAATCACCCAATTTTTATAATTTTTGCATTTCTGATTATGGTAACGAACATAGTTTGAATCTTCATCAAAATTGGTTACTTTTGACATTTTAAAATTTTTGACTATTTTTGGCCATTTTTGGATTCCTTTATCAACTTTAAGAAGTCATAACTTTTCCAAAAATCAGCCGATTTTCAAAATTTTTACATTTCTGAAAAACGCTTTAATCCTTTTTTCAACTAGCATTTAAAGTTCTTTACATATAGAAACTAATGATTGAAAGAGAAAGAAATTGCAGTAAAATCGTTTTTTAGTAGAAAATTGAAGATTTTGTCAACTTTGAAAGCAATAACTTTGCTAAAAATCACCCAATATTTATAATTTTTGCATTTCTGATCATGGTAACGAACATAGTTTGAATCTGCATCAAAATTGGTAACTTTTGACATTTTTCTAATTTTGTCTTATTTTTGGCCATTTTTGGATTCCTTTATCAACTTTAAGAAGTCATAACTTTTCCAAAAATCAGCCGATTTTCAAAATTTCTACATTTCTGAAAAACGCTTTAATCCTATTTTCAACTAGCATTTAAAACTATTTACATACAGAAACTATGGTTGAAAGAGAAAGAAATTGAAGTAAAATCGTTTTTTAGTAGAAAATTGACGATTTTGTCAACTTTGAAAGCAATAACTTTGCTAAAAATCACCCAATTTTTATAATTTTTGCATTTCTGATTATGGTAACGAACATAGTTTTAATCTGCATCAAAATTGGTTACTTTAGAAATTTATTAATTTTTGACTATTTTCGGCCATTTTCGGATTCCTTGATCAACTTTAAGAAGTCATAACTTTTCCAAAAATCAGCCGATTTTCAAAATTTTTACATTTCTGAAAACGCTTTAATCCTTTTTTCAACTAGCATTTAAAAATCTTTACATATAGAAACTATGGTTGAAAGAGAAAGAAATTGCAGTGAAATCGTTTTTTAGTAGATAATTGAAGATTTTGTCAACTTTGAATAGCAATAACTTTGCTAAAAATCACCCAAGTTTTATAATTTTTGCATTTCTGATTATGGTAACGAATATAGTTTGAATCTGCATCAAAATTGGTTACTTTTGACATTTATTAATTTTTGACTATTTTTGGCGATTTTTGGAATCCATTATCAACTTTAAGAAGTCATAACTTTTCCAAAAATCAGCCGATTTTCAAAATTTTTACATTTCTGAAAAACGCTTTAATCCTTTTTTCAACTAGCATTTAAAACTATTTACATACAGAAACATTGATTGAAAGAGAAAGAAATTGCAGTAAAATCGTTTTTTAGTAGAAAATTGATGATTTTGTCAACTTTGAAAGCAATAACTTTGCTAAAAATCACCCAATTTTTATAATTTTTGCATTTCTGATTATGGTAACGAACATAGTTTGAATCTTCATCAAAATTGGTTACTTTTGACATTTTAAAATTGTTGACTATTTTTGGCCATTTTTGGATTCCTTTATCAACTTTAAGAAGTCATAACTTTTCCAAAAATCAGCCGATTTTCAAAATTTTTACATTTCTGAAAAACGCTTTAATCCTTTTTTCAACTAGCATTTAAAACTATTTACATACAGAAACATTGATTGAAAGAGAAAGAAATTGCAGTAAAATCGTTTTTTAGTAGAAAATTGAAGATTTTGTCAACTTTGAAAGCAATAACTTTGCTAAAAATCACCCAATATTTATAATTTTTGCATTTCTGATCATGGTAACGAACATAGTTTGAATCTGCATCAAAATTGGTTATTTTTGACATTTTATAATTTTTGACTATTTTTGGCCATTTTTGGATTCCTTTATCAACTTTAAGAAGTCATAACTTTTCCAAAATTTGCGATATTCAAAATTTTTACATTTCTGAAAAACGCTTTAATCCTTTTTTCAACTAGCATTTAAAATTCTTTACAGATAGAAACTATGGTTGAAAGAGAAAGAAATTGCAGTAAAATCGTTTTTTAGTAGAAAATTGATGATTTTGTCAACTTTGAAAGCAATAACTTTGCTAAAAATCACCCAATTTTTATAATTTTTGCATTTCTGATTATGGTAACGAACATAGTTTGAATCTTCATCAAAATTGGTTACTTTTGACATTTTAAAATTTTTGACTATTTTTGGCCATTTTTGGATTCCTTTATCAACTTTAAGAAGTCATAACTTTTCCAAAAATCAGCCGATTTTCAAAATTTTTACATTTCTGAAAAACGCTTTAATCCTATTTTCAACTAGCATTTAAAACTATTTACATACAGAAACTATGGTTGAAAGAGAAAGAAATTGAAGTAAAATCGTTTTTTAGTAGAAAATTGACGATTTTGTCAACTTTGAAAGCAATAACTTTGCTAAAAATCACCCAATTTTTATAATTTTTGCATTTCTGATTATGGTAACGAATATAGTTTGAATCTGCATCAAAATTGGTTACTTTTGACATTTATTAATTTTTGACTATTTTTGGCCATTTTTGGATTCCTTTATCAACTTTAAGAAGTCATAACTTTTCCAAAAATAAGCCGATTTTCAAAATTTTTACATTTCTGAAAAACGCTTTAATCCCTTTTTCAACTAGCATTTAAAACTATTTACTTACCGAAACTATGATTGAAAGAGAAAGAAATTGCAGTAAAATCGTTTTTTAGTAGAAAATTGACGATTTTGTCAACTTTGAAAGCAATAACTTTGCTAAAAATCACCCAATTTTTATAATTTTTGCATTTCTGTTTATGGTAACGAACATAGTTTGAATCTTCATCAAAATTGGTTACTTTTGACATTTTATAATTTTTGACTATTTTTGGCCATTTTTGGATTCCTTTATCAACTTTAAGAAGTCATAACTTTTCCAAAAATCAGCCGATTTTCAAAATTTTTACATTTCTGAAAAACGCTTTAATCCTTTTTTCAACTAGCATTTAAAACTCTTTACATACAGAAACTATGATTGAAAGAGAAAAAAATTGCAATGATATAGATTTTTAGTAGAAAATTAACGATTTTGTCAACTTTGAAAAGCAATAACTTTGCTAAAAATGACCCAAGTTTTATAATTTTTGCATTTCTGATTATGGTAACGAACATAGTTTGAATCTGCATCAAAATTGGTTACTTTTGACATTTATTAATTTTTGACTATTTTTGGCCATTTTTGGATTCCTTTATCAACTTTAAGAAGTCATAACTTTTCCAAAATTTGCGATATTCAAAATTTTTACATTTCTGATAAACGCTTTAATCCTTTTTTCAACTAGTATTTAAAGTTCTTTACATAGAGAAACTAATGGTTGAAAGATAAACAAAATGCAGTGAAATTGATTTTTAGTAAAAAATTGACGATTTTGTTAACTTTCAAGAGCAATAATTCTGCTAAAAATTACCCAAGTTTTATAATTTTTGCATTTCTGATTATGGTAACGAATATAGTTTTAATCTGCATCAAAATTGGTTACTTTTGACATTTATTAATTTTTGACTATTTTTGGCCATTTTTGGATTCCTTTATCAACTTTAAGAAGTCATTACTTTTCCAAAAATCAGCCGATTTTCAAAATTTTTAAATTTCTGAAAAACGCTTTAATCCTTTTTTTAACTAGCATTTAAAATTCTTTACATATAGCAACTATGGTTCTAAGAGAAAGAAATTGCAGTAAAATCGTTTTTCAGTAGAAAATTGACGATTTTGTCAACTTTAAAGAGCAATAACTTTGCTAAAAATCACCCAATTTTTTAAATTTTTTGCATTTCTGTTTATGGTATCGAACATAGTTTGAATCTTCATCAAAATTGGTTACTTTTGACATTTTATAATTTTTGACTATTTTCGGTCATTTTCGTATTCTTTAATCAACTTTAAGAAGTCATAACTTTTCCAAAAATAAGCCGATTTTCAAAATTTTTAAATTTCTGAAAATCGCGTTAATCTATTTTTTAACTAGCATTTAAAATTCTTTACATATAATTGATAATTGACTATTTAATCAATTTTGAATAGCAATAACTTTGCTAAAAATCACCCAATTTCTTAAATTTTTTGCCTTTCTTTTAATGGTATCGAACATAGTTTGAATCTGCATCAAAATTGGTTACTTTTGACATTTATTAATTTTTGACTATTTTCGGCCATTTTCGTATTCCTTTATCAACTTTAAGAAGTCATAACTTTTCCAAAAATCAGCCGATTTTCAAAATTTATAAATTTCTGAAAAACGCTTTAATCCTTTTTTAATTAGCATTTAAAATTGTTTACAAATAGAAGCTTTGGTTGAAAGAGAAAAAAATTGCAATGATATCGTTTTTTAGTAGAAAATTGACGATTTTGTCAACTGTGAATAGCAATAACTTTGCTAAAAATCACCCAATTTTAAAATTTTTGGCATTTCTGTTTATGGTATCGAACATAGTTTGAATCTGCATCAAAGTTGGTTACTTTTGACATTTTATAATTTTTGACTATTTTCGGCCATTTTCGGATTCGTTTATCAAATTTAAGAAGTCATAACTTTTCCAAAAATCAGCCGATTTTCAAAATTTTTACATTTCTGAAAAACGTTTTAATCCTTTTTTGAACTAGCATTTAAAATTCTTTACATATAGAAACTATGATTGAGAGAGAAAGAAATTGCAGTAAAATCGTTTTTTAGTAGAAAATTGACGAATTTGTCAACTTTGAATAGCAATAACTTTGCTAAAAATCACCCAATTTTTTAATTTTTGGCATTTCTGATTATGGTAACGAATATAGTTTCAATCTGCATCAAAATTGGTTACTTTTAACATTTTATAATTTTTGACTATTTTTGGCCATTTTCGGATTCCTTTATCAACTTTAAGAAGTCATAACTTTTCCAAAAATCAGCCGATTTTCAAAATTTATAAATTTCTGAAAAACGCTTTAATCCTTTTTTTAACTAGCATTTAAAATTCTTTACATATAGAAACTATGGTTGAAAGAGAAAGAAATTGCAGTAAAATCGTTTTTTAGTAGAAAATTGACGATTTTGTCAACTTTGAAGAGCAATATCTTTGCTAAAAATCACCCAATTTTCTTAATTTTTTTGCATTTCTGTTTATGGTAACGAACATAGTTTGAATCTGCATCAAAATTTGTTACTTTTGACATAGTATAATTTTTGACTATTTTCGGCCTTTTTTGGATTCCTTTATCAACTTTAAGAAGTCATAACTTATCCAAAAATCAGCCGATTTTCAAAATTTATAAATTTCTGAAAAACGCTTTAATCCTTTTTTTAACTAGCATTTAAAATTCTTTACATATAGAAACTATGGTTGAAAAATAAAGAAATAGCAGTGAAATCGTTTTTTAGTAGAAAATTGACGATTTTGTCAACTTTGAAAAGCAATAACTTTGCTAAAAATCACCCAATTTTTTAAATTTTTGCATTTCTGTTTATGGTATCGAACATAGTTTGAATCTGCATCAAAATTGGTTTCTTTTGACATTTATTAATTTTTGACTATTTTTGGCCATTTTTGGATTCCTTTATCAACTTTAAGAAGTCATAACTTTTCCAAAAATCAGCCGATTTTCAAAATTTTTACATTTCTGAAAAAGGTTTTAATCCTTTTTACAGATAGCATTTAAAATTCTTTACATATAGAACCTATGGTTGAAAAATAAAGAAATAGCAGTGAAATCGTTTTTTAGTAGAAAATTGACGATTTTGTCAACTTTGAAGAGCAATAACTTTGCTAAAAATCACCCACTTTTAAAAATTTTTGCATTTCTGATTATGGTAACGAATATAGTTTCAATCTGCATCAAAATTGGTTTCTTTTGACATTTTATAATTTTTGACTATTTTTGGCCATTTTTGGATTCCTTTATCAACTTTAAGAAGTCATAACTTTTCCAAAAATCAGCCGATTTTCAAAATTTTTACATTTCTGAAAAACGCTTTGATCCTTTTTTCAACTATCATTTAAAATTCTTTACATATAGAAACTATGGTTGAAAGAGAAAGAAATTGCAGTAAAATCGTTTTTTAGTAGAAAATTGACGATTTTGTCAACTTTGAAAAGCAATAACTTTGCTAAAAATCACACACTTTTAAAAATTTTTGCATTTCTGATTATGGTATCTAACATAGTTTGAATCTGCATCAAAATTGGTTTCTTTTGACATTTTATAATTTTTGACTATTTTTGGCCATTTTTGGATTCCTTTATCAACTTTAAGAAGTCATTGCTTTTCCAAAAATTAGCCGATTTTCAAAATTTTTACATTTCTGAAAAACGCTTTAATCCTTTTTTGAACTAGCATTTAAAATTCTTTACATATAGAAACTATGGTTGAAAAATAAAGAAATAGCAGTGAAGTCGTTTTTTAGTAGAAAATTGACGATTTTGTCAACTTTGAAGAGCAATAACTTTGCTAAAAATCACCCCCTTTTAAAAGTTTTTGCATTTCTGATTATGGTATCGAACATAGTTTGAATCTGCATTAAAATTTTTTACTTTTGAAACTTTTTAATTTTTGACTATTTTTGGCCATTTTCGAATTCCTTTATCAACTTTAAGAAGTCATAACTTTTCCAAAAATCAGCCGATTTTCAAAATTTTTAAAATTCTGTAAAACGCTTTAATACTTTTTTCAACTAGCATTTAAAATTCTTTACATATAGAAACTATGTTTGAAAGAGAAAGAAATTGCAGTGAAATCGTTTTTTAGTAGAAAATTGACGAATTTGTCAACTTTGAAGAGCAATAACTTTGCTAAAAATCACCCAATTTTTTCAATTTTTGCATTTCTGTTTATGGTATCGAACATAGTTTGAATCTGCATCAAAATTGGTTACTTTTGACATTTTATAATTTTTGACTATTTTTGGCCATTTTTGGATTCCTTTATCAACTTTAAGAAGTCATAACTTTTCCAAAAATCAGCCGATTTTCAAAATTTTTACATTTCTGAAAAACGCTTTAATCCTTTTTTTGAACTAGCATTTAAAATTCTTTACATATAGAAACTATGGTTGAAAAATAAAGAAATAGCAGTGAAATCGTTTTTTAGTAGAAAATTGACGATTTTGTCAACTTTGAAGAGCAATAACTTTGCTAAAAATCACCCACTTTTAAAAATTTTTGCATTTCTGATTAATGGTATCTAACATAGTTTGAATCTGCATCAAAATTGGTTTCTTTTGACATTTTATAATTTTTGACTATTTTTGGCCATTTTTGGATTCCTTTATGAACTTTAAGAAGTCATTGCTTTTCCAAAAATTAGCCGATTTTAAAAATTATTACAATTCTGAAAAACGCTTTAATCCTTTTTTTGAACTAGCATTTAAAATTCTTTACATATAGAAACTATGGTTTAAAAATAAAGAAATAGCAGTGAAGTCGTTTTTTAGTATAAAATTGACGATTTTGTCAACTTTGAAGAGCAATAACTTTGCTAAAAATCACCCTCTTTTAAAAGTTTTTGAATTTCTGATTATGGTATCGAACATAGTTTGAATCTGCATTAAAATTTTTTACTATTGAAACTTTTTAATTTTTGACTATTTCTGGGCATTTTCGAATTCCTTTTTCAACTTTAAGAAGTCATAACTTTTCCAAAAATCAGCCGATTTTCAAAATTTTTAAAATTCTGTAAAACGCTTTAATACTTTTTTCAACTAGCATTTAAAATTCTTTACATATAGAAACTATGTTTGAAAGAGAAAGAAATTGCAGTAAAATCGTTTTTTAGTAGAAAATTGACGAATTTGTCAACTTTGAAGAGCAATAACTTTGCTAAAAATCACCCAACTTTTTTAATTTTTGCATTTCTGTTTATGGTATCGAACATAGTTTCAATCTGCATTAAAATTTTTTACTTTTGAAACTTTTTAATTTTTGACTATTTCTGGCCATTTTCGAATTCCTTTATCAACTTTAAGAAGTCATAACTTTTCCAAAAATCAGCCGATTTTCAAAATTTTTAAAATTCTGTAAAACGCTTTAATCCTTTTTTCAACTAGCATTTAAAATTCTTTACATATAGAAACTATGTTTGAAAGAGAAAGAAATTGCAGTAAAATCGTTTTTTAGTAGAAAATTGACGAATTTGTCAACTTTGAAGAGCAATAACTTTGCTAAAAATCACACACTTTTAAAAATTTTTGCATTTCTGATTATGGTATCTAACATAGTTTGAATCTGCATCAAAATTGGTTTCTTTTGACATTTTATAATTTTTGACTATTTTTGGCCATTTTTGGATTCCTTTATCAACTTTAAGAAGTCATTGCTTTTCCAAAAATTAGCCGATTTTCAAAATTTTTACATTTCTGAAAAACGCTTTAATCCTTTTTTTGAACTAGCATTTAAAATTCTTTACATATAGAAACTATGGTTGAAAAATAAAGAAATAGCAGTGAAATCGTTTTTTAGTAGAAAATTGACGATTTTGTCAACTTTGAAGAGCAATAACTTTGCTAAAAATCACCCACTTTTAAAAATTTTTGCATTTCTGATTATGGTAACGAATATAGTTTCAATCTGCATCAAAATTGGTTTCTTTTGACATTTTATAATTTTTGACTATTTTTGGCCATTTTTGGATTCCTTTATCAACTTTAAGAAGTCATAACTTTTCCAAAAATCAGCCGATTTTCAAAATTTTTAAATTTCTGAAAAACGCTTTAATACTTTTTTTCAACTAGCATTTAAAATTCTTTACATATAGAAACTATGTTTGAAAGAGAAAGAAATTGCAGTAAAATCGTTTTTTAGTAGAAAATTGACGAATTTGTCAACTTTGAAGAGCAATAACTTTGCTAAAAATCATCCAACTTTTTTAATTTTTGCATTTCTGTTTATGGAATCGAACATAGTTTCAATCTGCATCAAAATTGGTTTCTTTTCACATTTTATAATTTTTGACTATTTTTGGCCATTTTTGGATTCCTTTATCAACTTTAAGAAGTCATAACTTTTCCAAAAATCAGCCGATTTTCAAAATTTTTACATTTCTGAAAAACGCTTTAATCCTTTTTTCAACTAGCATTTAAAATTCTTTACATATAGAAACTATGTTTGAAAGAGAAAGAAATTGCAGTAAAATCGTTTTTTAGTAGAAAATTGACGAATTTGTCAACTTTGAAGAGCAATAACTTTGCTAAAAATCACCCAATTTTTTAAAAATTTTTGCATTTCTGTTTATGGTATCGAACATAGTTTGAATCTGCATCAAAATTGGTTTCTTTTGACATTTTATAATTTTTGACTATTTTTGGCCATTTTTGGATTCCTTTATCAACTTTAAGAAGTCATTGCTTTTCCAAAAATTAGCCGATTTTCAAAATTTTTAGATTTCTGAAAAATGTTTTAATCCTTTTTACAAATAGCATTTAAAATTCTTTACATATAGAAACTATGGTTGAAAAATAAAGAAATAGCAGTGAAATCGTTTTTTAGTAGAAAATTGACGATTTTGTCAACTTTGAAGAGCAATAACTTTGCTAAAAATCACCCACTTTTAAAAGTTTTTGCATTTCTGATTATGGTAACGAATATAGTTTCAATCTGCATCAAAATTGGTTTCTTTTCACATTTTATAATTTTTGACTATTTTTGGCCATTTTTGGACTCCTTTATCAACTTTAAGAAGTCATTGCTTTTCCAAAAATTAGCCGATTTTCAAAATTTTTACATTTCTGAAAAACGCTTTAATCCTTTTTTAAACTAGCATTTAAAATTCTTTACATATAGAAACTATGGTTGAAAGAGAAAGAAATTGCAGTAAAATCGTTTTTTAGTAGAAAATTGACGATTTTGTCAACTTTGAAGAGCAATAACTTTGCTAAAAATCACCCACTTTTAAACATTTTTGCATTTCTGTTTATGGTATCGAACATAGTTTGAATCTTCATTAATATTTTTACTTTTGAAACTTTTTAATTTTTGACTATTTTTGGCCATTTTTGGATTCCTTTATCAACTTTAAGAAGTCATAACTTTTCCCAAAAATCAGCCGATTTTCAAAAATTTTACAATTTCTGATAAAAGGCTTTTAATCCTTTTTAATCATTTAAAAATCTTTACATATAGAAACTATGGTGAAAGAAAAAATAGGAAATCGTTTTTAGTAGAAAATTGACGATTTGTCAACTTGAAGAACTTTCTAAAAATCACCCACTTTTAAAAATTTTTGCATTTCTGATTATGGTAACAACATAGTTTGAATCTGCATAAAATTTTTATTTTAAATTTTAATTTTTGACTATTTTTGGCCATTTTTGGATTCCTTTATCAACTTTAAGAAGTCATAACTTTTCCAAAAATCAGCCGATTTTCAAAATTTTTACATTTCTGAAAAACGCTTTGATCCTTTTTTCAACTAGCATTTAAAATTATTTACACATAGAAACTATGGTTGCAAGAGAAAGAAATTGCAGTAAAATCGTTTTTTAGTAGAAAATTGACGAATTTGTCAACTTTGAAGAGCAATAACTTTGCTAAAAATCACCCAATTTTTTTAATTTTTGCATTTCTGTTTATGGTATCGAACATAGTTTGAATCTGCATCAAAATTGGTTACTTTTGAAACTTTTTTATTTTTGACTTTTTTGAAGTCATAACTTTTCTAAAAATCAGCCGATTTTCAAAATATTCACATTTCTGAAAAACGCTTTGATCCTTTTTTCATCTAGCATTTAAAATTCTTTACATATAGAAACTATGGTTGAAAAATAAAGAAATAGCAGTGAAATCGTTTTTTAGTAGAAAATTGACGATTTTGTCAACTTTGAAGAGCAATAACTTTGCTAAAAATCACCCAATTTTAAAAATTTTTGCATTTCTTATTATGGTAACGAACATAGTTTGAATCTTCATAAAAATTGGCTACTTTTGAAATTTTATAATTTTCGACTATTTTTGGCCATTTTTGGATTCTTTTATCAACTTTAAGAAGTCATAACTTTTCCTAAATTTCCGATTTTCAAAATTTTTACATTTCTGGAAAACGCTTTAATCCTTTTTTTAACTAGCATTTAGAAACTATGGTTGAAAGAGAAATAAATTGAAGTGAAATCGTTTTTTAGTAGAAAATTGACGATTTTGTCAACTTTGAAGAGCAATAACTTTGCTAAAAATCACCCAATTTTAAAAATTTTTGAATTTCTGATTATGGTAACGAACACAGTTTGAATCTGCATCAAAATTGGTTACTTTTGACATTTTATAATTTTTGACTATTTGTGGCCCTTTTTGGATTCCTTTATCAACTTTAAGAAGTCATAACTTTTCCAAAATTTCCGATTTTCAAAGTTTTTACATATCTGAAAAACGCTTTAATCCTTTTTTCAACTAGCATTTAAAATTGTTTACAAATAGAAGCTATGGTTGAAAGAGAAACAAATTGCAATGAAATTGTTTTTTAGTAAAAAATTGACGATTTTGTCAACTTTGAAGAGCAATAACTTTGCTAAAAATCACCCAATTTTAAAAATTTTTGCATTTCTGATTATGGTAACGAATTGAAATCTGCATCAAAATTGGTTACCTTTGACAATTTTTAATTTTTGACTATTTTTGGCCCTTTTTGGATTCCTTTATCAACTTTAAGAAGTCATAACTTTTCCAAAATTTCCGATTTTCAAAGTTTTTACATGTCTGAAAAACGCTTTAATCCTTTTTTCAACTAGCATTTAAAATTGTTTACAAATAGAAGCTATGGTTGAAAGAGAAACAATTTGCAGTGAAATCGTTTTTAAGTAAAAAATTGACGATTTTGTCAACTTTGAAGAGCAATAACTTTGCTACAAATCACCCAATTTTTAAAATTTTTGCATTTCTGTTTATGGTAACGAATATAGTTCGAATCGGCATCAAATATGTTACTTTTGACATTTTATAATTTTTGACTATTTGTGGCCCTTTTTGGATTCCTTTATCAACTTTAAGAAGTCATAACTTTTCCTTAATATCCGATTTTCAAAGTTTTTACATATCTGAAAAACGCTTTAATCCTTTTTTCAACTAGCATTTAAAATTGTTTACAAATAGAAGCTATGGTTGAAAGAGAAACAAATTGCAATGAAATCGTTTTTTAGTAGAAAATTGACAATTTTGTCAACTTTGAAGAGCAATATCTTTGCTACAAATCACCAAATTTTTAAAATTTTTGCATTTCTGATTATGGTAACGAACATAGTTTGAAATTGCATCAAAATTGGTTACTTTTGACATTTTTTAATTTTTGACTATTTTTGGCCATTTTTGGATTCCTTTATCAACTTTAAGAAGTCATAACTTTCCTAAATTTCCGATTTTCAAAATTTTTACATTTCTGGAAAACGCTTTAATTCTTTTTTCAACTAGCATTTAAAATTGTTTACAAATAGAAGCTATGGTTGAAAGAGAAACAATTTGCAGTGAAATCGTTTTTAAGTAAAAAATTGACGATTTTGTCAACTTTAAAGAGCAATAACTTTGCTAAAAATCACCCAAATTTAAAATTTTTTGCATTTCTGATTATGGTAACGAACATAGTTTGAATCTGCATCAAAATTGGTTACTTTTGCCATATTTTATTATTGACTATTTTTGTCCAAAATTTCCAATTTTAAAAATTTTTACATATCTGAAAAACGCTTTGATCCTTTTTCAACTAGCATTTAAAATTCTTTACATATAGAAGCTATTGTTGAAAGAGAAACAATTTGCAGTGAAATCGTTTTTTTTTTTTAAATTGACGATTTTGTCATTTTTAAAGAGCAATAACTTTGCTACAAATAACCCAATTTTTAAAATTTTTGCATTTCTGATTATGGTAACGAATATAGTTTGAATCGGCATCAAAATTGGTTACTTTTGACATTTTATAATTTTTGACTATTTTTGGCCCTTTTTGGATTCCTTTATCAACTTTAAGAAGTCATAACTTTTCCAAAATTTCCGATTTTCAAAGTTTTTACATATCTGAAAAACGCTTTAATCCTTTTTTCAACTAGCATTTAAAATTGTTTACAAATAGAAGCTATGGTTGAAAGAGAAACAAATTGCAATGAAATCGTTTTTTAGTAAAAAAATGACGATTTTGTCAACTTTGAAGAGCAATAACTTTGCTACAAATTCCCCAATTTTTAAAATTTTTGAATTTCTGAATATGGTAACGAACACAGTTTGAATCTGCATCAAAATTGGCTACTTTTTAAATTTTATAATTTTTGACTATTTTTGGCCATTTTTGGATTCTTTTATCAACTTTAAGAAGTCATAACTTTCCTAAATTTCTGATTTTCAAAATTTTTACATTTCTGGAAAACGCTTTAATCCTTTTTTCAACTAGCATTTAGAAACTATGGTTGAAAGAGAAATAAATGGAAGTGAAATCGTTTTTTTTTTTAAAATTGACGATTTTGTCATTTTTAAAGAGCAATAACTTTGCTACAAATAACCCAATTTTTAAAATTTTTGCATTTCTGATTATGGTAACGAATATAGTTTGAATCGGCATCAAAATTGGTTACTTTTGACATTTTATAATTTTTGACTATTTTTGGCCCTTTTTGGATTCCTTTATCAACTTTAAGAAGTCATAACTTTTCCAAAATTTCCGATTTTCAAAGTTTTTACATATCTGAAAAACGCTTTAATCCTTTTTTCAACTAGCATTTAAAATTGTTTACAAATAGAAGCTATGGTTGAAAGAGAAACAAATTGCAATGAAATCGTTTTTTAGTAAAAAATTGACGATTTTGTCAACTTTGAAGAGCAATAACTTTGCTACAAATTCCCCAATTTTTAAAATTTTTGAATTTCTGAATATGGTAACGAACACAGTTTGAATCTGCATCAAAATTGGCTACTTTTTAAATTTTATAATTTTTGACTATTTTTGGCCATTTTTGGATTCTTTTATCAACTTTAAGAAGTCATAACTTTCCTAAATTTCCGATTTTCAAAATTTTTACATTTCTGGAAAACGCTTTAATCCTTTTTTCAACTAGCATTTAGAAACTATGGTTGAAAGAGAAATAAATGGAAGTGAAATCGTTTTTTAGTAGAAAATTGACGATTTTGTCAACTTTGAAGAGCAATAACTTTGCTATTAATCACCCAATTTTTTAAATTTTTGCATTTCTGTTTATGGTAACGAACATAGTTTGAATCTGTATCAAAATTGGTTACTTTTGACATTTTGTAATTTCTGACTATTTTTGGCGATTTTTGTATTCCTTTATCATCTTTAATTTGTCAACTTTGAAGAGCAATAACTTTGCTAAAAATCACCCAATTTTCTTAATTTTTGCATTTCTGTATATGGTATCGAACATAGTTTGAATCTGCATAAAATTTGGTTACTTTTGACATTTTATAATTTTTGACTATTTTTGGCCATTTTTGGATCCCTTTATCAACTTTAAGAAGTCATAACTTTTCCAAATATAATCCAATTTTCAAAGTTTTTACACTTCTAAAAACGCTTTAATCCTATTTTCAATCAACATTTAAAATTCTTTACATATAGAAACTATGGTAAAAAGAGAAATAAATTGAAGTGAAATCGTTTTTTAGTAGAAAATTGACGATTTTGTCAACTTTGAAGAGCAATAACTTTGCTACAAATCACCCAATTTTTAAAATTTTTGCATTTCTGAATATGGTAACGCACACACTTTGAATCTGCATCAAAATTGGATACTTTTGAAATTTTATGATTTTTGACTATTTTTGGCCATTTTTGGATTCTTTTATCAACTTTAAGAAGTCGTAAATTTTCCAAAATTTCCGATTTTCAAAGATTTTACATATCTGAAAGACGCTTTAAACCTTTTTTCAAATAGCATTTAAAATTGTTTACAAATAGAAGCTATGGTTGAAAGAGAAACAAATTGCAGTGATATCGATTTTTAGTAAAAAATTTACGATTTTCTCAACTTTGAAGAGCAATAACTTTGCTAAAAATCACCAAATTTTTAAAATTTTTGAATTTCGGATTATGGTATCGAACATAGTTTGAATATGCATTAAAAATTTTTACTATTGGAACTTTTTCATTTTTGACTATTTTTGTCCATTTTTGGATTCCTTTATCAACTTTAAGAAGTCGTAACTTTTCCAAAATTTCCAATTTTCAAAATTTTTACATATCTGAAAAACGCTTTAATCCTTTTTCAACTAGCATTTAATATTCTTTACATATAGAAACTATGGTTGAAAGAGAATGAAATTGCAGTGAAATCGATTTTTAGTAAAAAATTTACGATTTTCTCAACTTTGAAGAGCAATAACTTTGCTAAAAATCACCAAATTTTTAAAATTTTTGCATTTCTGATTATGGTATCGAACATAGTTTGAATCTGCATTACAATTTTTTACCATTGAAACTTTTTAATTTTTTCACCTTTTTGGATTCCTTTATGAACTTTAAAAAGTCATAACTTTTCCAAAAATCAGCCGATTTTCAAAATGTTTACATATCTGAAAAACGCTTTAATCCCTTTTCAAATAGCATTTAAAATTCTTTACATATAGAAACTATGGTAAAAAGAGAAATAAATTGAAGTGAAATCGTTTTTTAGTAGAAAATTGACGATTTTGTCAACTTTGAAGAGCAATAACTTTGCTAAAAATCACCCAATTTTTAAAATGTTTTCATTTCTGATTATGGTATCGAACATAGTTTGAATTTGCATAAAAATTTTTTACTTTTGAAACTTTTTAAATTTTGACTATTTTTGGCCATTTTGGGATTTCTTTATCAACTTTAAGAAGTCATAACTTTTCCAAAAATAATCCAATTTTCAAAGTTTTTACATTTCTGAAAAACGCTTTAATACTTTTTTCAACAAGCATTTAAAATTCTTTACATATAGAAACTATTGTTGAAAGAGAAACAATTTGCAGTGAAATCGTTTTTAAGTAAAAAATTGACGATTTTGTCAACTTTGAAGAGCAATAACTTGCTAAAAATCACCCAATTTTAAAAATTTTTGCATTTCTGATTATGGTAACGAATTGGAATCTGCATCAAAATTGGTTACCTTTGACAATTTTTAATTTTTGACTATTTTTGGCCCTTTTGGATTCCTTTATCAACTTTAAGAAGTCATGACTTTTCCAAAATTTCCGATTTTCAAAGTTTTTACATGTCTGAAAAACGCTTTAATCCTTTTTTCAACTAGCATTTAAAATTGTTTACAAATAGAAGCTATGGTTGAAAGAGAAACAATTTGCAGTGAATTCGTTTTTAAGTAAAAAATTGACGATTTTGTCAACTTTGAAGAGCAATAACTTTGCTACAAATCACCCAATTTTTAAAATTTTTGCATTTCTGTTTATGGTAACGAATATAGTTCGAATCGGCATCAAATATGTTACTTTTGACATTTTATAATTTTTGACTATTTGTGGCCCTTTTTGGATTCCTTTATCAACTTTAAGAAGTCATAACTTTTCCTTAATATCCGATTTTCAAAGTTTTTACATATCTGAAAAACGCTTTAATCCTTTTTTCAACTAGCATTTAAAATTGTTTACAAATAGAAGCTATGGTTGAAAGAGAAACAAATTGCAATGAAATCGTTTTTTAGTAGAAAATTGACAATTTTGTCAACTTTGAAGAGCAATAACTTTGCTAAAAATCACCAAATTTTTAAAATTTTTGAATTTCGGATTATGGTATCGAACATAGTTTGAATATGCATTAAAAATTTTTACTATTGGAACTTTTTCATTTTTGACTATTTTTGTCCATTTTTGGATTCCTTTATCAACTTTAAGAAGTCGTAACTTTTCCAAAATTTCCAATTTTCAAAATTTTTACATATCTGAAAAACGCTTTAATCCTTTTTCAACTAGCATTTAATATTCTTTACATATAGAAACTATGGTTGAAAGAGAATGAAATTGCAGTGAAATCGATTTTTAGTAAAAAATTTACGATTTTCTCAACTTTGAAGAGCAATAACTTTGCTAAAAATCACCAAATTTTTAAAATTTTTGCATTTCTGATTATGGTATCGAACATAGTTTGAATCTGCATTACAATTTTTTACCATTGAAACTTTTTAATTTTTTCACCTTTTTGGATTCCTTTATCAACTTTAAGAAGTCATAACTTTTCCAAAAATCAGCCGATTTTCAAAATGTTTACATATCTGAAAAACGCTTTAATCCCTTTTCAAATAGCATTTAAAATTCTTTACATATAGAAACTATGGTAAAAAGAGAAATAAATTGAAGTGAAATCGTTTTTTAGTAGAAAATTGACGATTTTGTCAACTTTGAAGAGCAATAACTTTGCTAAAAATCACCCAATTTTTAAAATGTTTTCATTTCTGATTATGGTATCGAACATAGTTTGAATTTGCATAAAAATTTTTTACTTTTGAAACTTTTTAAATTTTGACTATTTTTGGCCATTTTGGGATTTCTTTATCAACTTTAAGAAGTCATAACTTTTCCAAAAATAATCCAATTTTCAAAGTTTTTACATTTCTGAAAAACGCTTTAATACTTTTTTCAACAAGCATTTAAAATTCTTTACATATAGAAACTATTGTTGAAAGAGAAACAATTTGCAGTGAAATCGTTTTTAAGTAAAAAATTGACGATTTTGTCAACTTTGAAGAGCAATAACTTGCTAAAAATCACCCAATTTTAAAAATTTTTGCATTTCTGATTATGGTAACGAATTGGAATCTGCATCAAAATTGGTTACCTTTGACAATTTTTAATTTTTGACTATTTTTGGCCCTTTTTGGATTCCTTTATCAACTTTAAGAAGTCATAACTTTTCCAAAATTTCCGATTTTCAAAGTTTTTACATGTCTGAAAAACGCTTTAATCCTTTTTTCAACTAGCATTTAAAATTATTTACAAATAGAAGCTATGGTTGAAAGAGAAACAATTTGCAGTGAAATCGTTTTTAAGTAAAAAATTGACGATTTTGTCAACTTTGAAGAGCAATAACTTTGCTACAAATCACCCAATTTTTAAAATTTTTGCATTTCTGTTTATGGTAACGAATATAGTTCGAATCGGCATCAAATATGTTACTTTTGACATTTTATAATTTTTGACTATTTGTGGCCCTTTTTGGATTCCTTTATCAACTTTAAGAAGTCATAACTTTTCCTTAATATCCGATTTTCAAAGTTTTTACATATCTGAAAAACGCTTTAATCCTTTTTTCAACTAGCATTTAAAATTGTTTACAAATAGAAGCTATGGTTGAAAGAGAAACAAATTGCAATGAAATCGTTTTTTAGTAGAAAATTGACAATTTTGTCAACTTTGAAGAGCAATATCTTTGCTACAAATCACCAAATTTTTAAAATTTTTGCATTTCTGATTATGGTAACGAACATAGTTTGAATCTGCATCAAAATTGGTTACTTTTGACATTTTTTAATTTTTGACTATTTTTGGCCATTTTTGGATTCCTTTATCAACTCTAAGAAGTCATAACTTTTCCTTAATTTCCGATTTTCAAAATTTTTACATTTCTGGAAAACGCTTTAATTCTTTTTTCAACTAGCATTTAAAATTGTTTACATATAGAAGCTATTGTTGAAAGAGAAACAATTTGCAGTGAAATCGTTTTTAAGTAAAAAATTGACGATTTTGTCAACTTTAAAGAGCAATAACTTTGCTAAAAATCACCCAAATTTAAAATTTTTTGCATTTCTGATTATGGTAACGAACATAGTTTGAATCTGCATCAAAACTGGTTACTTTTGCCATTTTTTATTATTGACTATTTTTGTCCAAAATTTCCAATTTTAAAAATTTTTACATATCTGAAAAACGCTTTGATCCTTTTTCAACTAGCATTTAAAATTGTTTACATATAGAAGCTATTGTTGAAAGAGAAACAATTTGCAGTGAAATCGTTTTTTTTTTTTAAATTGACGATTTTGTCATTTTTAAAGAGCAATAACTTTGCTACAAATAACCCAATTTTTAAAATTTTTGCATTTCTGATTATGGTAACGAATATAGTTTGAATCGGCATCAAAATTGGTTACTTTTGACATTTTATAATTTTTGACTATTTTTGGCCCTTTTTGGATTCCTTTATCAACTTTAAGAAGTCATAACTTTTCCAAAATTTCCGATTTTCAATGTTTTTACATATCTGAAAAACGCTTTAATCCTTTTTTCAACTAGCATTTAAAATTGTTTACAAATAGAATTATGGTTGAAAAAGAAACAAATTGCAATGAAATCGTTTTTTAGTAAAAAATTGACGATTTTGTCAACTTTGAAGAGCAATAACTTTGCTACAAATTCCCCAATTTTTAAAATTTTTGAATTTCTGAATATGGTAACGAACACAGTTTGAATCTGCATCAAAATTTTCTACTTTTTAAATTTTATAATTTTTGACTATTTTTGGCCATTTTTGGATTCTTTTATCAACTTTAAGAAGTCATAACTTTCCTAAATTTCCGATTTTCAAAATTTTTACATTTCTGGAAAACGCTTTAATCCTTTTTTTCAACTAGCATTTAGAAACTATGGTTGAAAGAGAAATAAATGGAAGTGAAATCGTTTTTTAGTAGAAAATTGACGATTTTGTCAACTTTGAAGAGCAATAACTTTGCTATTAATCACCCAATTTTTTAAATTTTTGCATTTCTGTTTATGGTAACGAATATAGTTTGAATCTGCATCAAAATTGGTTACTTTTGACATTTTGTAATTTCTGACTATTTTTGGCGATTTTTGTATTCCTTTATCATCTTTAATTTGTCAACTTTGAAGAGCAATAACTTTGCTAAAAATCACCCAATTTTCTTAATTTTTGCATTTCTGTATATGGTATCGAACATAGTTTGAATCTGCATAAAATTTGGTTACTTTTGACATTTTATAATTTTTGACTATTTTTGGCCATTTTTGGATCCCTTTATCAACTTTAAGAAGTCATAACTTTTCCAAATATAATCCAATTTTCAAAGTTTTTACACTTCTGAAAAACGCTTTAATCCTATTTTCAATCAACTTTTAAAATTCTTTACATATAGAAACTATGGTAAAAAGAGAAATAAATTGAAGTGAAATCGTTTTTTTTTTTTTAAATTGACGATTTTGTCATTTTTAAAGAGCAATAACTTTGCTACAAATTCCCCAATTTTTAAAATTTTTGAATTTCTGAATATGGTAACGCACACACTTTGAATCTTCATCAAAATTGGATACTTTTGAAATTTTATGATTTTTGACTATTTTTGGCCATTTTTGGATTCTTTTATCAACTTTAAGAAGTCGTAAATTTTCCAAAATTTCCGATTTTCAAAGATTTTACATATCTGAAAGACGCTTTAATCCTTTTTTCAAATAGCATTTAAAATTGTTTACAAATAGAAGCTATGGTTGAAAGAGAAACAAATTGCAGTGATATCGATTTTTAGTAAAAAATTTACGATTTTCTCAACTTTGAAGAGCAATAACTTTGCTAAAAATCACCAAATTTTTAAAATTTTTGAATTTCGGATTATGGTATCGAACATAGTTTGAATATGCATAAAAATTTTTTACTTTTGAAACTTTTTAAATTTTGACTATTTTTGGCCATTTTTGGATTCCTTTATCAACTCTAAGAAGTCATAACTTTTCCAAAAATTCCGATTTTCAATGTTTTTACATATCTGAAAAACGCTTTAATCCTTTTTTCAACTAGCATTTAAAATTGTTTACAAATAGAATTATGGTTGAAAAAGAAACAAATTGCAATGAAATCGTTTTTTAGTAAAAAATTGACGATTTTGTCAACTTTGAAGAGCAATAACTTTGCTACAAATCACCAAATTTTTAAAATTTTTGCATTTCTGATTATGGTAACGAACATAGTTTGAATCTGCATCAAAATTGGTTACTTTTGACATTTTTTAATTTTTGACTATTTTTGGCCATTTTTGGATTCCTTTATCAACTCTAAGAAGTCATAACTTTTCCAAAATTTCCGATTTTCAATGTTTTTACATATCTGAAAAACGCTTTAATCCTTTTTTCAACTAGCATTTAAAATTGTTTACAAATAGAATTATGGTTGAAAAAGAAACAAATTGCAATGAAATCGTTTTTTAGTAAAAAATTGACGATTTTGTCAACTTTGAAGAGCAATAACTTTGCTACAAATTCCCCAATTTTTAAAATTTTTGAATTTCTGAATATGGTAACGAACACAGTTTGAATCTGCATCAAAATTGGCTACTTTTTAAATTTTATAATTTTTGACTATTTTTGGCCATTTTTGGATTCTTTTATCAACTTTAAGAAGTCATAACTTTCCTAAATTTCCGATTTTCAAAATTTTTACATTTCTGGAAAACGCTTTAATCCTTTTTTCAACTAGCATTTAGAAACTATGGTTGAAAGAGAAATAAATGGAAGTGAAATCGTTTTTTAGTAGAAAATTGACGATTTTGTCAACTTTGAAGAGCAATAACTTTGCTATTAATCACCCAATTTTTTAAATTTTTGCATTTCTGTTTATGGTAACGAATATAGTTTGAATCTGCATCAAAATTGGTTACTTTTGACATTTTGTAATTTCTGACTATTTTTGGCGATTTTTGTATTCCTTTATCATCTTTAATTTGTCAACTTTGAAGAGCAATAACTTTGCTAAAAATCACCCAATTTTCTTAATTTTTGCATTTCTGTATATGGTATCGAACATAGTTTGAATCTGCATAAAATTTGGTTACTTTTGACATTTTATAATTTTTGACTATTTTTGGCCATTTTTGGATCCCTTTATCAACTTTAAGAAGTCATAACTTTTCCAAATATAATCCAATTTTCAAAGTTTTTACACTTCTGAAAAACGCTTTAATCCTATTTTCAATCAACATTTAAAATTCTTTACATATAGAAACTATGGTAAAAAGAGAAATAAATTGAAGTGAAATCGTTTTTTTTTTTTAAATTGACGATTTTGTCATTTTTAAAGAGCAATAACTTTGCTACAAATTCCCCAATTTTTAAAATTTTTGAATTTCTGAATATGGTAACGCACACACTTTGAATCTTCATCAAAATTGGATACTTTTGAAATTTTATGATTTTTGACTATTTTTGGCCATTTTTGGATTCTTTTATCAACTTTAAGAAGTCGTAAATTTTCCAAAATTTCCGATTTTCAAAGATTTTACATATCTGAAAGACGCTTTAATCCTTTTTTCAAATAGCATTTAAAATTGTTTACAAATAGAAGCTATGGTTGAAAGAGAAACAAATTGCAGTGATATCGATTTTTAGTAAAAAATTTACGATTTTCTCAACTTTGAAGAGCAATAACTTTGCTAAAAATCACCAAATTTTTAAAATTTTTGAATTTCGGATTATGGTATCGAACATAGTTTGAATATGCATAAAAATTTTTTACTTTTGAAACTTTTTAAATTTTGACTATTTTTGGCCATTTTGGGATTTCTTTATCAACTTTAAGAAGTCATAACTTTTCCAAAAATAATCCAATTTTCAAAGTTTTTACATTTCTGAAAAACGCTTTAATACTTTTTTCAACAAGCATTTAAAATTCTTTACATATAGAAACTATGGTTGAAAGAGAATTAAATTGCAGTGAAATCATTTTTTAGTAGAAAATTGAGGATTTTCTCAACTTCGAAGAGCAATAACTTTGCTAAGAATCACCCAATTTTTAAAATTTTTGCATTTCTGATTATGGTAACGAACATAGTTTGAATCTGCATCAAAATTGGTTACTTTTGACATTTTATAATTTTTGACTATTTTGTCCATTTTTGGATTCCTTTATCAACTTTAAGAAGTCGTAACTTTTCCAAAATTTCCAATTTTCAAAATTTTTACATATCTGAAAAACGCTTTAATCGTTTTTCAACTATCATTTAAAATTGTTTACATAATGAAGCTGTTGTTGAAAGAGAAACAATTTGCAGTGAAATAATTTTTTGTCAGAAAATTGACGGTTTTGTCAACTTTGAAGAGCAATAACTTTGCTAAAAATCACCCAATTTTTAAAATGTTTTCATTTCTGATTATGGTATCGAACATAGTTTGAATTTGCATTAAAATTTTTTACTTTTGAAACTTTTTAATTTTTGACTATTTTTGGCCATTTTTGGATTTCTTTATCAACTTTAAGAAGTCATAACTTTTCCAAAAATAATCCGATTTTCAAAATTTTTACATATCTGAAAAACGCTCTAATCCTTTTTTCAACTATTATTTAAAATTGTTTACAAATAGAAGCTATGGTTGAAACAGAAACAATTTGCAGTGAAATCGTTTTTAAGTAGAAAATTTACGATTTTGTCAACTTTGAACAGCTAAAAATCACCCAATTTTTTCAATTTTTGCATTTCTGCTTATGGTATCGAACATAGTTTGAATCTGCATTAAAATTGTTTACTTTTGAAACTTTTTAATTTTTGACTATTTTTGGCCATTTTTCGATTCCTTCATCAACTTTAAGAAGTCATAACTTTTCCAAAATTTTCGATTTTCAAAGTTTTTACATATCTGAAAAACGCTTTAATCCTTTTTTCAACTACCATTTAAAATTGTTTACAAATAGAAAGAGAAACAAATTGCAGCGAAATTGTTTTTAGTAAAAAATTGACAATTTTCTCAACTTCGAAGAGCAATAACTTTGCTAAAAATCACCCAATTTTTATCATTTTTGCATTTCTTTTTATTGTATTGCAGATAGTTTGAATCTGCATCAAAATTGGCTACTTTTGAAATTTTATAATTTTGACTATTTTTGGCCATTTTTGGATTCTTTTATCAACTTTAAGAACTTTATCAACTTTTCCAAAATTTCCGATTTTCAAAGACTTTACATATCTGAAAGACGCTTTAATCCTTTTTCAAATAGCATTTAAAATTGTTTACAAATAGAAGCTATGGTTGAAAGAGAAACAAATTGCAGTGAAATCGATTTTTAGTAAAAATTTACGATTTTCTCAACTTTGAAGAGCAATAATTTTGCTAAAAATCACCCAATTTTAAAAATTTTGGAATTTCTGATTATGGTATCGAGCATAGTTTGCATCTGCATTAAAATTTTTACTATTGAAACTTTTTCGTTTTTGACTATTTATGTCCATTTTTGGATTCCTTTATCAACTTTAAGAAGTCGGAACTTTTCCAAAATTTCCGATTTTCAAAATTTTTACATTTCTGAAAAACGCTTTAATCCTTTTCAACTAGCATTTAATATTCTTTACATATAGAAACTATGGTAGAAAGAGAATGAAATTGCAGTGAAATCGATTTTTAGTAAAAAATTTACGATTTTCTCAACTTTGAAGAGCAATAACTTTGCTAAAAATCACCAAATTTTTAGAATTTTTGCATTTCTGATTATGGTATCGAAAATAGTTTGAATTTGCATTACAATTTTTTACTATTGAAACTTTTCAATTTTTTGACCTTTTTAGATTCCTTTATCAACTTTAAGAAGTCATAACTTTTCCAAAAATCAGCCGATTTTCAAAATTTTTACATTTCTGAAAAACGCTTTAATCCTTTTTCAAATAGCATTTAAAATTCTTTACATATATAAACTATCGTTGAAAGAGAAAGAAATTGCAGTGAAATCGTTTTTTAGTAGAAAATTGACGGTTTCGTCAACCTTAAAGAGCAATAACTTTGCTAAAAATCACCCAATTTTTAAAATGTTTTCATTTCTGATTATGGTATCGAACATAGTTTGAATTTGCATTAAAATTTTTTACTTTTGAAACTTTTTAATTTTTGACTATTTTTGGCCATTTTTGGATTTCTTTATCAACTTTAAGAAGTCATAACTTTTCCAAAATAATCCTATTTTCAAAGTTTTTACATTTCTGAAAAACGCTTTAATACTTTTTTCAACAAGCATTTAAAATTCTTTACATATAGAAACTATGGTTGAAAGAGAATTAAATTGCAGTGAAATCCGTTTTTAGAAGAAAATTGACGATTTTCTCAACTTCGAAGAGCAATAACTTTGCTAAGAATCACCCAATTTTAAAAATTTTTGCATTTCTGATTATGGTAACGAACATAGTTTGAATCTGCATCAAAATTGGTTACTTTTGACATTTTATAATTTTTGACTATTTTGTCCATTTTTGGATTCCTTTATCAACTTTAAGAAGTCGTAACTTTTCCAAAATTTCCAATTTTCAAAATTTTTACATATCTGAAAAACGCTTTAATCGTTTTTTCAACTATTATTTAAAATTGTTTACAAATAGAAGCTATGGTTGAAACAGAAACAATTTGCAGTGAAATCGTTTTTAAGTAGAAAATTTACGATTTTGTCAACTTTGAACAGCTAAAAATCACCCAATTTTTTCAATTTTTGCATTTCTGCTTATGGTATCGAACATAGTTTGAATCTGCATTAAAATTGTTTACTTTTGAAACTTTTTAATTTTTGACTATTTTTGGCCATTTTTCGATTCCTTCATCAACTTTAAGAAGTCATAACTTTTCCAAAATTTTCGATTTTCAAAGTTTTTACATATCTGAAAAACGCTTTAATCCTTTTTTCAACTACCATTTAAAATTGTTTACAAATAGAAAGAGAAACAAATTGCAGCGAAATTGTTTTTAGTAAAAAATTGACAATTTTCTCAACTTCGAAGAGCAATAACTTTGCTAAAAATCACCCAATTTTTATCATTTTTGCATTTCTTTTTATTGTATTGAAGATAGTTTGAATCTGCATCAAAATTGGCTACTTTTGAAATTTTATAATTTTTGACTATTTTTGGCCATTTTTGGATTCTTTTATCAACTTTAAGAACTTTATCAACTTTTCCAAAATTTCCGATTTTCAAAGACTTTACATATCTGAAAGACGCTTTAATCCTTTTTTCAAATAGCATTTAAAATTGTTTACAAATAGAAGCTATGGTTGAAAGAGAAACAAATTGCAGTGAAATCGATTTTTAGTAAAAAATTTACGATTTTCTCAACTTTGAAGAGCAATAATTTTGCTAAAAATCACCCAATTTTAAAAATTTTGGAATTTCTGATTATGGTATCGAGCATAGTTTGCATCTGCATTAAAATTTTTTACTATTGAAACTTTTTCGTTTTTGACTATTTATGTCCATTTTTGGATTCCTTTATCAACTTTAAGAAGTCGGAACTTTTCCAAAATTTCCGATTTTCAAAATTTTTACATTTCTGAAAAACGCTTTAATCCTTTTTCAACTAGCATTTAATATTCTTTACATATAGAAACTATGGTAGAAAGAGAATGAAATTGCAGTGAAATCGATTTTTAGTAAAAAATTTACGATTTTCTCAACTTTGAAGAGCAATAACTTTGCTAAAAATCACCAAATTTTTAGAATTTTTGCATTTCTGATTATGGTATCGAAAATAGTTTGAATTTGCATTACAATTTTTTACTATTGAAACTTTTCAATTTTTTTACCTTTTTAGATTCCTTTATCAACTTTAAGAAGTCATAACTTTTCCAAAAATCAGCCGATTTTCAAAATTTTTACATATCTGAAAAACGCTTTAATCCTTTTTCAAATAGCATTTAAAATTCTTTACATATATAAACTATCGTTGAAAGAGAAAGAAATTGCAGTGAAATCGTTTTTTAGTAGAAAATTGACGGTTTCGTCAACCTTAAAGAGCAATAACTTTGCTAAAAATCACCCAATTTTTAAAATGTTTTCATTTCTGATTATGGTATCGAACATAGTTTGAATTTGCATTAAAATTTTTTACTTTTGAAACTTTTTAATTTTTGACTATTTTTGGCCATTTTTGGATTTCTTTATCAACTTTAAGAAGTCATAACTTTTCCAAAAATAATCCTATTTTCAAAGTTTTTACATTTCTGAAAAACGCTTTAATACTTTTTTCAACAAGCATTTAAAATTCATTACATATAGAAACTATGGTTGAAAGAGAATTAAATTGCAGTGAAATCCGTTTTTAGAAGAAAATTGACGATTTTCTCAACTTCGAAGAGCAATAACTTTGCTAAGAATCACCCAATTTTAAAAATTTTTGCATTTCTGATTATGGTAACGAACATAGTTTGAATCTGCATCAAAATTGGTTACTTTTGACATTTTTTAATTTTTGACTATTTTGTCCATTTTTGGATTCCTTTATAAACTTTAAGAAGTCGTAACTTTTCCAAAATTTCCAATTTTCAAAATTTTTACATATCTGAAAAACGCTTTAATCCTTTTTCAACTATCATTTAAAATTGTTTACATATTGAAGCTATTGTTGAAAGAGAAACAATTTGCAGTGAAATCATTTTTTAGTAGAAAATTGACGGTTTTGTCAACTTTGAAGAGCAATAACTTTGCTAAAAATCACCCAATTTTTAAAATGTTTTCAGTTCTGATTATGGTATCGAACATAGTTTGAATTTTCATTAAAATTTTTTACTTTTGAACCTTTTTAATTTTTGACTATTTTTGGCCATTTTTGGATTCTTTTATCAACTTTAAGAAGTCATAACTTTTACAAAATTTCCAATTTTCAAAATTTTTACATATCTGAAAAACGCTTTAATCCTTTTTCAACTATCATTTAAAATTCTTTACATATAGCAACTATGGTAAAAAGAGAAATAAATTGAAGTGAAATCGTTTTTTAGTAGAAAATTGACGATTTTGTCAACTTTGAAGAGCAATAACTTTGCTAAAAATCACCCAATTTTTAAAATGTTTTCATTTCTGATTATGGTATCGAACATAGTTTGAATTTGCATAAAAATTTTTTACTTTTGAAACTTTTTAAATTTTGACTATTTTTGGCCATTTTTGGATTTCTTTATCAACTTTAAGAAGTCATAACTTTTCCAAAAATAATCCAATTTTCAAAGTTTTTAAATTTCTGAAAAACGCTTTAATACTTTTTTCAACAAGCATTTAAAATTCTTTACATATAAAAACTATGGTTGAAAGAGAATTAAATTGCAGTGAAATCATTTTTTAGTAGAAAATTGACGATTTTCTCAACTTCGAAGAGCAATAACTTTGCTAAGAATAACCCAATTTTTAAAATTTTTGCATTTCTGATTATGGTAACGAACATAGTTTGAATCTGCATCAAAATTTTTTACTTTTGAACCTTTTTAATTTTTGACTATTTTTGGCCATTTTTGGATTCTTTTATCAACTTTAAGAAGTCATAACTTTTCCAAAATTTCCAATTTTCAAAATTTTTACATATCTGAAAAACGCTTTAATCCTTTTTCAACTATCATTTAAAATTCTTTACATATAGCAACTATGGTAAAAAGAGAAATAAATTGAAGTGAAATCGTTTTTTAGAAGAAAATTGACGATTTTGTAAACTTTGAAGAGCAATAACTTTGCTAAAAATCACCCAATTTTTAAAATGTTTTCATTTCTGATTATGGTATCGAACATAGTTTGAATTTGCATAAAAATTTTTTACTTTTGAAACTTTTTAAATTTTGACTATTTTTGGCCATTTTTGGATTTCTTTATCAACTTTAAGAAGTCATAACTTTTCCAAAAATAATCCAATTTTCAAAGTTTTTAAATTTCTGAAAAACGCTTTAATACTTTTTTCAACAAGCATTTAAAATTCTTTACATATAAAAACTATGGTTGAAAGAGAATTAAATTGCAGTGAAATCATTTTTTAGTAGAAAATTGACGATTTTCTCAACTTCGAAGAGCAATAACTTTGCTAAGAATCACCCAATTTTAAAAATTTTTGCATTTCTGATTATGGTAACGAACATAGTTTGAATCTGCATCAAAATTGGTTACTTTTGACATTTTATAATTTTTGACTATTTTGTCCATTTTTGGATTCCTTTATCAACTTTAAGAACTTTGTCAACTTTTCCAAAATTTCCGATTTTCAAAGACTTTACATATCTGAAAGACGCTTTAATCCTTTTTTCAAATAGCATTTAAAATTGTTTACAAATAGAAGCTATGGTTGAAACAGAAACAATTTGCAGTGAAATCGTTTTTTAGTAGAAAATTTACGATTTTGTCAACTTTGAACCGCTAAAAATCACCCAATTTTTTCAATTTTTGCATTTCTGATTATGGTATCGAACATAGTTTGAATCTGCATTAAAATTGTTTACTTTTGAAACTTTTTTATTTTTGACTATTTTTGGCCATTTTTCGATTCCTTCATCAACTTTAAGAAGTCATAACTTTTCCAAAATTTTCGATTTTCAAAGTTTTTACATATCTGAAAAACGCTTTAATCCTTTTTTCAACTACCATTTAAAATTGTTTACAAATAGAAAGAGAAACAAATTGGAGTGAAATCGTTTTTAGTAAAAAATTGACAATTTTCTCAACTTCGAAGAGCAATAACTTTGCTAAAAATCACCCAATTTTTATCATTTTTGCATTTCTTTTTATTGTATTGAAGATAGTTTGAATCTGCATCAAAATTGGCTACTTTTGAAATTTTATAATTTTTGACTATTTTTGCCCATTTTTGGATTCTTTTATCAACTTTAAGAACTTTGTCAACTTTTCCAAAATTTCCGATTTTCAAAGACTTTACATATCTGAAAGACGCTTTAATCCTTTTTTCAAATAGCATTTAAAATTGTTTACAAATAGAAGCTATGGTTGAAAGAGAAACAAATTGCAGTGAAATCGATTTTTAGTACAAAATTTACGATTTTCTCAACTTTGAAGAGCAATAATTTTGCTAAAAATCACCCAATTTTAAAAATTTTTGAATTTCTGATTATGGTATCGAGCATAGTTTGCATCTGCATTAAAATTTTTTACTATTGAAACTTTTTCGTTTTTGACTATTTATGTCCATTTTTGGATTCCTTTATCAACTTTAAGAAGTCGGAACTTTTCCAAAATTTCCGATTTTAAAAATTTTTACATTTCTGAAAAACGCTTTAATCCTTTTTCAACTAGCATTTAATATTCTTTACATATAGAAACTATGGTAGAAAGAGAATGAAATTGCAGTGAAATCGATTTTTAGTAAAATATTTACGATTTTCTCAACTTTGAAGAGCAATAACTTTGCTAAAAATCACCAAATTTTTAGAATTTTTGCATTTCTGATTATGGTATCGAACATAGTTTGAATTTGCATTACAATTTTTTACTATTGAAACTTTTCAATTTTTTGACCTTTTTAGATTCCTTTATCAACTTTAAGAAGTCATAACTTTTCCAAAAATCAGCCGATTTTCAAAATTTTTACATTTCTGAAAAACGCTTTAATCCTTTTTCAAATAGCATTTAAAATTCTTTACATATATAAACTATTGTTGAAAGAGAAAGAAATTGCAGTGAAATCGTTTTTTAGTAGAAAATTGACGGTTTCGTCAACCTTAAAGAGCAATAACTTTGCTAAAAATCACCCAATTTTTAAAATGTTTTCATTTCTGATTATGGTATCGAACATAGTTTGAATTTGCATTAAAATTTTTTACTTTTGAAACTTTTTAATTTTTGACTATTTTTGGCCATTTTTGGATTTCTTTATCAACTTTAAGAAGTCATAACTTTTCCAAAAATAATCCTATTTTCAAAGTTTTTACATTTCTGAAAAACGCTTTAATACTTTTTTCAACAAGCATTTAAAATTCTTTACATATAGAAACTATGGTTGAAAGAGAATTAAATTGCAGTGAAATCCGTTTTTAGAAGAAAATTGACGATTTTCTCAACTTCGAAGAGCAATAACTTTGCTAAGAATCACCCAATTTTAAAAATTTTTGCATTTCTGATTATGGTAACGAACATAGTTTGAATCTGCATCAAAATTGGTTACTTTTGACATTTTTTAATTTTTGACTATTTTGTCCATTTTTGGATTCCTTTATAAACTTTAAGAAGTCGTAACTTTTCCAAAATTTCCAATTTTCAAAATTTTTACATATCTGAAAAACGCTTTAATCCTTTTTCAACTATCATTTAAAATTCTTTACATATTGAAGCTATTGTTGAAAGAGAAACAATTTGCAGTGAAATCATTTTTTAGTAGAAAATTGACGGTTTTGTCAACTTTGAAGAGCAATAACTTTGCTAAAAATCACCCAATTTTTAAAATGTTTTCATTTCTGATTATGGTATCGAACATAGTTTGAATTTGCATTAAAATTTTTTACTTTTGAACCTTTTTAATTTTTGACTATTTTTGGCCATTTTTGGATTCTTTTATCAACTTTAAATAGTCATAACTTTTCCAAAATTTCCAATTTTCAAAATTTTTACATATCTGAAAAACGCTTTAATCCTTTTTCAACTATCATTTAAAATTGTTTACATATTGAAGCTATGGTTGAAAGAGAATTAAATTGCAGTGAAATCGTTTTTTAGAAGAAAATTGACGATTTTCTCAACTTCGAAGAGCAATAACTTTACTAAGAATCACCCAATTTTTAAAATTTTTGCATTTCTGATTATGGTAACGAACATAGTTTGAATCTGCATCAAAATTGGTTACTTTTGACATTTTATAATTTTTGACTATTTTGTCCATTTTTGGATTCCTTTATCAACTTTAAGAAGTCGTAACTTTTCCAAAATTTCCAATTTTCAAAATTTTTACATATCTGAAAAACGCTTTAATCCTTTTTCAACTATCATTTAAAATTGTTTACAAATAGAAGCTATGGTTGAAACAGAAACAATTTGCAGTGAAATCGTTTTTTAGTAGAAAATTTACGATTTTGTCAACTTTGAAGAGCTAAAAATCACCCAATTTTTTCAATTTTTGCATTTCTGATTATGGTATCGAACATAATTTGAATCTGCGTTAAAATTTTTTACTATTGAAACTTTTTAATATTTGACTACTTTTGTCCATTTTTCGATTCCTTTATCAACTTTTAGAAGTCATAACTTTTCCAAAATTTTCGATTTTCAAAGTTTTTACGCTCTAATCCTTTTTTCAACTAGCATTTAAAGTTTTTTACTAATAGAAACTATGGTTGAAAGAGAAAGAAATTGCAGTGAAATCGTTTTTTAGTAGAAAATTGATGATTTGTCAACTTTGAAGAGCAATAACTTTGCTAAAAATCACCCAATTTTTTAAATTTTTGCTTTTCTCTTTATGGTATCGAACATAGTTTTATTCAATTTTCTACTAAAAAAACGATTTTACTTCAATTTATTTCTCTTTCAACCATAGTTTCTATGTGTAAAGAATTTTAAATGCTAGTTCAAAAAAGGATTAAAGCGTTTTTCAGAAATGTAAAAATTTTGAAAATCAGCTATATTTGGAAAAGTTACGACTTCTTAAAGTTGATAAACGAATGCAATAATGGCCAAGAATAGTCAAAAATTAAAGACTGTCAAAAGTAACCAATTTTGATGCAGATTAAAACTATGTTTCTATATTTCTTTTTCAACCATAGTTTCTATATGTAAAGAATTTTAAATGATAGTTGAGAAAATGATTAAAGCGTTTTTCAGAAATGTAAAAATTTTGAAAATCGGCTGATTTTTGGATAAGTTATGACTTCTTTAAGTTGATGAAGCAATCCAAAAATGGCCATAAAAAGTCAAATATTAAAAAGTTTCAATAGTAAAAATTTTAATGCAGATTGTAACTATGTTCAATACAATAAAGAGAAATGCAAAAATTAAAAAACTTGGGTGATTTTTAGCAAAGTTATTGACAAAATCGTCAATTTTGTACTAAAAAACGATTTCACTGCAATTTATTTCTCTTTCAACCATAGTTTCTATATGTAAAGAATTTTAAATGATAGTTGAAAAAGGATAAAAGCGTTTTTCAGAAATGTAAAAATTTTGAAAGTCGGCTGATTTTTGGAAAAGTTATGACTTCTTAAAGTTGATAAAGGAATCCAAAAATGGCCAAAAAAAGTCAAAAATTAAAAAGTTTCAAATGTAAAAAATTTTAATGCAGATTAAAACTATGTTCAATACAATAAAGAGAAATGCAAAAATTAAAAAAATTGGGTGATTTTTAGCAAAGTTATTGCTCTTCGAAGTTGACAAAATCGTTAATTTTTTACAAAAAAACAATTTCACTGCAATTTGTTTCTCTTTCAACCATAGTTTCTATGTAAAGAATTTTAAATGCTAGTTGAAAAAAGGATTAAAGCGTTATTCAGAAATGTAAAAATTTTGAAAATTTGAAATTTTGGAAAAGTTACGACTTCTTAAAGTTTATAAAGGAATCCAAAAATGGCCAAAAATAGTCAAATATTAAAAAATGTCAAAAGTAACGAATTTTAAAAATCGGCTGATTTTTGGAAAAGTTATGACTTTTTAAAGTTGATAAAGGAATCCACAAATGGCCAAAAATAGTCAAAAATTTATAAATGTCAAAAGTAACCAATTTTGATGTAGATTCAAACTATGTTCGTTACCATAATCAGAAATGCAAAAATTTAAAAAATTGGGTGATTCTTAGCAAAGTTATTGCTCTTCGAAGTTGAGAAAATCGTCAATTTTCTTCTAAAAAACGATTTCACTGCAATTTCATTCTCTTTCAACCATAGTTTCTATATGTAAACAATTTTAAGTGATAGTTGAAAAAAGGATTAAAGCGTTTTTCAGAAATGTAAAAATTTTGAAAGTTGGAAATTTTCGAAAAGTTACGACTTCTTAAAGTTGATAAAGGAATCTAAAAATGGACATAAATAGTCAAAAACGAAAAAGTTTCAATAGTAAAAAATTTTAATGCAGATTCAAACTATGTTCGATATCATAATCAGAAATTCAAAAATTTTTAAAATTGGGTGATTTTTAGCAAAATTATTGCTCCTCAAAGTTGAGAAAATCGTAAATTTTGTACTAAAAATCGATTTCACTGCAATTTGTTTCTCTTTCAACCATAGCTTCTATTTGTAAACAATTTTAAATGCTATTTGAAAAAAGGATTAAAGCGTCTTTCAGATATGTAAAGTCTTTGAAAATCGGAAATTTTGGAAAAGGTATGACTTCTTAAAGTTGATAAAAGAATCCAAAAATGGCCAAAAATTGTCAAAAATTATAAAATTTCAAAAGTAGCCAATTTTGATGCAGATTCAAACTATCTTCAATACAATAAAAAGATATGCAAAAATGATAAAAATTGGGTGATTTTTAGCAATGTTATTGCTCTTCGAAGTTGAGAAAATTGTCAATTTTTTACTAAAAAACGATTTCACAGCAATTTCTTTCCCTTTCTATTTGTAAACAATTTTAAATGGTAGTTGAAAAAAGGATTAAAGCGTTTTTCAGATATGTAAAAACTTTGAAAATCGAAAATTTTGGAAAAGTTATGACTTCTTAAAGTTGATGAAGGAATCGAATAATGGCCAAAAATAGTCAAAAATTAAAAAGTTTCAAAAGTAAACAATTTTAATGCAGATTCAAAATATGTTCGATACCATTATCAGAATTGCAAAAATTTAAAAAATTGGGTGATTTTTAGCAAAGCTATTGCTCTTCAAAGTTGACAAAATCGTCAATTTTCTACTAAAAAACGATTTCACTGCAATTTAATTCTCTTCCAACCATAGTTTCTATATGTAAACAATTTTAAATGATAGTTGAAAAAAGGATTATAGAATTTTTCAGAAATGTAAAAATTTTGAAAATTCGGCAAATTTTTGGAAAAGTTATGACTTCTTAAAGTTGATAAAGGAATTCAAAAATGGCAAAAAAAAAAGACAAAAATTAAAAAGTTTCAAAAGTAAAAAATTTTAATGCAGATTTAAACTATGTTCGATACCATAATCAGAAATGCAAAAATTTAAAAAAAATTGAGTGATTTTTAGCAAACCTATTGCTCTTTAAAGTTGACAAAATCGTAAATTTTCTACTATAAAACGATTTCACTGCAATTTTTTCTCTTTCAACCATAGTTTCTATTAGTAAAAAACTTTAAATGCTAGTTGAAAAAAGGATTAAAGCGTTTTTCAGAAATGAAAAAATTTTGAAAATCGGCTGATTTTTGGAAAAGTAATGACTTCTTAAAGTTGATAAAGGAATCTAAAATTTGCCAAAAACAATCAAAAATTAAAAAGTTTCAAAAGTATAAAATTTTAATGCAGATTCAAACTATGTTCGATACCATAAACAGAAATGCAAAAATTTTAAATGTTCGGTGATTTTTAGCATAGTTATTGCTCTTCAAAATTGAAAAAATCGTCAATTTTCTACTAAAAAACGATTTTACCGCAATTTCTTTCTCTTTTAACCATAGTTTCTATATGTAAAGAATTTTAAATGGTAGTTTAAAAAAGAATGAAAACGTTTTTCTGAAATGTAAAAATTTTGAAAATCGGCTGATTTTTGGAAAAGTTATGACTTCTTAAAGTTGATAAAAGAATCTAAAAATTGCCAAAAAAAATCAAAAATTTAAAAGTTTCAGAAGTAAAAAATTGTAATGCAGATTCAAACTATGTTCGATACCATAACAGAAATGCAAAAATTTTAAAATTTCGGTGAATTTTAGCATAGTTATTGCTCTTCAAAATTGACAAAATCGTCAATTTTCTACTAAAAAACGATTTCTCTGCAATTTCTTTCTCTTTCAACCATAGTTTCTTTATGTAAAAAATTTTAAATGCTAGTTGAAAAAAAAAATAATAATCAATAGTAAAAAAGTTTAATGCAGATTCAAGCTATGTTCGATACCATAATCAGAAATCCAAAAATTTTTAATAGTGGGTGATTTTTAGCAAAGTTATTGCTCTTCAAAGTTCACAAAATCGTAAATTTTCTACTAATAAACGATTTCACTGCAATTTCTTTCTCGTTCAACAATAGTTTCTTTATGTAAATGGTAGTTGAAAAAAGCATGAAAGCGTTTTTCAAAAATGTAAAAATTTGAAAATCGGCAGATTTTTAGAAAAGTTATGTCTTCTTAAAATTGATAAAGGAATCCAAAAATGGCCAACAAAAATCAAAAATTTAAAAGTTTCAAAAGTAAAAAATTTTAATGCAGATTCAAACTATGTTCGGTACCATAAACAGAAATGCAAAAATTTTAAAAATTGGGTGATATTTAGCAAAGTTATTGCTCTTCAAAGTTGACAAAATCGTCAATTTTCTACTAAAAAACGATTTCACTGCAATTTCTATCTATTTCAACCATAGTTTCTATATGTAAAGAATTTTAAATGCTTGTTGAAAAAAAGAATAATAATCAATAGTAAAATATTTTAATGCAGATTCAAACTATGTTCGATACCATAATCAGAAATGCAAAAATTTTTAAAAGTGGGTGATTTTTACCAAAGTTATTGCACTTCAATGTTGACAAAATCGTAGATTTTCTACTAAAAAACGATTTCATTGCAATTTCTTCCTCTTTCATCCATAGTTTCTTTATGTAAAGAATTTTAAATGGTAGTTGAAAAAAGAATGAAAGCGTTTTCAGAAATGTAAAAATTTTGAAAATCGGCTGATTTTTGGAAAGTTATGACTTCTTAAAGTTGATAAAGGAATCTAAAAATTGCCAAAAAAAATCAAAAATTTAGAAGTTTCAAAAGTAAAAAATTTTAATGCAGATTCAAACTATGTTCGATACCATAAACAGAAATGCATAAATTTTAAAAGTTCGGTGATTTTTAGCATAGTTATTGCTTTCAAAGTTGACAAAATCGTCAATTTTCTACTAAAAAACGATTTCACTGCAATTTCTATCTATTTCAACGATAGTTTCTATATGTAAAGAATTTTAAATGCTAGTTGAAAAAAAGAATAATAATCAATAGTAAAATATTTTAATGCAGATTCAAACTATGTTCGATACCATAACAGAAATGCAAATATTTTAAAAGTTCGGTGATTTTTAGCATAGTTATTGCTCTTCAAAGTTGACAAAATCGTCAATTTTCTACTAAAAAACGATTTCACTGCAATTTCTATCTATTTCAACGATAGTTTCTATATGTAAAGAATTTTAAATGCTAGTTGAAAAAAAGAATAATAATCAATAGTAAAATATTTTAATGCAGATTCAAACTATGTGCGATATCATAAACAGAAATGCAAATATTTTAAAAGTTCGGTGATTTTTAGCATAGTTATTGCTCTTCAAAGTTGACAAAATCGTCAATTTTCTACTAAAAAACGATTTCACTGCAATTTCTATCTATTTCAACGATAGTTTCTATATGTAAAGAATTTTAAATGCTAGTTGAAAAAAAGAATAATAATCAATAGTAAAATATTTTAATGCAGATTCAAACTATGTTCGATACCATAACAGAAATGCAAAAATTTTAAAAGTTCGGTGATTTTTAGCATAGTTATTGCTCTTCAAAATTGACAAAATCGTCAATTTTCTACTAAAAATCGATTTCACTGCAATTTCTATCTATTTCAACCATAGTTTCTATATGTAAAGAATTTTAAATGCTAGTTGAAAAAAAGAATAATAATCAATAGTAAAATATTTTAATGCAGATTCAAACTATGTTCGATACCATAACAGAAATGCAAATATTTTAAAAGTTCGGTGATTTTTAGCATAGTTATTGCTCTTCAAAGTTGACAAAATCGTCAATTTTCTACTAAAAAACGATTTCACTGCTATTTCTATCTATTTCAACGATAGTTTCTATATGTAAAGAATTTTAAATGCTAGTTGAAAAAAAAAATAATAATCAATAGTAAAATATTTTAATGCAGATTCAAACTATGTGCGATACCATAAACAGAAATGCATAAATTTTAAAAATTGGGTGATTTTTAGCATTGTTATTGCTCTTCAAAGTTGACAAAATCGTCAATACCATAAACAGAAATGCATAAATTTTAAAAATTGGGTGATTTTTAGCAAAGGTTTAGCTCTTCAAAGTTGACAAAATCGTCAATTTTCTACTAAAAAACGAATTCACTGCAATTCCTTTCTCTTTCAACCATAGTATCTATATGTAAAGAATTTTAAATGGTAGTTGAAAAGGATGAAAACGCGTTTGAAACATTTAAAAATTTTGAAAATCGGATGGATTTTGGAAAAGTTATGACTTCTTAAAGTTTATAATGGAATCCAAAAATGGTCAAAAATTGTCAAAAATTAAAAAGTTTCAAAAGAAAAAAATTTTAATGGAGATTCAAACTATGTTCGATACCATAAACAGGAATGCAAAAATTTTTAAAATTGGGTGATTTTTAGCAAAGTTAGTGCTCATCAAAGTAGACAAAATCGTCAATTTTGTACTAAAAAACGATTTTACTGCAATTCCTTTCTCTTTCAACCATAGATTCTATATGTAAAGAATTTTAAGTGCTAGTTGAAAAAAAGATTAAAGCGTTTTTCAGAAATGAGAAAATTTTGAAAATCGGCTGATTTTTGGAAAAGTTATGACTTCTTAAAGTTGATAAGGGAATCTAAAATTTGCCAAAAAAAATTAAAAATTAAAAAGTTTCAAAAGTATAAAATTTTAATGCAGATTCAAACTATGTTCGATACCATAAACAGAAATGCATAAATTTTAAAAGTTCGGTGATTTTTAGCATAGTTATTGCTCTTCAAAATTGAAAAAATCGTCAATTTTCTACTAAAAAATGATTTCACTGCAATTTCTTTCTCTTTCAACCATAGTTTCTATACGTAAAGAAATTTAAATGGTAGTTTGAAAAAGAATGACAGCGTTTTTCAGAAATGTCAAAATTTTGAAAATCGGCTGATTTTTGGAAAAGTTATGACTTCTTAAAGTTGATAAAGGAATCTAAAAATTGCCAAAAAAAATCAAAAATTTAAAAGTTTCAAAAGTAAAAAATTTTAATGCAGATTCAAACTATGTTCGATACCATAACAGAAATGCAAAAATTTTAAAAGTTCGGTGATTTTTAGCATAGTTATTGCTCTTCAAAGTTGACAAAATCGTCAATTTTCTATTGAAAAACGATTTCTATGCAATTTCTTTCTCTTTCAACCATAGTTTCTTTATGTAAAGAATTTTAAATGATAGTTGAAAAAAAAAATAATCAATAGTAAAAAAGTTTAATGCAGATTCAAGCTATGTTCGATACCATAATCAGAAATACAAAAATTTTTAAAAGTGGGTGATTTTTAGCAAAGTTATTGCTCTCCAAAGTTGACAAAATCGTCAATTTTCTACTAAAAAACGATTTCACTGCAATTTCTTTCTCTTTTAACAATAGTTTCTTTATGTAAAGAAATTTAAATTGTAGTTGAAAAAAAAATTAAAATCGTTTTTCAAAAATGTAAACATATTGAAAATCGGCTGGTTTTTAGAAAAGTTATGACTTCTTAAAATTGATAAAAGAATACAAAAATGGCCAAAAAAAATCAAAAATTTAAAAGTTTTAAAAGCAAAAAATTTTAATGCAGATTCAAACTATGTTCGATACCATAATCAGAAATGCAAAAATTTTAAAAGTTCGGTGATTTTTAGCAAAGTTATTGCTCTTCAAAGTTGACAAAATTGTCAATTTTCTACTAAAAAACGATTTCACTGCAATTTCTTTTTCTTTCAACAATAGTTTCTTCATGTAAAGAATTTTAAATGGTTGTTGAAAAAAAAATGAAAACGTTTTTCAAAAATGTAAAAATTTTGAAAATCGGCTGGTTTTTAGAAAAGTTATGACTTCTTAAAATTGATAAAGGAATCCAAAAATGACCAAAAAAAATCAAAAATTTAAAAGTTTCAAAAGTAAAATATTTTATTGCAGTTTCAAACTATGTTCGATACCATAAACAGAAATGCATAAATTTTAAAAGTTCGGTGATTTTTAGCATAGTTATTGCTCTTCAAAATTGAAAAAATCGTCAATTTTCTACTAAAAAATGATTTCACTGCAATTTCATTCTCTTTCAACCATAGTTTCTATACGTAAAGAAATTTAAATGGTAGTTTGAAAAAGAATGACAGCGTTTTTCAGAAATGTCAAAATTTTGAAAATCGGCGGATTTTTGGAAAAGTTATGACTTCTTAAAGTTGATAAAGGAATCTAAAAATTGCCAGAAAAAATCAAAAATTTAAAAGTTTCAAAAGTAAAAAATTTTAATGCAGATTCAAACTATGTTCGATACCATAACAGAAATGCAAAAATTTTAAAAGTTCGGTGATTTTTAGCATAGTTATTGCTCTTCAACGTTGACAAAATTGTCAATTTTCTACTAAAAAACGATTTCACTGCAATTTCTTTCTCTTTTAACAATAGTTTCTTTATGTAAAGAAATTTAAATTGTAGTTGAAAAAAAAATTAAAATCGTTTTTCAAAAATGTAAACATATTGAAAATCGGCTGGTTTTTAGAAAAGTTATGACTTCTTAAAATTGATAAAGGAATCCAAAAATGACCAAAAAAAATCAAAAATTTAAAAGTTTCAAAAGTAAAATATTTTATTGCAGATTCAAACTATGTTCGATACCATAAACAAAAATGCAAAAATTAAAAAAATTGGGTGATTTTTAGCAAAGGTATTGCTCATCAAAGTTGACAAAATCGTCAACTCTCTACTAAAAAACGATTTCACTGCAATTTGTTTCTCTTTCAACCATAGTTTCTGTATGTAAATAGTTTTAAATGCTAGTTGAAAAAAGGATTAAAGCGTTTTTCAGAATTGTAAAAATTTTGAAAATCGGCTGATTTTTGAGAAAGTTATGACTTCTTAAAGTTGATAAAGGAATCCAAAAATGGCCAAAAATAGTCAAAAATTAAAAAGTTAGAAAAGTAAAAAATTTTAATGCAGCTTCAAACTATGATCGATACCAAAAACATAAATGCAAAAATTTAAAAAATTGGGTGATTTTTAGCAAAGTTATTGCTCTTCAAAATTGACAAAATCGTCAATTTTCTACTAAAAAACGATATCTTTGCAATTTCTTTCTCTTTTAACCATAGTATCTTTATGTAAAGAATTTTAAATGCTAGTTGAAAAAAAAAATAATAATCAATAGTAAAAAGTTTAATGCAGATTCAAGCTATGTTCGATACCATAATCAGAAATCCAAAAATTTTAAAAGTGGGTGATTTTTAGCAAAGTTATTGCTCTTCAAAGTTGACAAAATCGTCAATTTTCTACTAAAAAACGATTTCACTGCAATTTCTTTCTCTTTCAACAATAGTTTCATTATGTAAAGAATTTTAAATGGTAGTTGAAAAAAGCATGAAAACGTTTTTCAGAAATGTCAAAATTTTGAAAATCGGCTGATTTTTGGAAAAGTTATGGCTTCATAAAGTTGATAAAGGAATCTAAAAATTGCCAAAAAAAATCAAAAATTTAAAAGTTTCAAAAGTAAAAAATTTTAATGCAGATTAAAACTATGTTCGATACCATAATCAGAAATGCAAAAATTTTAAAAATTGGGTGATTTTTAGCAAAGTTATTGCTCTTCAAAATTGACAAAATCGTCAATTTTCTACTAAAAAACGATTTCTCTGCAATTTCTTTCTCTTTCAACCATAGTTTTTTTTATGTAAAGAATTTTAAATGCTAGTTGAAAAAAAAAATAATAATCAATAGTAAAAAAGTTTAATGCAGATTCAAGCTATGTTCGATACCATAATCAGAAATCCAAAAATTTTTAAAAGTGGGTGATTTTTAGCAAAGTTATTGCTCTTCAAAGTTGACAAAATCGTCAATTTTCTACTAAAAAACGATTTCACTGCAATTTGTTTCTCTTTCAACCATAGTTTCTATATGTAAAGAATTTTAAATGCTAGTTGAAAAATAAATAATAATCAATAGTAAAATATTTTAATGCAGATTCAAACTATGTTCGATACCATAATCAGAAATGCAAAAATTGTAAAAGTTCGGTGATTTTTAGCAAAGTTATTGCTCTTCAAAGTTGACAAAATCGTCAATTTTCTACTAAAAAACGATTTCACTGCAATTTGTTTCTCTTTCAACCATAGAATCTATATGTAAAGAATTTTAAATGCTAGTTGGAAAAAAAGATTAAAGCGTTTTTCAGAAATTTAAAAATTTTGAAAATCGGCTGATTTTTGAGAAAGTTATGACTTCTTAAAGTTGATAAAGGAATCCAAAAATGGCCAAAAATAGTCAAAAATTAAAAAGTTAGAAAAGTAAAAAATTTTAATGCAGCTTCTAACTATGATCGATACCAAAAACATAAATGCAAAAATTTAAAAAATTGGGTGATTTTTAGCAAAGTTATTGCTCTTCAAAATTGACAAAATCGTCAATTTTCTACTAAAAAACGATATCTTTGCAATTTCTTTCTCTTTTTAACCATAGTATCTTTATGTAAAGAATTTTAAATGCTAGTTGAAAAAAAAAAATAATAATCAATAGTAAAAAAGTTTAATGCAGATTCAAGCTATGTTCGATACCATAATCAGAAATCCAAAAATTTTAAAAGTGGGTGATTTTTAGCAAAGTTATTGCTCTTCAAAGTTGACAAAATCGTCAATTTTCTACTAAAAAACGATTTCACTGCAATTTCTTTCTCTTTCAACAATAGTTTCTTTATGTAAAGAATTTTAAATGGTAGTTGAAAAAAGCATGAAAACGTTTTTCAGAAATGTCAAAATTTTGAAAATCGGCTGATTTTTGGAAAAGTTATGGCTTCATAAAGTTGATAAAGGAATCTAAAAATTGCCAAAAAAAATCAAAAATTTAAAAGTTTCAAAAGTAAAAAATTTTAATGCAGATTAAAACTATGTTCGATACCATAATCAGAAATGCAAAAATTTTAAAAATTGGGTGATTTTTAGCAAAGTTATTGCTCTTCAAAATTGACAAAATCGTCAATTTTCTACTAAAAAACGATTTCTCTGCAATTTCTTTCTCTTTCAACCATAGTTTCTTTATGTAAAGAATTTTAAATGCTAGTTGAAAAAAAAAATAATAATCAATAGTAAAAAAGTTTAATGCAGATTCAAGCTATGTTCGATACCATAATCAGAAATCCAAAAATTTTTAAAAGTGGGTGATTTTTAGCAAAGTTATTGCTCTTCAAAGTTGACAAAATCGTCAATTTTCTACTAAAAAACGATTTCACTGCAATTTGTTTCTCTTTCAACCATAGTTTCTATATGTAAAGAATTTTAAATGCTAGTTGAAAAATAAATAATAATCAATAGTAAAATATTTTAATGCAGATTCAAACTATGTTCGATACCATAATCAGAAATGCAAAAATTGTAAAAGTTCGGTGATTTTTAGCAAAGTTATTGCTCTTCAAAGTTGACAAAATCGTCAATTTTCTACTAAAAAACGATTTCACTGCAATTTGTTTCTCTTTCAACCATAGAATCTATATGTAAAGAATTTTAAATGCTAGTTGGAAAAAAGATTAAAGCGTTTTTCAGAAATTTAAAAATTTTGAAAATCGGCTGATTTTTGAGAAAGTTATGACTTCTTAAAGTTGATAAAGGAATCCAAAAATGGCCAAAAATAGTCAAAAATTAAAAAGTTAGAAAAGTAAAAAATTTTAATGCAGCTTCAAACTATGATCGATACCAAAAACATAAATGCAAAAATTTAAAAAATTGGGTGATTTTTAGCAAAGTTATTGCTCTTCAAAATTGACAAAATCGTCAATTTTCTACTAAAAAACGATATCTCTGCAATTTCTTTCTCTTTTAACCATAGTATCTTTATGTAAAAAGAATTTTAAATGCTAGTTGAAAAAAAAAATAATAATCAATAGTAAAAAGTTTAATGCAGATTCAAGCTATGTTCGATACCATAATCAGAAATCCAAAAATTTTAAAAGTGGGTGATTTTTAGCAAAGTTATTGCTCTTCAAAGTTGACAAAATCGTCAATTTTCTACTAAAAAACGATTTTACTGCAATTTCTTTCTCTTTCAACAATAGTTTCTTTATGTAAAGAATTTTAAATGGTAGTTGAAAAAAGCATGAAAACGTTTTTCAGAAATGTCAAAATTTTGAAAATCGGCTGATTTTTGGAAAAGTTATGGCTTCATAAAGTTGATAAAGGAATCTAAAAATTGCCAAAAAAAATCAAAAATTTAAAAGTTTCAAAAGTAAAAAATTTTAATGCAGATTAAAACTATGTTCGATACCATAAACAAAAATGCAAAAATTTAAAAAATTGGGTGATTTTTAGCAAAGGTATTGCTCATCAAAGTTGACAAAATCGTCAACTCTCTACTAAAAAACGATTTCACTGCAATTTGTTTCTCTTTCAGCCATAGAATCTATATGTAAAGAATTTTAAATGCTAGTTGGAAAAAAGATTAAAGCGTTTTTCAGAAATTTAAAAATTTTGAAAATCGGCTGATTTTTGAGAAAGTTATGACTTCTTAAAGTTGATAAAGGAATCCAAAAATGGCCAAAAATAGTCAAAAATTAAAAAGTTAGAAAAGTAAAAAATTTTAATGCAGCTTCAAACTATGATCGATACCAAAAACATAAATGCAAAAATTTAAAAAATTGGGTGATTTTTAGCAAAGTTATTGCTCTTCAAAATTGACAAAATCGTCAATTTTCTACTAAAAAACGATATCTTTGCAATTTCTTTCTCTTTTAACCATAGTATCTTTATGTAAAGAATTTTAAATGCTAGTTGAAAAAAAAAATAATAATCAATAGTAAAAAAGTTTAATGCAGATTCAAGCTATGTTCGATACCATAATCAGAAATCCAAAAATTTTAAAAGTGGGTGATTTTTAGCAAAGTTATTGCTCTTCAAAGTTGACAAAATCGTCAATTTTCTACTAAAAAACGATTTCACTGCAATTTCTTTCTCTTTCAACAATAGTTTCTTTATGTAAAGAATTTTAAATGGTAGTTGAAAAAAGCATGAAAACGTTTTTCAGAAATGTCAAAATTTTGAAAATCGGCTGATTTTTGGAAAAGTTATGGCTTCATAAAGTTGATAAAGGAATCTAAAAATTGCCAAAAAAAAATCAAAAATTTAAAAGTTTCAAAAGTAAAAAATTTTAATGCAGATTAAAACTATGTTCGATACCATAATCAGAAATGCAAAAATTTTAAAAATTGGGTGATTTTTAGCAAAGTTATTGCTCTTCAAAATTGACAAAATCGTCAATTTTCTACTAAAAAACGATTTCTCTGCAATTTCTTTCTCTTTCAACCATAGTTTTTTTTATGTAAAGAATTTTAAATGCTAGTTGAAAAAAAAAATAATTATCAATAGTAAAAAAGTTTAATGCAGATTCAAACTATGTTCGATACCATAATCAGAAATCCAAAAATTTTTAAAAGTGGGTGATTTTTAGCAAAGTTATTGCTCTTCAAAGTTGACAAAATCGTCAATTTTCTACTAAAAAACGATTTCACTGCAATTTGTTTCTCTTTCAACCATAGTTTCTATATGTAAAGAATTTTAAATGCTAGTTGAAAAATAAATAATAATCAATAGTAAAATATTTTAATGCAGATTCAAACTATGTTCGATACCATAATCAGAAATGCAAAAATTGTAAAAGTTCGGTGATTTTTAGCAAAGTTATTGCTCTTCAAAGTTGACAAAATCGTCAATTTTCTACTAAAAAACGATTTCACTGCAATTTGTTTCTCTTTCAACCATAGAATCTATATGTAAAGAATTTTAAATGCTAGTTGGAAAAAAGATTAAAGCGTTTTTCAGAAATTTAAAAATTTTGAAAATCGGCTGATTTTTGAGAAAGTTATGACTTCTTAAAGTTGATAAAGGAATCCAAAAATGGCCAAAAATAGTCAAAAATTAAAAAGTTAGAAAAGTAAAAAATTTTAATGCAGCTTCAAACTATGATCGATACCAAAAACATAAATGCAAAAATTTAAAAAATTGGGTGATTTTTAGCAAAGTTATTGCTCTTCAAAATTGACAAAATCGTCAATTTTCTACTAAAAAACGATATCTCTGCAATTTCTTTCTCTTTTAACCATAGTATCTTTATGTAAAGAATTTTAAATGCTAGTTGAAAAAAAAAAATAATAATCAATAGTAAAAAAGTTTAATGCAGATTCAAGCTATGTTCGATACCATAATCAGAAATCCAAAAATTTTAAAAGTGGGTGATTTTTAGCAAAGTTATTGCTCTTCAAAGTTGACAAAATCGTCAATTTTCTACTAAAAAACGATTTTACTGCAATTTCTTTCTCTTTCAACAATAGTTTCTTTATGTAAAGAATTTTAAATGGTAGTTGAAAAAAGCATGAAAACGTTTTTCAGAAATGTCAAAATTTTGAAAATCGGCTGATTTTTGGAAAAGTTATGGCTTCATAAAGTTGATAAAGGAATCTAAAAATTGCCAAAAAAAATCAAAAATTTAAAAGTTTCAAAAGTAAAAAATTTTAATGCAGATTAAAACTATGTTCGATACCATAAACAAAAATGCAAAAATTTAAAAAATTGGGTGATTTTTAGCAAAGGTATTGCTCATCAAAGTTGACAAAATCGTCAACTCTCTACTAAAAAACGATTTCACTGCAATTTGTTTCTCTTTCAACCATAGAATCTATATGTAAAGAATTTTAAATGCTAGTTGGAAAAAAGATTAAAGCGTTTTTCAGAAATTTAAAAATTTTGAAAATCGGCTGATTTTTGAGAAAGTTATGACTTCTTAAAGTTGATAAAGGAATCCAAAAATGGCCAAAAATAGTCAAAAATTAAAAAGTTAGAAAAGTAAAAAATTTTAATGCAGCTTCAAACTATGATCGATACCAAAAACATAAATGCAAAAATTTAAAAAATTGGGTGATTTTTAGCAAAGTTATTGCTCTTCAAAATTGACAAAATCGTCAATTTTCTACTAAAAAACGATATCTCTGCAATTTCTTTCTCTTTTAACCATAGTATCTTTATGTAAAGAATTTTAAATGCTAGTTGAAAAAAAATAATAATCAATAGTAAAAAGTTTAATGCAGATTCAAGCTATGTTCGATACCATAATCAGAAATCCAAAAATTTTAAAAGTGGGTGATTTTTAGCAAAGTTATTGCTCTTCAAAGTTGACAAAATCGTCAATTTTCTACTAAAAAACGATTTTACTGCAATTTCTTTCTCTTTCAACAATAGTTTCTTTATGTAAAGAATTTTAAATGGTAGTTGAAAAAAGCATGAAAACGTTTTTCAGAAATGTCAAAATTTTGAAAATCGGCTGATTTTTGGAAAAGTTATGACTTCATAAAGTTGATAAAGGAATCTAAAAATTGCCAAAAAAAATCAAAAATTTAAAAGTTTCAAAAGTAAAAAATTTTAATGCAGATTAAAACTATGTTCGATACCATAATCAGAAATGCAAAAATTTTAAAAATTGGGTGATTTTTAGCAAAGTTATTGCTCTTCAAAGTTGACAAAATCGTCAATTTTATACTAAAAAACGATTTCTCTGCAATTTCTTTCTCTTTCAACCATAGTTTTTTTTATGTAAAGAATTTTAAATGCTAGTTGAAAAAAAAACATAATAATCAATAGTAAAAAAGTTTAATGCAGATTCAAGCTATGTTCGATACCATAATCAGAAATCCAAAAATTTTTAAAAGTGGGTGATTTTTAGCAAAGTTATTGCTCTTCAAAGTTGACAAAATCGTCAATTTTCTACTAAAAAACGATTTCACTGCAATTTGTTTCTCTTTCAACCATAGTTTCTATAGGTAAAGAATTTTAAATGCTAGTTGAAAAATAAATAATAATCAATAGAAAAATATTTTAATGCAGATTCAAACTATGTTCGATACCATAATCAGAAATGCAAAAATTTTAAATGTTCGGTGATTTTTAGCAAAGTTATTGCTCTTCAAAGTTGACAAAATCGTCAATTTTCTACTAAAAAACGATTTTACTGCAATTTCTATCTATTTCAACCATAGTTTCTATCTGTAAAGAATTTTAAATGCTAGTTGAAAAATAAATAATAATCAATAGTAAAATATTTTAATGCAGATTCAAACTATGTTCGATACCATAAACAGAAATGCAAAAATTTTAAAAATTGTGTGATATTTAGCAAAGTTATTGCTCTTCAAAGTTGACAAAATCGTCAATTTTCTACTAAAAAACGATTTCACTGCAATTTCTTTCTCTTTCAACCATAGTTTCTTTATGTAAAGAATTTTAAATGGTAGTTGAAAAAAGATTAAAGCGTTTTTCAGAAATTTAAAAATTTTGAAAATCGGCTGATTTTTGAGAAAGTTATGACTTCTTAAAGTTGATAAAGGAATCCAAAAATGGCCAAAAATAGTCAAAAATTAAAAAGTTAGAAATGTAAAAAATTTTAATGCAGCTTCAAACTATGATCGATACCAAAAACATAAATGCAAAAATTTAAAAAATTGGGTGATTTTTGGCAAAGTTATTGCTCTTCAAAATTGACAAAATCGTCAATTTTCTACTAAAAAACGATATCTCTGCAATTTCTTTCTCTTTTAACCATATTATCTTTATGTAAAGAATTTTAAATGCTAGTTGAAAAAAAAAATAATAATCAATAGTAAAAAAGTTTAATGCAGATTCAAGCTATGTTCGATACCATAATCAGAAATCCAAAAAATTTAAAAGTGGGTGATTTCTAGCAAAGTTATTGCTCTTCAAAGTTGACAAAATCGTCAATTTTCTACTAAAAAACGATTTCACTGCAATTTCTTTCTCTTTCAACAATAGTTTCTTTATGTAAAGAATTTTAAATGGTAGTTGAAAAAAGCATGAAAACGTTTTTCAGAAATGTCAAAATTTTGAAAATCGGCTGATTTTTGAAAAAGTTATGACTTCATAAAGTTGATAAAGGAATCTAAAAATTGCCAAAAAAAATCAAAAATTTAAAAGTTTCAAAAGTAAAAAATTTTAATGCAGATTAAAACTATGTTCGATACCATAATCAGAAATGCAAAAATTTTAAAAATTGGGTGATTTTTAGCAAAGTTATTGCTCTTCAAAGTTGACAAAATCGTCAATTTTCTACTAAAAAACGATTTCTCTGCAATTTCTTTCTCTTTCAACCATAGTTTTTTTTATGTAAAGAATTTTAAATGCTAGTTGAAAAAAAAATTAATAATCAATAGTAAAAAAGTTTAATGCAGATTCAAGCTATGTTCGATACCATAATCAGAAATCCAAAAATTTTTAAAAGTTTGTGATTTTTAGCAAAGTTATTGCTCTGCAATGCTCACAAAATCGTCAATTTTCTACTAAAAAACGATTTCACTGCAATTTGTTTCTCTTTCAACCATAGTTTCTATATGTAAAGAATTTTAAATGCTAGTTGAAAAATAAATAATAATCAATAGTAAAATATTTTAATGCAGATTCAAACTATGTTCGATACCATAATCAGAAATGCAAAAATTTTAAAAGTTCGGTGATTTTTAGCAAAGTTATTGCTCTTCAAAGTTGACAAAATCGTCAATTTTCTACTAAAAAACGATTTCACTGCAATTTCTTTCTCTTTCAACCATAGTTTCTTTATGTAAAGAATTTTAAATGGTAGTTGAAAAAAGATTAAAGCGTTTTTTAGAAATTTAAAAATTTTGAAAATCGGCTGATTTTGGAAAAAGTTATGACTTCATAAAGTTGATAAAGGAATCTAAAAATTGCCAAAAAAAATCAAAAATTTAAAAGTTTCAAAAGTAAAAAATTTTAATGCAGATTAAAACTATGTTCGATACCATAATCAGAAATGCAAAAATTTTAAAAATTGGGGGATTTTTAGCAAAGTTATTGCTCTTCAAAGTTGACAAAATCGTCAATTTTCTACTAAAAAACGATTTCTCTGCAATTTCTTTCTCTTTCAACCATAGTTTTTTTTATGTAAAGAATTTTAAATGCTAGTTGAAAAAAAAAATAATAATCAATAGTAAAAAAGTTTAATGCAGATTCAAGCTATGTTCGATACCATAATCAGAAATCCAAAAATTTTTAAAAGTTTGTGATTTTTAGCAAAGTTATTGCTCTTCAAAGTTGACAAAATCGTCAATTTTCTACTAAAAAACGATTTTACTGCAATTTCTATCTATTTCAACCATAGTTTCTATCTGTAAAGAATTTTTAATGCTAGTTGAAAAATAAATAATAATCAATAGTAAAATATTTTAATGCAGATTCAAACTATGTTCGATACCATAATCAGAAATGCAAAAATTTTAAAAGTTCGGTGATTTTTAGCAAAGTTATTGCTCTTCAAAGTTGACAAAATCGTCAATTTTCTACTAAAAAACGATTTCACTGCAATTTCTTTCTCTTTCTACCATAGTTTCTTTATGTAAAGAATTTTAAATGGTAGTTGAAAAAAGAATGAAAACGGTTTTCAGAAATCTAAAATTTTTGAAAATCGGCTGATTTTTGGAAAGTTATGACTTCTTAAAGTTGATGAAGGAATCCAAAAATTGCCAAAAGTAGTCTAAAATTAAAAAAATGCAAAGGAAAAATTTTAATGCAGATTCAAACTATGTTCGATGCCATAAAGAGAAATGCTAAAATTTTAAAAATTGGTTGATTTTTAGCAAAGTTATTGCTCTTCAATGCTCAAAAAATCGTCAATTTTCTACTAAAAAACGATTTCACTGCAATTTCTTTCTTTTTCAACCATAGTTTCTTTATGTAAAGAATTTTCAATGCTAGTTGAAAAAAAAAATAATAATCAATAGTAAAAAAGTTTAATGCAGATTCAAGCTATGTTCGATACCATAATCAGAAATCCAAAAATTTTTAAAAGTGGGTGATTTTAGCAAAGTTATTGCTCTTCAAAGTTGACAAAATCGTCAATTTTCTACTAAAAAACGATGTAACTGCAATTTCTTTCGTTTTCAACCATAGTTTCTTTATGTAAAGAATTTTAAATGCTAGTTGAAAAAACAAATAATAATCAATAGTAAAAAAGTTTAATGCAGATTCAAGCTATGTTCGATACCATAATCAGAAATGCAAAAATTTAAAAAATTGGGTGATTTTTAGCAAAGTTATTGCTCTTCAAAGTTGACAAAATCGTCAATTTTCTACTAAAAAACGATTTAACTGCAATTTCTTTCTTTTTCAACCATAGTTTCTTTATGTAAAGAATTTTAAATGCTAGTTGAAAAAACAAATAATAATCAATAGTAAAAAAGTTTAATGCAGATTCAAGCTATGTTCGATACCATAATCAGAAATGCAAAAATTTAAAAAATTGGGTGATTTTTAGCAAAGTTATTGCTCTGCGAAGTTGACAAAATCGTCAATTTTCTACTAAAAAACGATTGCACAGCAATTTCTTTCTCTTTCAACAATAGTTTCTTTATGTAAAGAATTTTAAATGGTAGTTGAAAAAGAATGAAAACGTTTTTCAGAAATTTAAAAATTTTGAAAATCGGCTGATTTTTGGAAAGTTATGACTTCTTAAAGTTGATAAAGGAATCCAAAAATTGACAAAAGTAGTCTAAATTTAAAAAAATGCAAAGGAAAAAATTTTAGTGCAGACTCAAACTATGTTCGATGCCATAAAGAGAAATGCAAAAATTTTAAAAATTGGGTGAATTTTAGAAAAGTTAATGCTCTTTAAAGATCACAAAATCGTCAATTTTCTACTAAAAAACGATTTCACTGCAATTTCTTTCTCTTTCAACAATAGTTACTTTATGTAAAGAATTTTAAATGGTAGTTGAAAAAAGAATGAAAACGTTTTTCAGAAATTTAAAAATTTTGAAAATCGGCTGACTTTTGGAAAGTTATGACTTCTTAAAGTTGATGAAGGAATCCAAAATTTGCCAAAAGTAGTCTAAAATTAAAAAAATGCAAAGGAAAAAATTTTAGTGCAGATTCAAACTATGTTCGATGCCATAAAGAGAAATGCAAAAATTTTAAAAATTGAGTGATTTTTAGCAAGTAGCAAAGTTATTGCTCTTCAAAGTTGACAAAATCGTCAATTTTCTACTAAAAAACGATTTAACTGCAATTTCTTTCTTTTTCAACCATAGTTTCTTTATGTAAAGAATTTTAAATGCTAGTTGAAAAAACAAATAATAATCAATAGTAAAAAAGTTTAATGCAGATTCAAGCTATGTTCGATACCATAATCAGAAATGCAAAAATTTAAAAAATTGGGTGATTTTTAGCAAAGTTATTGCTCTGCGAAGTTGACAAAATCGTCAATTTTCTACTAAAAAACGATTGCACAGCAATTTCTTTCTCTTTCAACAATAGTTTCTTTATGTAAAGAATTTTAAATGGTAGTTGAAAAAGAATGAAAACGTTTTTCAGAAATTTAAAAATTTTGAAAATCGGCTGATTTTTGGAAAGTTATGACTTCTTAAAGTTGATCACTGCAATTTGTTTCTCTTTCAACCATAGTTTCTATATGTAAAGAATTTAAAATGCTAGTTGAAAAAAGGTTTAAAGCGTTTTTCAGAAATGTAAAAATTTTGAAAATCGGCTAATTTTTGGAAAAGTCATGACTTCTTAAAGTTTATAAAGAAATCCAAAATGGCCAAAAATTGTCAAAAATTAAAAAGTTTCAAAAGTAAAAAATTTTAATGCAGATTCAAACTATGTGCGATACCATAAACAGAAATGCAAAAATTTTAAAAATTGGGTGATTTTTAGCAAAGGTATTGCTCTTTAAAGTTGACAAAATCGTCAATTTTCTACTAAAAAACGATTTCACTGCAATTTCTTTCTCTTTCAACCATAGTATCTATATGTAAAGAATTTTAAATGGTAGTTGAAAAAGAATGAAAACGTTTTTCAGAAATTTAAAAATTTTGAAAATCGGCTGATTTTTGGAAAGTTATGACTTCTTAAAGTTGATGAAGGAATCCAAAATTTGCCAAAAGTAGTCTAAAATTTAAAAAAAATACAAAGGAAAAAATTTTAGTGCAGATTCAAACAATGTTCGATGCCATAAAGATAAATGCAAAAATTTTAAAAATTGAGTGATTTTTAGCAAAGTTATTGCTCTTCAAAGTTCACAAAATGGTCAATTTTCTAAAAAACGATATCACTGCAATTTCTTTCTCTTTCAACAATAGTTTCTTTATGTAAATAATTTTAAATGGTGGTGGAAAAAGAATGAAAACGTTTTTAAAAAATGTAAAAATTTTGAAAATCGGCTGGTTTTTAGAAAAGTTATGACTTCTTAAAATTGATAAAGGAATCCAAAAATGGCCACAAATAGTCAAAAATTAAAAAGTTACAAAGGTAAAAAAATTTAATGCAGTTTCAAACTATGATCGATACCAAAAACATAAATACAATTATTATGAAAATTGGGTGATTTTTAGCAAAGTTATTGCTCTTCAAAGTTGACAAAATCGTCAATTTTCTACTAAAAAACGATTTCACTGCAATTTCTTTCTCTTTCAACCATAGTATCTATATGTAAAGAATTTTAAATGGCAGTTGAAAAGGATGAAAACGCGTTTCAAAAATGTAAAAATTTTGAAAATCGGATGGATTTTGGAAAAGTTATCACTTCTTAAAGTTGATAAAGGAATCCTAAAATGGTGAAAAATTGTAAAAATTAAAAAGTTTCAAAAGAAAAAAATGTTAATGCAGATTCAAACTATGTTCGATACCATAAACAGAAATGCAAAAAATTAAAAAATTGGGTGATTTTTAGCAAAGTTATTGCTCTTTAAAGTTGACAAAATCGTCAATTTTCTACTAAAAAACGATTTCATTGCTATTTCTTTATTTTTCAACCATAGTTTCTATATGTAAAGAATTTTAAGTGCTACTTGAAAAAAGGATTAAAGCGTTTTTCAGAAATGTAAAAATTTTGAAAGTCGGCTGAGTTTTGGAAAAGTTATGACTTCTTAAAGTTGATAAACGAATCTAAAATTTGCCAAAAAAATCAAAAATTAAAAAGTTTCAAAAGTATAAAATTTTATTGCAGACTTAAACTATGTTCGATACCATAAACAGAATTCAAAAATTTAAAAATTGGGTGATTTTTAGCAAAGGTATTGCCCTTCAAAGTTGCCAAAATCGTCAATTTTCTACTAAAAAACGATTTCACTGCAATTTCTTTCTCTTTCAACCATAGTATCTATATGTAAAGAATTTTAAATGGCAGTTGAAAAGGATGAAAACGCGTTTCAAAAATGTAAAAATTTTGAAAATCGGATGGATTTTGGAAAAGTTGTGACTCCTTAAAGTTGACAAAGGAATCCTAAAATGGTGAAAAATTGTAAAAATTAAAAAGTTTCAAAAGTAAAAAATGTTAATGCAGATTCAAACTATGTTCGATACCATAAACAGAAATGCAAAAATTTTTAAAATTGGGTGATTTTTAGCAAAGTTATTGCTCTTCAAAGTTGCCAAAATCGTCAATTTTCTACTAAAAAATGATTTCACTGCAATTTCTTTCTCTTTCAACAATAGTTTCTTTATGTAAAGAATTTTAAATGGTAGTTGAAAAAAGAATGAAAACGTTTTTCAAAAATGTAAAAATTTTCAAAATCGGCTGGTTTTTAGAAAAGTTATGACTTCTTAAAATTGATAAAGGAATCCCAAAATGGCCAAAAAAAATCAAAAATTTAAAAGTTTCAAAAGTAAAAAATTTTAATGCAGATTCAAACTATGTTCGATACCATAAACAGAAATGCAAAAATTTTAAAAATTGGGTGATTTTTAGCAAAGTTATTGCTCTTCAAAGTTGACAAAATCGTCAATTTTTTATTAAAAAACGATTTCACTGCAATTTGTTTCTCTTTCAACCATAGTTTCTATATGTAAAGAATTTAAAATGCTAGTTGAAAAAAGGTTTAAAGCGTTTTTCAGAAATGTAAAAATTTTGAAAATCGGCTAATTTTTGGAAAAGTCATGACTAAAGAAATGCAAAATGGCCAAAAATTGTCAAAAATTAAAAAGTTTCAAAAGTGAAAAATTTTAATGCAGATTCAAACTATGTGCGATACCATAAACAGAAATGCAAAAATTTTAAAAATTGGGTGATTTTTAGCAAAGGTATTGCTCTTCAAAGTTGACAAAATCGTCAATTTTTTACTAAAAAACGATTTCACTGCAATTTATTTCTCTTTCAACCATAGTATCTATATGTAAAGAATTTTAAATGGCAGTTGAAAAGGATGAAAACGCGTTTCAAAAATGTAAAAATTTTGAAAATCGGATGGATTTTGGAAAAGTTATGACTTCTTAAAGTTGATAAAGGAATCCTAAAATGGTGAAAAATTGTAAAAATTAAAAAGTTTCAAAAGAAAAAAATTTTAATGCAGATTCAAACTATGTTCGATACCATAAACAGAAATGCAAAAAATTAAAAAATTGGGTGATTTTTAGCAAAGTTATTGCTCTTCAAAGTTGACAAAATCGTCAATTTTCTACTAAAAAACGATTTCATTGCTATTTCTTTATTTTTCAACCATAGTTTCTATATGTAAAGAATTTTAAGTGCTAGTTGAAAAAAGGATTAAAGCGTTTTTCAGAAATGTAAAAATTTTGAAAGTCGGCTGAGTTTTGGAAAAGTTATGACTTCTTAAAGTTGATAAACGAATCTAAAATTTGCCAAATAAAATCAAAAATTAAAAAGTTTCAAAAGTATACAATTTTAATGCAGATTCAAACTATGTTCGATACCATAAACAGAAATGCAAAAATTTTTAAAATTGGGTGATTTTTAGCAAAGTTATTGCTCTTCAAAGTTGCCAAAATCGTCAATTTTCTACTAAAAAATGATTTCACTGCAATTTCTTTCTCTTTCAACAATAGTTTCTTTATGTAAAGAATTTTAAATGGTAGTTGAAAAAAGAATGAAAACGTTTTTCAAAAATGTAAAAATTTTGAAAATCGGCTGGTTTTTAGAAAAGTTATGACTTCTTAAAATTGATAAAGGAATCCAAAAATGGCCAAAAAAAATCAAAAATTTAAAAGTTTCAAAAGTAAAAAATTTTAATGCAGATTCAAACTATGTTCGATACCATAAACAGAAATGCAAAAATTTTAAAAATTGGGTGATTTTTAGCAAAGTTATTGCTCTTCAAAGTTGACAAAATCGTCAATTTTCTACTAAAAAACGATTTCACTGCAATTTCTATCTATTTCAAAGATAGTTTCTATATGTAAAGAAATTTAAATGCTAGTTGAAAAAAAAATAATAATCAATAGTAAAATATTTTAATGCAGTTTCAAACTATGTTCGATACCATAAACAGAAATGCAAAAATTTTAAAAATTGGGTGATTTTTAGCAAAGTTATTGCTCTTCAAAGTTGACAAAATCGTCAATTTTCTACTAAAAAACGATTTCACTGCAATTTCTATCTATTTCAAAGATAGTTTCTATATGTAAAGAATTTTAAATGGTAGTTGAAAAAAGAATGAAAACGATTTTCAGAAATTTAAAAATTTTGAAAATCGGCTGAATTTTGGAAAGTTATTTTTATTTATTTATTTATTTATTTTTATTTAATGTCAACTATACACAGTCGACAGAAATTTAAAATTAAATGTAAAATTAAAATTAAATTGAAAAATGATTAAATTATATATATTAAATATTTAAAATATAAAATTAGAATTAAATTAAAGGAAAATATGAAATAAAAATAATAAATAAATAGTTCTGGGGTGAGTAAATGTAAATTGATTCAACATTTGTTGCTAGGATTGGGGAAACCCAGGAAAACCCAATCAAATCAATGACCACCACCAGAGATTAATTGATTAATGTGTGCGTAAATGTTCTAAGATTAAGGCTTTATTGGTGGAAATAGAAGACTCTAATCTAATAACCCCGTAAAGTCTGTTAAACTCAGAACAAAGTACTCTAAAAGGTTCATGCATAAGGTAATTAGTATGGCAAGTGCTAATTGTTAATAAGGAGTAGAAACGGGTTGATCTAATAGGAAGTGAAAAGTTTAATTTGTTAAGTAAGAAAGGAGAGTCAATATCACCATTGATAAGTTTAAGAATGAAAGTAACACCCAGCATAGTGCGACGGTGTGAAAGGGAAGGAAGATTAATTAATAGTAATCTACTAGGATATGGCGGAAGGTTAAGTTGTGGTGACCAGTTTAAGTTTCTTAGTGCGAAAATTAGAAACTTCTTTTGCACCGATTCGATTTTGTCTTTATAAATCTGATACTGTGGAGACCACAAACAGGACCCATACTCGAGGATGGGACGTACCAGAGAGACGTAAAGCTGTTTAGTCGTTTAAGGGTCATTGAATTCCTTAGACCAACGCTTAATGAAACCTAAGACCTTCATGGCTTTATTTACCATGAACTCAATGTGATCATTGAAGGAGAGTTTACGATCAAGTAAGATGCCTAGGTCATTAATTTGAGATATATTCTCAAGAAGATGGCCGTCTAACAAATATTGAACATGCACAGGTTGTGTTCTGCAAAAAGTCATGGCTTTGCACTTTGAGCAATTGAGGGCAATAAGATTGGTTTTACACCATGAATTGAAAATGTTAAGATCAGCTTGCAACAAAGAAGCAGAAATAGGATCCTTATAAGAGAGGCATAATTTAACATCATCTGCATACATCAAAACAGCACTATTCTTAATAATAGACGGAAGGTCATTAATAAATAAATTGAAAAGCAATGGTCCGAGGTGACTACCCTGGGACACTCCTGAAAAAACAACGATCTGTTTAGAAAGAGCTGAAGTGAACATAACTCTTTGAGTTCTATTTTTAAGATAATTGGAAATCCAGTTCATAAGAATATGAGGAAAACCAAGAAGAGACAACTTGTGCATTAGGAGAGTGTGGTTTACAGAATCAAATGCTTTACTGAAATCAGTGTAGATGACGTCCGTCTGCATCGAGCTATGAAACCCACTAATGACAATAGAGGAGAGTTCCAATAAGTTTGTTGTAGTAGATTTGGATCTCACAAAGCCATGCTGGGTTGGTGAGATGATTGAGCTACATAAGTGTTGCAGTTGAGAAGTAATGATTTTCTCGAATAATTTAGGAATAGCAGACAACTTAGAAATTGCTCTATAGTTCATGACGTCCGACTTAGAGCCTTTTTTGTGTAAGGGAATAACATAAGATTCTTTCCATAACTTAGGAAATAATCCGGTCGAAACGGACAAACAAAAAAGTTTAAGAATTGGCTTACAGAGCGAATTAGCACAGTATCTGAGAACACAGCCAGGCACCCCATCAGGCCCAGGAGAAAAAGATGGCTTGACCAAACTCAGCTCACAACCTAACGAACTTTCCGTAATCTGCGGACCGAAAACAGAGTTAGATGGATAAATTGTATAAGGATAAGGACACTTAGAATCGTAAGTCTTAGACGAATAAGTATCCTGGAAAAATCTGCAAATAAGTCCGAAATATATTGATCGGTACTAGCTGTTTTCTCGTTAAGAGTTAAGGAAGAAGGATATGTAGCAGTTCGCCGTTTTAGATTTACGAAGTTGTAAAACTGCTTAGGGTCTTTAGCAAATTGTAATCTACAGCGAGTTAAGTATGCACTATAGCAACGGTGGTTCAAAGTATCAAAGCCAGACTTAGCGCTAACATACCTTGAAAAATCAGTAAGCCTACCAGATAATTTAAACTTTTTGTAAAGTTTAGATTTCAAATTTTAAGTCTACAAAGTTCCCTAGAGAACCAAGGAAGTTTTGTAGACTTAGAATGATACACTCTAGGAACATGTATTTCAAAAATAGAGTTAATAGCTCTATAAAAAATGTCAATCGCACCTTCTAAATTATTAGAAGAGTACAATTCCGACCAGTCGTAGTTATTAAATAATATATTGAGATCACTAAAGTTTACTTTACTAAAGCAGTAGTGTTTAGTGATTGGAAGTGGTTTATTTTGCTGCCCGGATGGTGACAGCAAAATAGCGAGCTCTAAAGTGGGATGGAACGCATCTTCAGGTGAAACTAAAGGATCAATTCGTACAACAGTATCGCATACCTGATCTGATACAAAGACAAGATCAAGTATTCGGTTCCTGCAATTTCGAATTGAGTTGACCTGAGATAGATTTAGTTCAAGAAGTCCCGACAGAAACTCGTTAGAAGTCATTAAGTCGTTGTTATCCGACCAAATAACATCGGGCAAGTTAAAGTCACCAACAACTACCAAACATTCTTTATCCAAAAGCATGCTGGACAAAGATTGAATTACCGTTAAGTGAGCTAGGTATACAGATAAATCAGACTGGGGAGGAATATAAGAGCAGGAAATATATAAGTTAATGTTATGAATTCGCACTTTCACACATACAATTTCTATATTAGTGGGGGAGTTATTTACTAATTGCGATGTAAGATTAGATTTTATCGCAATAAGGACACCACCACCTTTTCTATCCATTCTATCACATCTATAAATAACATAAAGAGGTGAAAGTATAGATGCATCAAGAATGTCAGGTTTAAGCCAGGTCTCAGTAAATGCCAAAATGCTATGTTCGAAAGAAAAACTATCTACATAAAGGTTAGAAAGTTTTGACTTAAGACCTCTAACATTCTGATAAGCTAATAGAATTGAAGAATTTATTAGTTTTTTGACGGAACATTAGTAGGAAGAGAAGGGGGAACAGAAGACTTATGTCTCTTTTGCGGACTGTACTCCTTTACAACCATATCCTCCAGCCAAAAAGCATTAGTACAAATAGTACTAAATACACTTGTGGGGACAGATATTTTAAAGGAGGAAATTTCTCTGTGATGCTTAAATTTAAATTTCTCAACGGACATGTTGGGACAATTATTATTAAGCTTCTTTAAAATGTGCGCCTTAACATCTTCAGTTGAAGTGTCAGATGCCAGGCGAGAAATAAAAATTTGGCGTCTATTAGGTATAGACTTCAGAGGTCTAGCAGTCTCCACTACGCAAGGAAGAGCATTTGGAGGCGCGGGATGCTTGGGAGAATTAAACACCCGAAGATGATTGACCTCAGATGACACAAGAGGCATATCATTTGAAGGCCTATCTTTTTGGCTCTATTAGGTTTAGAGCTACGCGGGTTTGAAGTAGCTGCAGAAGGAATTGTTACCGAGATATTATCATTATTCAAAACCGGAGTGATAATTACCTCCGGAGGTAAGCTACTAGAAGGAGGCTCAGAGACAATAGGCGCCTCAGTAAAAATTTTAAAATTGTTAAACTTAAATTCCATTGCCTGGAAATCCTTATGAAGAAGGTCAAAGCTTTTTTTCAACGCAAAGAAGTTATTGCGCGTATGCATTGCAAATGATTGCATACTAATCTCCGTATCACGGCAAGCTTCGCAGCACCATTTAAGGCCGGTCTTATTGGCGATGTAATCTTTTACACGCACTGTGAAACCTGCACATTTAACATGCGCTAGGTTGTCACACAGCCAGCAGCTTATAAACTCAGCCTTAGGATCGGACATTCCCTTACAGACTTTGATGCAGCACGAAGTCATGATGTAAGGAGAAAATAAGAAAGCAAAAGAAGAGAAAATGGAGAAAAATGATAAGTGAGATATCAATTGAAGTGTAACTAACCTTGTGTCGAGTGCTGTAGAAAAACAAACAGCAATAACACAATGCAAACAGAGCAAGAGAGAGACAATAAGAATACAGTTATTGTAAGAGCGGGCGATAAAGAGCGCAAGCTATATAGATAAGCATGCAGTGAGAGAGCACCAGTTAGAAAGAGTGACGAAAAGACGAGAATAAGCGAAATAGAAAAAAACACAGCTGTTAGCGACGCGCACTGTTTGTGAATATAATTACAAATAAAATGCAATTTTTATAAAACCAAACACACATCTTTATGACTTCTTAAAGTTGATAAAGGAATCCACAAATTGCCAAAAGTAGTCTAAATTTAAAAAAATGGAAAGGAAAAAATTTTAGTGCAGACTCAAACTATGTTCGATGCCATAAAGAGAAATGCAAAAATTTTTAAAATTGGGTGAATTTTAGCAAAGTTAATGCTCTTCAAAGTTCACAAAATCGTCAATTTTCTACTAAAAAACCATTTCACTGCTATTTCTTTCTCTTTCAACAATAGTTTCTTTATGTAAAGAATTTTAAATGGTAGTTGAACAAAGAGTGAAAACGTTTTTCAGAAATTTAAAAAATTTTTAAAATCGGCTGACTTTTGGAAAGTTATGGCTTCTTAAAGTTGATGAAGGAATCCAAAAATTGCCAAAAGTAGTCTAAAATTAAAAAAATGCAAAGGAACAAATTTTAGTGCAGATTCAAACTATGTTCGATGCCATAAAGAGAAATGCAAAAGTTTTAAAAATTGAGTGACTTTTAGCAAAGTTATTGCTCTTCAAAGTTCACAAAATCGTCAATTTTCTACTAAAAAACGATTTCACTGCAATTTCTTTCTCTTTCAACAATAGTTTCTTTATGTGAAGAATTTTAAATGGTAGTTGAAAAAAGAATGATAACGTTTTTCAAAAATGTAAAAATTTTGAAAATCGGCTGGTTTTTAGAAAAGTTATGACTTCTTAAAATTGATAAAGGAATCCAAAAATGGCCAAAAATAGTCAAAAATTAAAAAGTTACAAAAGTAAAAAATTTTAATGCAGTTTCAAACTATGATCGATACCAAAAACATAAATACAATTATTTTGAAAATTGGGTGATTTTTAGCAAAGTTATTGCTCTTCAAAGTTGACAAAATCGTCAATTTTTTATTAAAAAACGATTTTACTGCAATTTGTTTCTCTTTCAACCATAGTTTCTATACGTAAAGAATTTAAAATGCTAGTTGAAAAAAGGTTTAAAGCGTTTTTCAGAAATGTAAAAATTTTGAAAATCGGCTAATTTTTGGAAAAGTCAAGACTTCTCGAAGTTTATAAAGAAATCCAAAATGGCCAAAAATTGTCAAAAATTAAAAAGTTTCAAAAGTAAAAAATTTTAATGCAGATTCAAACTATGTGCGATACCATAAACAGAAATCAAAAATTTAAAAAATTGGGTGATTTTTAGCAAAGGTATTGCTCTTCAAAGTTGACAAAATCGTCAATTTTCTACTAAAAAACGATTTCACTGCAATTTCTTTCTCTTTCAACCATAGTATCTATATGTAAAGAATTTTAAATGGTAGTTGAAAAAAGAATGAAAACGTTTTTCAGAAATTTAAAAATTTTGAAAATCGGTTGATTTTTGGAAAGTTATGACTTCTTAAAGTTGATAAAGGAATCCAAAAATTGCCAAAAGTAGTCTAAATTTAAAAAAATGGAAAGGAAAAAATTTTAGTGCAGATTCAAACTATGTTCGAAACCATAAACAGAAATGCAAAAATTTTAAAAATTGGGTGATTTTTAGCAAAGTTATTGCTCTTCAAAGTTGACAAAATCGTCAATTTTCTACTAAAAAACGATTTCACTGCAATTTCTATCTATTTCAAAGATAGTTTCTATATGTAAAGAAATTTAAATGCTAGTTGAAAAAAAAATAATAATCAATAGTAAAATATTTTAATGCAGTTTCAAACTATGTTCGATACCATAAACAGAAATGCAAAAATTTTAAAAATTGGGTGATTTTTAGCAAAGTTATTGCTCTTCAAAGTTGACAAAATCGTCAGTTTTCTACTAAAAAACGATTTCACTGCAATTTCTATTTATTTCAAATATAGTTTCTATATGTAAAGAATTTTAAATGGTAGTTGAAAAAAGAATGAAAACGATTTTCAGAAATTTAAAAATTTTGAAAATCGGCTGATTTTTGGAAAGTTATGACTTCTTAAAGTTGATAAAGGAATCCACAAATTGCCAAAAGTAGTCTAAATTTAAAAAAATGGAAAGGAAAAAATTTTAGTGCAGACTCAAACTATGTTCGATGCCATAAAGAGAAATGCAAAAGTTTTAAAAATTGAGTGACTTTTAGCAAAGTTATTGCTCTTCAAAGTTCACAAAATCGTCAATTTTCTACTAAAAAACGATTTCACTGCAATTTCTTTCTCTTTCAACAATAGTTTCTTTATGTGAAGAATTTTAAATGGTAGTTGAAAAAAGAATGATAACGTTTTTCAAAAATGTAAAAATTTTGAAAATCGGCTGATTTCTAGAAAAGATATGACTTCTTAAAATTGATAAAGGAATCCAAAAATGGCCAAAAATAGTCAAAAATTAAAAAGTTACAAAAGTAAAAAATTTTAATGCAGTTTCAAACTATGATCGATACCAAAAACATAAATACAATTATTATGAAAACTGGGTGATTTTTAGCAAAGTTATTGCTCTTCAAAGTTGACAAAATCGTCAATTTTTTTATTAAAAAACGATTTCACTGCAATTTGTTTCTCTTTCAACCATAGTTTCTATATGTAAAGAATTTAAAATGCTAGTTGAAAAAAGGTTTAAAGCGTTTTTCAGAAATGTAAAAATTTTGAAAATCGGCTAATTTTTGGAAAAGTCAAGACTTCTCAAAGTTTATAAAGAAATCCAAAATGGCCAAAAATTGTCAAAAATTAAAAAGTTTCAAAAGTAAAAAATTTTAATGCAGATTCAAACTATGTGCGATACCATAAACAGAAATGCAAAAATTTTAAAAATTGGGTGATTTTTAGCAAAGGTATTGCTCTTCAAAGTTGACAAAATCGTCAATTTTCTACTAAAAAACGATTTCACTGCAATTTCTTTCTCTTTCAACCATAGTATCTATATGTAAAGAATTTTAAATGGTAGTTAAAAAAAGAATGAAAACGTTTTTCAGAAATTTAAAAATTTTGAAAATCGGTTGATTTTTGGAAAGTTATGACTTCTTAAAGTTGATGAAGGAATCCAAAATTTGCCTAAAGTAGTCTTAAATTAAAAAAATGCAAAGGAACAAATTTTAGTGCAGATTCAAACTATGTTCGATGCCATAAAGAGAAATGCAAAAATTTTAAAAATTGAGTGATTTTTAGCAAAGTTATTGCTCTTCAAAGTTCACAAAATCGTCAATTTTCTACTAAAAACGATTTCACTGCAATTTCTTTCTCTTTCAACAATAGTTTCTTTATGTGAAGAATTTTAAATGGTAGTTGAAAAAAGAATGATAACGTTTTTCAAGAATGTAAAAATTTTGAAAATCGGCTGGTTTTTAGAAAGTTATGACTTCTTAAAGTTGATGAAGTAATCCAAAATTTGCCTAAAGTAGTCTAAAATTAAAAAAATGCAAAGAAAAAAAATTTAGTGCAGACTCAAACTATGTTCGATGCCATAAAGAGAAATGCAAAAATTTTAAAAATTGGGTGAATTTTAGCAAAGTTAATGCTCTTTAAAGTTCACAAAATCGTCAATTTTCTACTAAAAAACGATTTCACTGCAATTTCTTTCTCTTTCAACAATAGTTTCTTTATGTAAAGAATTTTAAATGGTAGTTGAAAAAAGAATGAAAACGTTTTTCAGAAATTTAAAAATTTTGAAAATCGCCTGATTTTTGGAAAGTTATGACTTCTTAAAGTTGATGAAGGAATCCAAAATTTGCCTAAAGTAGTCTAAAATTAAAAAAATGCAAAGGAAAAAATTGTAGTGCAGATTCAAACTATGTTCGATGCCATAAAGAGAAATGCAAAAATTTTAAAAATTGAGATATTTTTAGCAAAGTTATTGCTCTTCAAAGTTCACAAAATCGTCAATTTTCTACTAAAAAACGATATCACTGCAATTTCTTTCTCTTTCAACAATAGTTGCTTTATGTAAAGAATTTAAAATGGTGGTGGAAAAAGAATGAAAACGTTTTTCAAAAATGTAAAAATTTTGAAAATCGGCTGGTTTTTAGAAAAGTTATGACTTCTTAAAATTGATAAAGGAATCCAAAAATGGCCACAAATAGTCAAAAATTAAAAACTTACAAAGGTAAAAAATTTTAATGCAGTTTCAAACTATGATCGATACCAAAAACATAAATACAATTATTATGAAAATTGGGTGATTTTTAGCAAAGGTATTGCTCTTCAAAGTTGACAAAATCGTCAATTTTCTACTAAAAAACGATTTCACTGCAATTTCTTTCTCTTTCAACCATAGTATCTTTATGTAAAGAATTTTAAATGGCAGTTGAAAAGGATGATAACGCGTTTCAAAAATGTAAAAATTTTGAAAATCGGATGGATTTTGGAAAAGTTATGACTTCTTAAAGTTGATAAAGGAATCCTAAAATGGTGAAAAATTGTAAAAATTAAAAAGTTTCAAAAGAAAAAAATTTTAATGCAGATTCAAACTATGTTCGATACCATAAACAGAAATGCAGAAAATTAAAAAATTGGGTGATTTTTAGCAAAGTTATTGCTCTTCAAAGTTGACAAAATCGTCAATTTTCTACTAAAACACGATTTCATTGCTATTTCTTTATTTTTCAACCATAGTTTCTATATGTAAAGATTTTTAAGTGCTAGTTGAAAAAAGTATTAAAGCGTTTTTCAGAAATGTAAAAATTTTGAAAGTCGGCTGAGTTTTGGAAAAGTTATGACTTCTTAAAGTTGATAAACGAATCTAAAATTTCCCAAAAAAAATCAAAAATTAAAAAGTTTCAAAAGTATAAAATTTTAATGCAGATTTAAACTATGTTCGATACCATAAACAGAAATGCAAAAATTTAAAAAATTGGGTGATTTTTAGCAAAGGTATTGCCCTTCAAAGTTGACAAAATCGTCAATTTTCTACTAAAAAACGATTTCACTGCAATTTCTTTCTCTTTCAACCATAGTATCTATATGTAAAGAATTTTAAATGGCAGTTGAAAAGGATGAAAACGCGTTTCAAAAATGTAAAAATTTTGAAAATCGGATGGATTTTGGAAAAGTTATGACTTCTTAAAGTTGACAAAGGAATCCTAAAATGGTGAAAAATTGTAAAAATTAAAAAGTTTCAAAAGTAAAAAATGTTAATGCAGATTCAAACTATGTTCGATACCATAACCAGAAATGCAAAAATTTTAAAAATTGGGTGATTTTTAGCAAAGTTATTGCTCTTCAAAGTTGACAAAATCGTCAGTTTTCTACTAAAAAACGATTTCACTGCAATTTCTATCTATTTCAAAGATAGTTTCTATATGTAAAGAAATTTAAATGCTAGTTGAAAAAAAAATAATAATCAATAGTAAAATATTTTAATGCAGTTTCAAACTATGTTCGATACCATAATCATAAATGCAAAAATTTTTAAAAGTGGGTGAATTTTACCAAAGTTATTGCTCTTCAAAGTTGACAAAATTGTCAATTTTTCATTAAAAAACGATTTCACTGCAATTTGTTTCTCTTTCAACCATAGTTTCTATATGTAAAGAATTTAAAATGCTAATTGAAAAAAGGTTTAAAGCGTTTTTCAGAAATGTAAAAATTTTGAAAATCGGCTAATTTTTGGAAAAGTCATGACTTCTCAAAGTTGATAAAGAAATCCAAAATGGCCAAAAATTGTCAAAAATTAAAAAGTTTCAAAAGTAAAAAATTTTAATGCAGATTCAAACTATGTGCGATACCATAAACAGAAATGCAAAAATTTTAAAAATTGGGTGATTTTTAGCAAAGGTATTGCTCTTCAAAGTTGACAAAATCGTCAATTTTCTACTAAAAAACGATTTAACTGCAATTTCTTTCTCTTTCAACCATAGTATCTATATGTAAAGAATTTTAAATGGTAGTTGAAAAAGAATGAAAACGTTTTTCAGAAATTTAAAAATTTTGAAAATCGGCTGATTTTTGGAAAGTTATGACTTCTTAAAGTTGATAAAGGAATCCAAAAATTGCCAAAAGTAGTCTAAATTTAAAAAAATGCAAAGGAAAAAATTTTAGTGCAGACTCAAACTATGTTCGATGCCATAAAGAGAAATGCAAAAATTTTAAAAATTGGGTGAATTTTAGCAAAGTTAATGCTCTTTAAAGTTCACAAAATCGTCAATTTTCTACTAAAAAACGATTTCACTGCAATTTCTTTCTCTTTCAACAATAGTTTCTTTATGTAAAGAATTTTAAATGGTAGTTGAAAAAAGAATGAAAACGTTTTTCAGAAATTTAAAAATTTTGAAAATCGGCTGATTTTTGGAAAGTTATGACTTCTTAAAGTTGATGAAGGAATCCAAAATTTGCCTAAAGTAGTCTAAAATTAAAAAAATGCAAGAAAAAAAAATTTAGTGCAGATTCAAACTATGTTCGATGCCATAAAAAGAAATGCAAAAATTTTAAAAATTGAGTGATTTTTAGCAAAGTTATTGCTCTTCAAAGTTCACAAAATCGTCAATTTTCTACTAAAAAACGATATCACTGCAATTTCTTTCTCTTTCAACAATAGTTTCTTTATGTAAAGAATTTTAAATGGTGGTGGAAAAAGAATGAAAACGTTTTTCAAAAATGTAAAAATTTTGAAAATCGGCTGGTTTTCAGAAAAGTTATGACTTCTTAAAATTGATAAAGGAATCCAAAAATGGCCACAAATAGTCAAAAATTAAAAAGTTACAAAGGTAAAAAAATTTAATGCAGTTTCAAACTATGATCGATACCAAAAACATAAATACAATTATTATGAAAATTGGGTGATTTTTAGCAAAGTTATTGCTCTTCAAAGTTGACAAAATCGTCAATTTTCTACTAAAAAACGATTTCATTGCTATTTCTTTATTTTTCAACCATAGTTTCTATATGTAAAGAATTTTAAGTGCTAGTTGAAAAAAGGATTAAAGCGTTTTTCAGAAATGTAAAAATTTTGAAAGTCGGCTGTGCTTTGGAAAAGTTATGACTTCTTAAAGTTGATAAACGAATCTAAAATTTGCCAAAAAAAATCAAAAATTAAAAAGTTTCAAAAGTATAAAATTTTAATGCAGATTTAAACTATGTTCGATACCATAAACAGAAATGCAAAAATTTTAAAAATTGGGTGATTTTTAGCAAAGGTATTGCTCTTCAAAGTTGACAAAATCGTCAATTTTCTACTAAAAAACGATTTCACTGCAATTTCTTTCTCTTTCAACCATAGTATCTATATGTAAAGAATTTTAAATGGCAGTTGAAAAGGATGAAAACGCGTTTCAAAAATGTAAAAATTTTGAAAATCGGATGGATTTTGGAAAAGTTATGACTTCTTAAAGTTGACAAAGGAATCCTAAAATGGTGAAAAATTGTAAAAATTAAAAAGTTTCAAAAGTAAAAAATGTTAATGCAGATTCAAACTATGTTCGATACCATAAACAGAAATGCAAAAATTTATAAAATTGGGTGATTTTTAGCAAAGTTATTGCTCTTCAAAGTTGCCAAAATCGTCAATTTTCTAATAAAAAATGATTTCACTGCAATTTCTTTCTCTTTCAACAATAGTTTCTTTATGTAAAGAATTTTAAATGGTAGTTGAAAAAAGAATGAAAACGTTTTTCAAAAATGTAAAAATTTTGAAAATCGGCTGGTTTTTAGAAAAGTTATGACTTCTTAAAATTGATAAAGGAATCCAAAAATGGCCAAAAAAAATCAAAAATTTAAAAGTTTCAAAAGTAAAAAATTTTAATGCAGATTCAAACTATGTTCGATACCATAAACAGAAATGCAAAAATTTTAAAAATTGGGTGATTTTTAGCAAAGTTATTGCTCTTCAAAGTTGACAAAATCGTCAGTTTTCTACTAAAAACGATTTCACTGCAATTTCTATCTATTTCAAAGATAGTTTCTATATGTAAAGAAATTTAAATGCTAGTTGAAAAAAAAATAATAATCAATAGTTTAATTTTTAATGCAGTTTCAAACTATGTTCGATACCATAATCAGAAATGCAAAAATTTTTAAAAGTGGGTGATTTTTACCAAAGTTATTGCTCTTCAAAGTTGACAAAATCGTCAATTTTTTATTAAAAAACGATTTCACTGCAATTTGTTTCTCTTTCAACCATAGTTTCTATATGTAAAGAATTTAAAATGCTAGTTGAAAAAAGGTTTAAAGCGTTTTTCAGAAATGTAAAAATTTTGAAAATCGGCTAATTTTTGGAAAAGTCATGACTTCTCAAAGTTGATAAAGAAATCCAAAATGGCCAAAAATTGTCAAAAATTAAAAAGTTTCAAAAGTAAAAAATTTTAATGCAGATTCAAACTATGTGCGATACCATAAACAGAAATGCAAAAATTTTAAAAATTGGGTGATTTTTAGCAAAGGTATTGCTCTTCAAAGTTGACAAAATCGTCAATTTTCTACTAAAAAACGATTTCACTGCAATTTCTTTCTCTTTCAACCATAGTTTCTTTATGTAAAGAATTTTAAATGGTGGTGGAAAAAGAATGAAAACGTTTTTCAAAAATGTAAAAATTTTGAAAATCGGCTGGTTTTTAGAAAAGTTATGACTTCTTAAAATTGATAAAGGAATCCAAAAATGACAAAAAATAGTCAAAAATTAAAAAGTTACAAAGGTAAAAAATTTTAATGCAGTTTCAAACTATGATCGATACCAAAAACATAAATACAATTATTATGAAAATTGGGTGATTTTTAGCAAAGTTATTGCTCTTCAAAGTTGACAAAATCGTCAATTTTTTATTAAAAAACGATTTCACTGCAATTTGTTTCTCTTTCAACCATAGTATCTATATGTAAAGAATTTTAAATGGCAGTTGAAAAGGATGAAAACGCGTTTCAAAAATGTAAAAATTTTGAAAATCGGATGGATTTTGGAAAAGTTATGACTTCTTAAAGTTGATAGAGAAATCCAAAATGGCCAAAAATTGTCAAAAATTAAAAAGTTTCAAAAGTAAAAAATTTTAATGCAGATTCAAACTATGTGCGATACCATAAACAGAAATGCAAAAAATTAAAAAATTGGGTGATTTTTAGCAAAGTTATTGCTCTTCAAAGTTGACAAATTCGTCAATTTTCTACTAAAAAACGATTTCATTGCTATTTCTTTATTTTTCAACCATAGTTTCTATATGTAAAGAATTTTAAGTGCTAGTTGAAAAAAGTATTAAAGCGTTTTTCAGAAATGTAAAAATTTTGAAAGTCGGATGGATTTTGGAAAAGTTATGACTTCTTAAAGTTGACAAAGGAATCCTGAAATGGTGAAAAATTGTAAAAATTAAAAAGTTTCAAAAGTAAAAAATGTTAATGCAGATTCAAACTATGTTCGATACCATAAACAGAAATGCAAAAATTTATAAAATTGGGTGATTTTTAGCAAAGTTATTGCTCTTCAAAGTTGACAAAATTGTCAATTTTTTATTAAAAAACGATTTCACTGCAATTTCTTTCTCTTTCAACCATAGTATCTATATGTAAAGAATTTTAAATGGCAGTTGAAAAGGATGAAAACGCGTTTCAAAAATGTAAAAATTTTGAAAATCGGATGGATTTTGGAAAAGTTATGACTTCTTAAAGTTGACAAAGGAATCCTAAAATGGTGAAAAATTGTAAAAATTAAAAAGTTTCAAAAGTAAAAAATGTTAATGCAGATTCAAACTATGTTCGATACCATAAACAGAAATGCAAAAATTTATAAAATTGGGTGATTTTTAGCAAAGTTATTGCTCTTCAAAGTTGCCAAAATCGTCAATTTTCTAATAAAAAATGATTTCACTGCAATTTCTTTCTCTTTCAACAATAGTTTCTTTATGTAAAGAATTTTAAATGGTAGTTGAAAAAAGAATGAAAACGTTTTTCAAAAATGTAAAAATTTTGAAAATCGGCTGGTTTTTAGAAAAGTTATGACTTCTTAAAATTGATAAAGGAATCCAAAAATGGCCAAAAAAAATCAAAAATTTAAAAGTTTCAAAAGTAAAAAATTTTAATGCAGATTCAAACTATGTTCGATACCATAAACAGAAATGCAAAAATTTTAAAAATTGGGTGATTTTTAGCAAAGTTATTGCTCTTCAAAGTTGACAAAATCGTCAGTTTTCTACTAAAAACGATTTCACTGCAATTTCTATCTATTTCAAAGATAGTTTCTATATGTAAAGAAATTTAAATGCTAGTTGAAAAAAAAATAATAATCAATAGTTTAATTTTTTAATGCAGTTTCAAACTATGTTCGATACCATAATCAGAAATGCAAAAATTTTTAAAAGTGGGTGATTTTTACCAAAGTTATTGCTCTTCAAAGTTGACAAAATCGTCAATTTTTTATTAAAAAACGATTTCACTGCAATTTGTTTCTCTTTCAACCATAGTTTCTATATGTAAAGAATTTAAAATGCTAGTTGAAAAAAGGTTTAAAGCGTTTTTCAGAAATGTAAAAATTTTGAAAATCGGCTAATTTTTGGAAAAGTCATGACTTCTCAAAGTTGATAAAGAAATCCAAAATGGCCAAAAATTGTCAAAAATTAAAAAGTTTCAAAAGTAAAAAATTTTAATGCAGATTCAAACTATGTGCGATACCATAAACAGAAATGCAAAAATTTTTAAAATTGGGTGATTTTTAGCAAAGGTATTGCTCTTCAAAGTTGACAAAATCGTCAATTTTCTACTAAAAAACGATTTCACTGCAATTTCTTTCTCTTTCAACCATAGTTTCTTTATGTAAAGAATTTTAAATGGTGGTGGAAAAAGAATGAAAACGTTTTTCAAAAATGTAAAAATTTTGAAAATCGGCTGGTTTTTAGAAAAGTTATGACTTCTTAAAATTGATAAAGGAATCCAAAAATGACAAAAAATAGTCAAAAATTAAAAAGTTACAAAGGTAAAAAATTTTAATGCAGTTTCAAACTATGATCGATACCAAAAACATAAATACAATTATTATGAAAATTGGGTGATTTTTAGCAAAGTTATTGCTCTTCAAAGTTGACAAAATCGTCAATTTTTTATTAAAAAACGATTTCACTGCAATTTGTTTCTCTTTCAACCATAGTATCTATATGTAAAGAATTTTAAATGGCAGTTGAAAAGGATGAAAACGCGTTTCAAAAATGTAAAAATTTTGAAAATCGTATGGATTTTGGAAAAGTTATGACTTCTTAAAGTTGATAGAGAAATCCAAAATGGCCAAAAATTGTCAAAAATTAAAAAGTTTCAAAAGTAAAAAATTTTAATGCAGATTCAAACTATGTGCGATACCATAAACAGAAATGCAAAAAATTAAAAAATTGGGTGATTTTTAGCAAAGTTATTGCTCTTCAAAGTTGACAAATTCGTCAATTTTCTACTAAAAAACGATTTCATTGCTATTTCTTTATTTTTCAACCATAGTTTCTATATGTAAAGAATTTTAAGTGCTAGTTGAAAAAAGTATTAAAGCGTTTTTCAGAAATGTAAAAATTTTGAAAGTCGGCTGAGTTTTGGAAAAGTTATGACTTCTTAAAGTTGATAAACGAATCTAAAATTTGCCAAAAAAAAATCTAAAATTAAAAAGTTTCAAAAGTATAAAATTTTAATGCAGATTTAAACAATGTTCGATACCATAAACAGAAATGCAAAAATTTTAAAAATTGGGTGATTTTTAGCAAAGGTATTGCCCTTCAAAGTTGCCAAAATCGTCAATTTTCTACTAAAAAACGATTTCACTGCAATTTCTTTCTCTTTCAACCATAGTATCTATATGTAAAGAATTTTAAATGGCTGTTGAAAAGGATGAAAACGCGTTTCAAAAATGTAAAAATTTTGAAAATCGGATGGATTTTGGAAAAGTTATGACTTCTTAAAGTTGACAAAGGAATCCTAAAATGGTAAAAAATTGTAAAAATTAAAAAGTTTCAAAAGTAAAAAATTTTAATGCAGATTCAAACTATGTTCGATACCATAAACAGAAATGCAAAAATTTTTAAAATTGGGTGATTTTTAGCAAAGTTATTGCTCTTCAAAGTTGCCAAAATCGTCAATTTTCTACTAAAAAATGATTTCACTGCAATTTCTTTGTCTTTCAACAATAGTTTCTTTATGTAAAGAATTTTAAATGGTAGTTGAAAAAAGAATGAAAACGTTTTTCAAAAATGTAAAAATTTTGAAAATCGGCTGGTTTTTAGAAAAGTTATGACTTCTTAAAATTGATAAAGGAATCCAAAAATGGCCAAAAAAATCAAAAATTTAAAAGTTTCAAAAGTAAAAAATTTTAATGCAGATTCAAACTATGTTCGATACCATAAACAGAAATGCAAAAATTTTAAAAATTGGGTGACTTTTAGCAAAGGTATTGCTCTTCAAAGTTGACAAAATCGTCAATTTTTTATTAAAAAACGATTTCACTGCAATTTGTTTCTCTTTCAACCATAGTTTCTATATGTAAAGAATTTAAAATGCTAGTTGAAAAAAGGTTTAAAGCGTTTTTCAGAAATGTAAAAATTTTGAAAATCGGCTAATTTTTGGAAAAGTCATGACTTCTCAAAGTTGATAAAGAAATCCAAAATGGCCAAAAATTGTCAAAAATTAAAAAGTTTCAAAAGTAAAAAATTTTAATGCAGATTCAAACTATGTTCGATACCATAAACAGAAATGCAAAAATTTTAAAAATTGGGTGATTTTTAGCAAAGGTATTGCTCTTCAAAGTTGACAAAATCGTCAATTTTCTACTAAAAAACGATTTCACTGCAATTTCTTTCTCTTTCAACCATAGTATCTATATGTAAAGAATTTTAAATGGTAGTTGAAAAAGGATGAAAACGTTTTTCAGAAATTTAAAAATTTTGAAAATCGGCTGATTTTTGGAAAGTTATGACTTCTTAAAGTTGATAAAGGAATCCAAAAATTGCCAAAAGTAGTCTAAATTTAAAAAAATGCAAACGAAAAAATTTTAGTGCAGACTCAAACTATGTTCGATGCCTTAAAGAGAAATTCAAAAATTTTAAAAATTGGGTGAATTTTAGCAAAGTTAATGCTCTTTAAAGTTCACAAAATCGTCAATTTTCTACTAAAAAACGATTTCACTGCAATTTCTTTCTCTTTCAACAATAGTTTCTTTATGTAAAGAATTTTAAATGGTAGTTGAAAAAAGAATGAAACGTTTTTCAGAAATTTAAAAATTTTGAAAATCGGCTGATTTTTGGAAAGTTATGACTTCTTAAAGTTGATGAAGGAATCCAAAATTTGCCAAAAGTAGTCTAAAATTAAAAAAATGCAAAGGAAAAAATTTTAGTGCAGATTCAAACTATGTTCGATGCCATAAAGAGATATGCAAAAATTTTAAAAATTGAGTGATTTTTAGCAAAGTTATTGCTCTTCAAAGTTCACAAAATCGTCAATTTTCTACTAAAAAACGATATCACTGCAATTTCTTTCTCTTTCAACAATAGTTTCTTTATGTAAAGAATTTTAAATGGTAGTTGAAAAAAGAATGAAAACGTTTTTCAAAAATGTAAAAATTTTGAAAATCGGCTGGTTTTTAGAAAAGTTATGACTTCTTAAAATTGATAAAGGAATCCAAAAATGGCCACAAATAGTCAAAAATTAAAAAGTTACAAAGGTAAAAAATTTTAATGCAGTTTCAAACTATGATCGATACCAAAAACATAAATACAATTATTATGAAAATCGGGTGATTTTTAGCAAAGTTATTGCTCTTCAAAGTTGACAAAATCGTCAATTTTTTATTAAAAAACGATTTCACTGCAATTTGTTTCTCTTTCAACCATAGTATCTATATGTAAAGAATTTTAAATGGCAGTTGAAAAGGATGAAAACGCGTTTCAAAAATGTAAAAATTTTGAAAATCGGATGAATTTTGGAAAAGTTATGACTTCTTAAAGTTGATAAAGAAATCCAAAATGGCCAAAAATTGTCAAAAATTAAAAAGTTTCAAAAGTAAAAAATTTTAATGCAGATTCAAACTATGTGCGATACCATTAACAGAAATGCAAAAAATTAAAAAATTGGGTGATTTTTAGCAAAGTTATTGCTCTTCAAAGTTGACAAATTCGTCAATTTTCTACTAAAAAACGATTTCATTGCTATTTCTTTATTTTTCAACCATAGTTTCTATATGTAAAGAATTTTAAGTGCTAGTTGAAAAAAGTATTAAAGCGTTTTTCAGAAATGTAAAAATTTTGAAAATCGGCTGGTTTTTAGAAAAGTTATGACTTCTTAAAATTGATAAAGGAATCCAAAAATGGCCAAAAAAAATCAAAAATTTAAAAGTTTCAAAAGTAAAAAATTTTAATGCAGATTCAAACTATGTTCGATACCATAAACAGAAATGCAAAAATTTTAAAAATTGGGTGACTTTTAGCAAAGTTATTGCTCTTTAAAGTTGACAAAATCGTCAGTTTTCTACTAAAAAACGATTTCACTGCAATTTCTTTCTCTTTCAACCATAGTTTCTTTATGTAAAGAATTTGAAATGGTAGTTGAAAAAAGAATGAAAGCGTTTTTCAGAAAGTGGGTGATTTTTACCAAAGTTATTGCTCTTCAAAGTTGACAAAATCGTCAATTTTTTATTAAAAAACGATTTCACTGCAATTTGTTTCTCTTTCAACAATAGTTTCTTTATGTAAAGAATTTTAAATGGTAGTTGAAAAAGGATGAAAACGTTTTTCAGAAATTTAAAAATTTTGAAAATCGGCTGATTTTTGGAAAGTTATGACTTCTTAAAGTTGGTAAAGGAATCCAAAAATTGCCAAAAGTAGTCTAAATTTAAAAAAATGGAAAGGAAAAAATTTTAGTGCAGACTCAAACTATGTTCGATGCCATAAAGAGAAATGCAAAAGTTTTAAAAATTGAGTGACTTTTAGCAAAGTTATTGCTCTTCAAAGTTCACAAAATCGTCAATTTTCTACTAAAAAACGATTTCACTGCAATTTCTTTCTCTTTCAACAATAGTTTCTTTATGTGAAGAATTTTAAATGGTAGTTGAAAAAAGAATGATAACGTTTTTCAAAAATGTAAAAATTTTGAAAATCGGCTGATTTTTAGAAAAGATATGACTTCTTAAAATTGATAAAGGAATCCAAAAATGGCCAAAAATAGTCAAAAATTAAAAAGTTACAAAAGTAAAAAATTTTCATGCAGTTTCAAACTATGATCGATACCAAAAACATAAATACAATTATTATGAAAACTGGGTGATTTTTAGCAAAGTTATTGCTCTTCAAAGTTGACAAAATCGTCAATTTTTTATTAAAAAACGATTTCACTGCAATTTGTTTCTCTTTCAACCATAGTTTCTATATGTAAAGAATTTAAAATGCTAGTTGAAAAAAGGTTTAAAGCGTTTTTCAGAAATGTAAAAATTTTGAAAATCGGCTAATTTTTGGAAAAGTCAAGACTTCTCAAAGTTTATAAAGAAATCCAAAATGGCCAAAAATTATCAAAAATTAAAAAGTTTCATAAGTAAAAAATTTTAATGCAGATTCAAACTATGTTCGATACCATAAACAGAAATGCAAAAATTTTAAAAATTGGGTGATTTTTAGCAAAGGTATTGCTCTTCAAAGTTGACAAAATCGTCAATTTTCTACTAAAAAAACGATTTCACTGCAATTTCTTTCTCTTTCAACCATAGTATCTATATGTAAAGAATTTTAAATGGTAGTTGAAAAAGGATGAAAACGTTTTTCAGAAATTTAAAAATTTTGGAAAATCGGCTGATTTTTGGAAAGTTATGACTTCTTAAAGTTGGTAAAGGAATCCAAAAATTGCCAAAAGTAGTCTAAATTTAAAAAAATGCAAACGAAAAAATTTTAGTGCAGACTCAAACTATGTTCGATGCCTTAAAGAGAAATTCAAAAATTTTAAAAATTGGGTGAATTTTAGCAAAGTTAATGCTCTTTAAAGTTCACAAAATCATCAATTTTCTACTAAAAAACGATTTCACTGCAATTTCTTTCTCTTTCAACAATAGTTTCTTTATGTAAAGAATTTTAAATGGTAGTTGAAAAAAGAATGAAACGTTTTTCAGAAATTTAAAAATTTTGAAAATCGGCTGATTTTTGGAAAGTTATGACTTCTTAAAGTTGATGAAGGAATCCAAAATTTGCCAAAAGTAGTCTAAAATTAAAAAAATGCAAAGGAAAAAATTTTAGTGCAGATTCAAACTATGTTCGATGCCATAAAGAGAAATGCAAAAATTTAAAAAATTGAGTGATTTTTAGCAAAGTTATTGCTCTTCAAAGTTCACAAAATCGTCAATTTTCTACTAAAAAACGATATCACTGCAATTTCTTTCTCTTTCAACAATAGTTTCTTTATGTAAAGAATTTTAAATGGTGGTGGAAAAAGAATGAAAACGTTTTTCAAAAATGTAAAAATTTTGAAAATCGGCTGGTTTTTAGAAAAGTTATGACTTCTTAAAATTGATAAAGGAATCCAAAAATGGCCACAAATAGTCAAAAATTAAAAAGTTACAAAGGTAAAAAATTTTAATGCAGTTTCAAACTATGATCGATACCAAAAACATAAATACAATTATTATGAAAATTGGGTGATTTTTAGCAAAGTTATTGCTCTTCAAAGTTGACAAAATCGTCAATTTTTTATTAAAAAACGATTTCATTGCTATTTCTTTATTTTTCAACCATAGTTTCTATATGTAAAGAATTTTAAGTGCTAGTTGAAAAAAGGATTAAAGCGTTTTTCAGAAATGTAAAAATTTTGAAAGTCGGCTGAGTTTTGGAAAAGTTATGACTTCTTAAAGTTGATAAACGAATCTAAAATTTGCCAAAAAAAAATCAAAAATTAAAAAGTTTCAAAAGTATAAAATTTTAATGCAGATTTTAACTATGTTCGATACCATAAACAGAAATGCAAAAATTTTAAAAATTGGGTGATTTTTAGCAAAGGTATTGCCCTTCAAAGTTGCCAAAATCGTCAATTTTCTACTAAAAAACGATTTCACTGCAATTTCTTTCTCTTTCAACCATAGTATCTATATGTAAAGAATTTTAAATGGCAGTTGAAAAGGATGAAAACGCGTTTCAAAAATGTAAAAATTTTGAAAATCGGATGGATTTTGGAAAAGTTATGACTTCTTAAAGTTGACAAAGGAATCCTAAAATGGTGAAAAATTGTAAAAGTTAAAAAGTTTCAAAAGTAAAAAATGTTAATGCAGATTCAAACTATGTTCGATACCATAAACAGAAATGCAAAAATTTTTAAAATTGGGTGATTTTTAGCAAAGTTATTGCTCTTCAAAGTTGCCAAAATCGTCAATTTTCTACTAAAAAATGATTTCACTGCAATTTCTTTCTCTTTCAACAATAGTTTCTTTATGTAAAGAATTTTAAATGGTAGTTGAAAAAAGAATGAAAACGTTTTTCAAAAATGTAAAAATTTTGAAAATCGGCTGGTTTTTAGAAAAGTTATGACTTCTTAAAATTGATAAAGGAATCCAAAAATGGCCAAAAAAAATCAAAAATTTAAAAGTTTCAAAAGTAAAAAATTTTAATGCAGATTCAAACTATGTTCGATACCATAAACAGAAATGCAAAAATTTTAAAAATTGGGTGACTTTTAGCAAAGTTATTGCTCTTTAAAGTTGACAAAATCGTCAGTTTTCTACTAAAAAACGATTTCACTGCAATTTCTTTCTCTTTCAACCATAGTTTCTTTATGTAAAGAATTTTAAATGGTAGTTGAAAAAAGAATGAAAGCGTTTTTCAGAAATGTAAAAATTTTGAAAATCGGCTGATTTTTGAAAAAGTTAGGACTTCTTAAAGTTGATAAAGGAATCCGAAAATGGCAAAAAATCGTCAATTTTCTACTAAAATACGATTTCACTGCAATGTCTTTCACCCATAGTTTCTATATATAAAGAATTTTAATTGCTAGTTGAAAAGAAGATTTAAGCGTTTTTGGAAAAGTTATGACTTCTTAAAGTTGATAAAGGAATCCAAAAATGGCTGTCGCGGGTCGGATTAATCGAATAATCGATAGTTATCTCAGTAGGGTTTTTTCGTATTAATGAGTTATGGGCACACTCAGATAAGCATGTCGCACCATGCAAAAGATTAAAAAGATCACATTGTATTTTGTCGAGGCGGGAGAAACAACTGCGGTAAGCTAACTATAAGATTGATGAAGTAGTTTCTCATTGTAACCTCTAACAGAATAAAACAAGTTGTATTGGGAATTTGGTTGGACTTCTTGTATTGGGCGACTCCCACATCGATCGTGGTTACCGATGCAAGCCAGCGCAACACCCTTGCATAGTTGAAAATCGCTCCTGCCTCGTAGGGCAACTACATTGGCGCTTTTATTCGCAGTTCTATTAAGGACTGCAGGGATACTTGCGTTGGGACCCAAGTGGTGCAATTAGGAATTGTAACCCACCCAGCTATAGAGTTTTCATTCGGAGTGTTACGATGAGTAAAGTAACACGATCACCCCGGAGGAGCCCACGAATTGGGCTGGATACGGCTGGCACGCAGGGCGTACAGAAACTGCTCAACTGAGAGTTCCCGGGCAGAAGCCGGCAATAGCAGGAGGCCCCAGCAAGGAGACTGCGGGCACAAGTGCACAAGTTGCCACGCCATGTCAGAGTGTAATTCATTCGAGCGGTACTTCCGCATTGGCGATACCATCCGCCCATTTAAGGACAGTTCCAGGGGTCTGTCATCCAACGTCAAGTCATTCATCGCTATTCTCAACGGGCACTGCGCTACCGGCGCAATGTTGTGCCACATGCCAGCCACATTTACTGCAAATCCATGTGGTGACGCCATCACCCATGAGCACGTGGAATGCGTCTAGCAATATCGGTACAGCCCTCCGAAAGCTGCCGGATTTGCCGGAGTTTGGAGGACAACCCGAAGACTGGCCGATATTTTCCTATGCGTTTACGGAGACGACGCGTGCATACAATTGCACGGAGTTGGAAAACAATCAACGATTGCTGAAAGCATTGAAAGGAGACGCTCGCGAGGCCGTCAAGTCGCTGCTAATCCATCCGCGGAACATAAATGATGTCATGGAGCAGCTGCGGTTCAGATATTGTCGTCCTGAACAGTTGATATGTAGCCAGCTCAACAGCGTGCGAGAACTGCAGACTTTACAAGCGCATAACTTGGCAAAGATTATTCCATTTGCCACTCGTGTGAGTAACTTAACTGCCTTCTTGCGCACCTCTAGTGGAGAACACCATCTAGCAAACCCAACCCTGTTGGAGGAACTGGTCGGAAAGCTGCCATCGAGTGCACGATTGGATTGGGCCAGACAGTCCGCTACGATTGTTCCATACCCGACTGTCGAGCACTTCAACATTTGGTTGATGAACTTTGCTCTGATCGTGTCGACAATATCTGACGTCGACACCAAGGAGCCTAAGCGGAGGGTGCTACATGCCAGCACCAAGCCAACTGAGGAACGACTTCGGAGTCACTGCAGCGATTGTCCTATATGCGGTGGACAGCATACAGTCCGGGACTGCAAGGAGTTCCAGAGAGTCTCCCCACAAGTCAGGTGGAAGTATTTAAAGGAGCATCGGTTGTGCTACTCGTGTTTAAGAAGTGGCCACATGGCACGAGCATGTAGAGCAGCAATCGAATGCAGAGTCAACGGATGCAAGAAGAAGCATCACTACTTGGTCCACGACTCACCACAGAGTCCCTACAGGGCATCGCCGTCAGCGAGCCACCGAGGGAACAAGCCAGAACCAGCGTTGCAGCGCATGGGGATCGGCAGCAGGAACGGCACGCCGCAGCCAGCGAGTGCTGACAGACCACTGAAGATGAACTTAAGTTGTGTTGACGCCGAGGGAGAGCGATTATTGTTTCGCATATTGCCAGTGACGTTATACCACTGACCATATAACACATAGATCGGACATTTCATACAAGCGTTTTTGACACAAAATTTTCTTGCGAGGCGTCCCAGCAGAGGCTCGGCGTCGTTACGAGACGTCCCAGCAGAGGCTGAGCGTCGTTACGAAGTGTCTCAGCAGAGCCGAATTGTCCAAAATGCCAAATTTCGAAAACGACTAAAAATACAAGAACTTTTCAAGCTACCCCCGCTTGAACAAAAAGTCTCTGGCAAGCCAGAAATAAGATTTCAGAGTTCAGAAAGACTTCCAAACGAAAATCACGCATACATGTAAAGATATGTATACGCACAAGAAGCTATGCATGTATTTGTCTATTGCCTGTCTGGACAGCGAACTACGCATACACACGAGCTCAAAACAATGATCAAGGGACATCATCAATGACAGTCGCAAGCAAACGAAACGGGGGTGGATTGCTAACAACATTAATGACAAGAGTGCGAGAAGCATGGCGATATGCGGTCTCTATAATGCTTTCTCGCTATTATGTTGTTGTTGTTAACGATCCTAAAAGGCGTACATTCTTGCGCAATTCATGCTCTCTCAGCAGCAGCCCAAGTAAGAATGAATCGATGAGTTCGGCTGCCTTCGGCTCTGCTGAGACACTTCGTAATGACGCTCAGCCTCTGCTGGGACGTCTCGTAACGACGCCGAGCCTCTGCTGGGACGCCTCGCAAGAAAATTTTGTGTCAAAAACGCTTGTATGAAATGTCCGATCTATGTGTTATATGGTCAGTGGCTGAGGATACAAGTTCTTGACTTGCCTATTGACAGCATATGTTTCTTATCTTATTTAATATATTCCTACTGTCCTAAGATTAATACATATTTATTATTCAATGCATGTTCATGCTTGAACATTCTGCCAAGGGCCAAAAGAAAGGTGTGAGCGGTGTAAGATGTGAGTTTTATGTTTAAATCTTGTGAATGAATATTATGTTTGTTTAACAGTATAACATTAAATTAATACCTGTTCATGCTTGAACAGTATATGTGGAAGGTCTGTGTTTCAATTTGTCTTTTCAACCATCAAAAGTCTTTTACGAGCTAGAAATATAATTTGGCACTCTTGAAGGCACAAGCAGAGTCACGCATACATGTAATCATGTGTGTACACACAAGAAGCTATGCTTGTGTTTGTATATTCTGGCACGCATTGATCTGGTGGAATACCCAATTCAGAATCAGCGATATATCAGCAAGGCACACACTGTGATGAGTAAGTGTACATACACCTAGCATCAGAAGTCTGCGTACACCCAGAAAAAACTGCGGCATCAAACTTTCAACTTAAATTATTCAGCCATTTATTCATATATTTTCAAAATTCTTTTTTGTAAACATAACTATAATCAATTGTCTTTATTAACGTATTTTTTTCAATATTTTTTATTGATGTCTTATAATTTATTTTTAATTTTAAACTAAACCCTACTAAAAAGTGTACACGCAAAAGTCTGCGTACAGCTGTTTCAAACTGCGTGGAATGCAAGAAACAACGATTACCGTTGGATTTTTTTGATGTAGATAATTTCAATATTGTGTTAGCAATTAGTATTGCACATTTGAAATGTAAATATAGCATAATATTTAGTAGAATCGCAATATGAACCAAAATGTTGAAGAAAATTTCTGTTTTCCACCAAAAATTATTTTAAAGTTATCTTTTCTGGCACAATTATGCAATAAAAATACTGTAATAGTTGGTGGAGCCCACTCCTATAACCAAAAAGTAATAAACAATAGCAATTTATTAGGCTGGATCTTCTCAAATACGCGATCTGGCCAACTAACTTCGGTCACCCATCGCGAGCGGAGGATTATTGTTCACCTTCTAGCCCAAATTTAATAGGGTTGTGATCAAAATTGTGTTCCATAATGTTGATATAGTCCTCCTGTCCCATAATGCACTCAATTAATACCAAATTTCCCACTCCGCTTTCTGCAATGGACCCATACTCAAATATTCCGCTTCATACATACTACTGCGCATTAACTAAATTATCTGTTTTTAGCGATTCTTCGCCTGGAGAAAATACAAAACATTGCAAAAATTAAAAATTTAATTTCTTCCAAATGTATAACAATATTTCAAATGCTATAGATCTTTCAAACTAATATATTAGCGAACGGTAACCGCTAAAAACAGATAATTTAGTTTGCACGGTAGTATATGTACGAAGCCGAATGTTGGTGTAGGGATTCATTACAGGAAGAGGAGTGGAAGATTTGAAATTTATTGAGTGTATTAAGGGACAGGAGGATTATATCAACATTATGGAACACAATTTGGATCAAAACTCCAATACATTGGGGCTATAAGTTGAGCAAAAGCCGTCCGCTCGCGATGGGTGACCGAAGTTAGTTGGCCAGATCGGGCCTTTGAGAAGATCCAGCCAAATGAATTACTATTATTTATTACTTTTTGGATAGAGGAGTGGTCTCCGCCAACTATTACAGAATTTTTATTGCATAATTGTGCCAGAAAAGATAACTTTAAAATAATTTTTGGTGGAAAACAGAAATTTTCTTCAACATTTTGGTTCATATTGCGATTCTACTAAATATTATGCTATATTTACATTTCAAATGTGCAATACTAATTGCTAACACAATATTGAAATTATCTACATCAAAAAAATCCAACGGTAATCGTTGTTTCTTGCATTCCACGCAGTTTGAAACAGCTGTACGCAGACTTTTGCGTGTACACTTTTTAGTAGGGTTTAGTTTAAAATTAAAAATAAATTATAAGACATCAATAAAAAATATTGGAAAAAATACGTTAATAAAGACAATTGATTATAGTTATGTTTACAGAAAAGAATTTTAAAAATATATGAATAAATGGCTGAATAATTTAAGTTGAAAGTTTGATGCCGCATTTTTTTCAGGGTGTACGCAGACTTCTGGAATTGGGTGTACATACATACATGAAAATGTGTGTGTATTTGTCGTGATAGCAATGAAAATTTGTAACTTAAGCGGCCCATCCACAGGCGAGCATGTTGTCGAGAAAAAATTTTCTTGTCCACCAACTAGTGCGAACATGCTCGCGAACATCATTTGCTGGAAAATTTTGAGGCGTCAACATGGCACCGGAAGACGACGGCGCCACTGTAATTGCACTTTTTTTCAATTAATTTTTGCTTCAAAAATATATTAGTATATAAATAATATATAAATAATATATATAATATATACATTAACTCTTGCATACATTGTTTAGACATTTTTAGCAGCGCTCGCTAGCACGTGTTTTCACTTCAAATGTTTGGTTGAAGTGATGTTCGTGCGAGCATCGCCATCCATTGTCGCGAACACAGGCAAGATAGAATCATTTCTATCTTGTGCGAGCGGCTCGACGAACACGAAATTTGTACGCGAACACTACCACTAACGAGGAAAATTTCGTCGAGCACAACATGCTCGGCCAACATGCTCGCCTGTGGATGGGCCGCTTTAGAAATAGAGAGACCGGCAAGCAGCAAGCTCTCAACAGCCAACAGCATTGGTGTGAGTGATGGTACTCTCTCTCTCGCGGATTTGGCGTTGATGCTTGTGTATGAAAAGCCAGACAGAAGCAAAAAGGGACAGAGAAGCGAACTTTCTCAGCATCGAACAGCATTGGTTTTGAGGGACTCTCACATTAGAGGTGGATATCTATTGATGGTGCTATCGACACTATCGAGGGTTGGGCCAAAGACAATAGAACACTAAGAAGCCTAACGCCATACAAAATTTTTGCACACAATTTTTTCGGGCTGACTCTGGAGCTGGTTTGCTCTAAGTTTCGAGGCAGTTTCTTGCAAGCATAGCTTGAAGCAAAAGCAGTCGAATGGCAAAAAAAATTACAAAAAAAAATGACTTGTTGACGTCTCGTATCTTCGTCATAATGCTATTGCGCTCATCATACATCACATTAGTTGTGTATGCAGCTAATAAAATTATATTATTGATGTCAAAGCCATTAAGTTTGAGTCGATCGCTGAGTACTAGAGCTGGAAAAATACCTATGCAACATCGTCCTCTAAGTCAATAGTGAACAAGAATTTTGTTTGCGCTGCATTGTCGAAATATGTACATAACAGCACACGCCAAGACCTTTGTGCTCAAAACATCTGTCGATTCATCAATGATTATGGAGAACACAGGCCATCCCGCTGCAGAAACGGACCGTTTCATGCTAGAATGTTAGAGATCAGTTGCTCCTTCATCACAGGCGCCAGTACATTGTACCACTGACCATATAACACATAGATCGGACATTTCATACAAGCGTTTTTGACACAAAACTTTCTTGCGAGGCGTCCCAGCAGAGGCTCGGCGTCGTTGCGAGACGTCTCAGCAGAGGCTGAGCGTCGTTACGAAGTGTCTCAGCAGAGCCGAAGGCAGCCGAACTCTTCGTTTCATTCTTACTTGGGCTGCTGCTGAGAGAGCATGAATTGCGCAAGAATGTACGCCTTTTAGAAGCGTAGACAACAAGAACTAATAAGCGAGAAAACATGATGGAGATCGCATATCGCCATGCTACTTCCACTCTTGTCATTGATGTTGTGAGCAACCCACCCCCGTTTCTATTGCTTGCCACTGTCATTGATGATGTTCTTTGTTTTTGTTTTGAGCTCGTGTGTATGCGTAGTTCGCTGTCCAGACAGGCAATAGACAAATACATGCATAGCTTCTTGTGCGTATACATATATTTATGTGTATGCGTGATTTTCGTTTGAAAATCTTTCTGAAGTCTGAAATCTTATTTCTGGCTTGCCAGAGAATTTTGGTTCAAGCGAGGGCTGCTTGAAAAGTTCTTCATTCGCAATGAACTAATATGTGTATATACAGTTTATTAGAAATATTTTTTTTTTGGTGTTTTATGCATAGGAAGAGCTATAAATTATTTTGCATGTTTATTAAAAATTATAATAAATATTTAGAAAATTAATTTCTAAAATTTAACATTAAATAATTATTTTTGGTGGACATTTTCTGTAATTTAAATAAATTGATAATACTATCATAATAATGAGGCTATAAAATAGTAATTTAATTCGAATGACATTTGAAATTATAGTTGCGAATGAAGAACTTTTCAAGCAGCCCTCGCTTGAACCAAAATTCTCTGGCAAGCCAGAAATAAGATTTCAGAGTTCAGAAAGACTTCGAAACGAAAATCACCCATACATGTAAAGATATGTATACGCACAAGAAGCTATGCGTGTATTTGTCTATTGCCTGTCTGGACAGCGAACTACGCATACACACGAGCTCAAAACAAAGATCAACGGACATCATCAATGACAGTGGTAAGCAAACGAAACGGGGGTGGATTGCTAACAACATTAATGACAGGAGTGCGAGAAGCATGGCGATATGCGGTCTCTATTATGCTTTCTCGCTCATATGTTGTTGTTGTTAACGATCTTCAAAGACATATATTCCTGCGCATTTCATGTGCTCTCGGCAGCAGACCGAATGAGAATGATTGCTGCTAAGCGAAAACGTTCGGCTGCCTTCGGCTCTGCTGAGACACTTCGTAACGACGCTCAGCCTCTGCTGGGACGTCTCGCAACGACGCCGAGCCTCTGCTGGGACGCCTCGCAAGAAAATTTTGTGTCAAAAACGCTTGTATGAAATGTCCGATCTATGTGTTATATGGTCAGTGATTGTACGTAAAGCGGCCCATCCACAGACGAGCATTTTGGCCGAGCATGTTGTGCTCGACGGAATTTTCATCGTTAGTGGTAGTGCTCGCTTACAAATTTCGTGTTCGTCGAGCCGCTCGCACGAAATAGAAATGATTCTATCTTGCCTGTGTTCGCGACAACATGCTCGACAATGGATGGCAATGCTCGCACGAACATCACTTCAACCAAACATTTGAAGTGAAAACACGTGCTAGCGAGCGCTGCTAAAAATGTCTAAACAATTTATGCAAGAGTTTATGTATATATTATATATATTATTTATATATTAATACATATATTTTTGAAGCAAAAATTAATTGAAAAAAAGTGCAATTACAGTGCGCCGTCGTCTTCCGGCGCCATGTTGACGCCTCAAAAATTTCCACTAAATGATGTTCGCGAGCATGTTCACACTAGTTGGTGGACAAGAAAATTTTGGCTCGACAACATGCTCGGCCAACATGCTCGCCTGTGGATGGGCCGCTTTAAGCGAAGCTGTTTTGGTACGTTTGTAGTTGAAGTACCATAAAGTCTGAGAAAAATGCTACTAAATACCTATATACCATTAAAATACTTTTGAGCAAAATTTGAGCTGATAAAATACCAAAAAGTATTAAAAATACCATATTCGGTCACTCTGGAGGTCACCCTGCTCACATCGATAAAAAAAAATTCAACTCGCGCTTGTGTAAAATTTACGGCACTTAAAAAAGAACTAATAAATATGTAACGCTTTTAAAAAAAAGGTATGTTTTGTGTATTTTACATAGGTATTTTGATGGATAATGTGTCGAATTTAAGGTACACGTCAGAGATCTGCGACAAGTCCAGACTCTGAAATGGATTTTGTACCCAATAAGCAAAGTAACTCTAAAAAGTGTAAGATTTCACATGTTTGGAAATATTTTAAAAGGACCGACGACCAAAAACATGCCAAATGCCTTGACTGTGGCAAAGAATGTAAAACAAGCGGCAATACATCAAACTTGCGCGACCATTTGAAAAGGTATCACCCTGGCGTGGAAATAAATAAACTGGACTCTAGCACAGCAGCTATAGTTGCGGACAGGAACGACATTGCGTCAAGCAAGTGTGAGTGGTTATGTCGAATCTATACAAGGAAACATCTGCCAAATTATCATTGATATTTCAATAATTTTCGAATGTATCAATAAAATGTGATTTGTGGACATCGTGTGCCAATGCCAGTTTTTTGGCAGTGATGGATCATTTTGTTTATAACTATGAACTAAAAACAGCATCCTTGGCTACAAAAAAAACTGTTCAACGTAACATATCACTGTTCACAAAACATTGCAGATACTTTGCGAAATATTTTAATAGATTGGAACATTTTAACTAAGACGGTGTGCATTGTAACTGATAATGCCAGCTCCATGCTGAAATGTTGCAAATTCTAAATCTGCCATGCTTTGCGCAGACAATCAACTTAGTTGTGGAAGATGCATTAAAAGATGATGACGCAGTCATAAGAGATTTGCTTAATAAGTGTAAATCAATAGTTAGATTTTTCAAACAAAGCGAAAAATTTAAATTAGCACAAGAAGGCACGACTTATACTTTGCTGCAAGAAACACCAACAAGATGAAACAAATGATGCCATTGCCAAAGTCCTATTAGGAACCACAAATGCACCTCAGCCATTTACTGCTGAGGAAATACTTTTGCTAAAAAATATCGAAAAATATTTTCTTTCTTCCAGCAAGCAAGTGAAAGAATGTCTAGTGGAAAGTAAGTAACCATTTCGCTTATTATACCCATGGCATCCGCAAAATCGAAAGTGTTTCACCTCTGCTCCAAACATTGCAAAGAAAAACTATGCAAAATATAGAAATGGAATCAATAAAGAAACGCCTTTCTAATGAACTGACAAACTGTTCATAGAGTCCCCAAAAGATCTGACCATCGCAGATAGAGAGCAAAGTCGTAAACGCACGAGTCGATGCTATCCTTATTAAAAGGCAATATCTGGAGAGTGCAATTGTCAGTCAAGATGTGGAGACTGTTATGGATTATGGTATGATTCGAAAACAAATTAAAGGCTATCAATGTTTACATATATTACTTTTATTCCAGGTGAAACAAACTGATTTTCCCTGTATAAATGACCTGTTTTGAAATGTTAAATTCGAAGCGTCCGCCCTAGACAATGAGAGATGGAACTTGTCGGATGCTGTTCGTGTGAGCCGATCGGGGTATGTCGCACCGAACTGGGGTATGTCACATTGAACTAGGGTATTCCGCTAAGAAATTTAGTGCCCGTTTTCGTTTGAGAAATGTCTCATCTATAAGTTATTTGGTCAGCGGTTAAAGTCTGATCTCACGGCTCGTGAGGATGATGATTATTTAAATTTTACAGTAGTCTTCTGTCCAGTATTAAATTTGATGGTATTGAAGGTAAATTAAATTTGTTCTCTGTTTTATTATTTTTATTATATCATTCCATTATTAATTGTTCAAATTTATCAACTATAAACTATTTGAGAGTGATTTCAATTAACCAGTATCTGAAAACAGCAGATCAGTTTGTAGTTTCGGTTGCTGTTTTGTCTTTATTCCTACCAGCAGCTGCTTGAGCTCAATGATGGCTTTAGCGGGATTTAGATTCTTGGGGCAAGTGTTTGTACAGTTGAGTATAGTATGGCAGCGATATATCTTATATGGGTTCATCAGTTGACAGAGACGCTCCTCGGTATTCTCATCACGGGAGTCAATGATCCAGCGGTAAGCCTGCATTAGTACAGCGGGTCCCAGATACTTGTCGCTGTTCCACCAGTACGATGGGCACGCAGTCTGGCAGCAAGCGCATAGGATGCATTCGTAGAGTCCATCTAGTTGTATGCGTTCTTCTTTGGACTGCAGATACTGAGCCTTGCCTATCTCTCTATCTAAATTCTTTCGTTGCAGCCAAGGCTGTATGGATGCGTATTGAGCATAAAACTGCGACAGATCCGGCACCAGGTCCCGTTTCACATATAGATGTGGCAATGGGTAGATGCGACATGGCTTAGACACATTTGAATCGATGGCTGTGATGCACGATAAGGTATTAATTCCATTAATATTCATGGCGCACGATCCGCAGATACCCTCGCGACACGATCGACGGAATGTTAATGTGGGATCCACTTCATTTTTTATCTTGATCAACGCATCTAATACCATTGCTCCACATTGGTTGAGATCCAGTTTGAATGTATTTAGTTTGGGCTTTTCTCCTGGTTTCCAGCGATATATCTCAAAGGTCTTAATCGTGGACAATTTGGTTTCAGACCCAGCATCCCCATTCCATTTATCAAAGCTCTGCACATCATGAGGCTTACCCTTAGATTTTATAGATGTTAAATTTGTCTTTCCTCGTATCTGTTGAATTTCCGTTACAATCAACTTGTCCCCAAGGTGCCACCTCCAAGTTGACTGAAAATTTTGTATTTTACCTTTTGCTAGCGGTGGCTCAGATTTCTTAAGTTGAATCGGTTCATTTGTGCTTTCCATGAACTTATTCCACTTGTCAACGAATAAATAACTCTTGTTGTGAATTAACCAATTCCCCTGTGCGTATTTTTTTGTTATACTTACAGCAAAGGCATTTACATTGATTTTAGCAGTCAGACGGCTGCGGAGCGAGCTTAAATTTGCACTAAGTCGCAGCATGACCATATAAAGATTTCCAAGATATTTTTAAAGAATTTTTACAATTTTATATTTTCTACAGTCTGTTTCCCAAGCCTCCTATTAATAATGAACTAACTGAGACTTGGCTTTGTTTTTCGGAAATGGATTTTCAAAAGGTTACTGTATACTGAAAACCAGAATCCAATAACAAACGAAGCGCACAACAGTCAAGAATGCTCGACTAAGAGGTATTCTGTCCCAAGGTCATAATAATATGTGTGTGTTGGAACGACAGTACTCGAATTATTCATAGTCAACGCAGGTTTTCAATTTGCCTTCCCAAATATCAAAAGCCTTTGTCTTCGAGGAGAATTCAAAAGCAAAGTCACGCATACATGTAAAAATGTATACATATAAAATGTATATTCTGCCAGGCATTGATATGTTGCAATAGCCCAATTCAGAATCAGCAAAAGGCAAGCAAATGAAATTCGGCACAGGGACAAGTACCCACACAGCATTTGGAAGATCATTTTTGAATTAATCCCCTAGAGCAATCTTTTTAGAGGCGAAACTGATTCGTAAATGTTCTTCAAATACAATTCTTTAAAAATGCAAAAATAAAATAACAATCGAAAATAAATCGTCCTGGCGATTGAAATGAGTAAATGCGCCTTTTGCTTTACACTAAATTCTTTTGCGAAGTGTACTTAACATGCAAATTATAAGCTCTTGCTCTAATGTTCTTCATTTTTGAACATTTGTCTTAATTGAAAAGTAAACGGATTGGAAGTGAAGTGAAATTATTATTTCAGTCGTGTAAATGAAATTGCCAATTTACTGAGGAGATGAAAATTAAAGCAGCTTGTAGGAATTGTATAATGAAACCATAATATTTTAATTTTTTTTCACAATTTTAGAAAACATTCATAGGATTGGAGAAGGACAAACACAGTTTTTAAGAGTAGTATTTTGCAAGTGTTTTAGTCTCTTGCAGTAAAATTTTTTTATTATAAAATAATAATAATTTATTATAAATGAAAAAACAAATATTATTAACTCTGTTACTTATTTTCCATTAAAATATTGCAAAAAAGTTCTTTTTTTGCAAGAAAAATGACTCAAAAACTCGCGAGGCTCGATTCAAAATCGTTGTGATTTATTTATTTATTTATTTATTTAATGTCAACTATAAACAGTCGACAGAAATTAATTAATATGTATCATTACAATAAAATTTAAAAAATATTTAATTAAATGTAAATAAATATATATGTATATATTTAAAAATTAAAAATTAGAATTAAATTAAAAAAAAATTAATAAATAAATAGTTCTGGGGTGAGTAAATGTAAATTGATTCAACATTTGTTGCTAGGATTGGGGAAACCCAGGAAATCCCAATCAAATCAATGACCACCACCACAGATTATATGATTAATTTGTGAGTAAATGTTCTAAGATTAGGGCTTTATGAGTAGAATACAAAGACAAGATCAAGTATTCGGTTCCTGCAATTTCGAATTGAGTTGACCTGAGATAGATTTAGTTCAAGAAGTCCCGACAGAAACTCGTTAGAAGTCATTAAGTCGTTGTTATCCGACCAAATAACATCGGGCAAGTTAAAGTCACCAACAACTACCAAACAGTCTTTATCCAAAAGCATGCTGGACAAAGATTGAATTACCGTTAAGTGAGCTAGGTATACAGATAAATCAGACTGGGGAGGAATATATGAACAGGAAATATATAAGATAATGTTATGAATTCGCACTTTCACACATACAATTTCTATATTAGTGGGGGAGTTACTTACTAATTGCAATACAAGATTAGATTTTATCGCAATAAGGACGCCACCACCATTCTATCACATCTATAAGTAACATAAAGAGGTGAAAGTATAGATGCATCAAGAATATCAGGTTTAAGCCAGGTCTCTGTAAATGCCAAAATGGTATGTTCAAAGGAAAAACTATCTACATAGAAGTTAGAAAGTTTTGACTTAAGGCCTCTAACATTCTGATAAGCAAACAGAATGGAAGAATTTATTAGTTTTTTGACGGAACATTAGTAGGAAGAGAAGGGGGTACTGATGACTTATGTCTCTTTTGCGGACTGTACTCCTTTACAACCATATCATCCAGCCAAAAAGCATTAGTACAAATAGTACTAAATGCACTTGTGGGGACAGATATTTTGAAGGAGGAAATTTCTCTATGATGCTTAAATTTGAATTTCTCAACGGTCATGTTGGGACAATTATTATTAAGCTTGTTTAAAATATACGCCTTAACATCTTCAGTTGATCAGTTGAAGTTTCAAACGCCAGGCGAGAAATAAAAATTTGGCGTCTATTAGGTACAGACTTAAGAGGTCTGGCCGTCTCCACTACGCAAGGAAAAACATTTGCAGGCGTGGGATGCTTAAGGGAATTAAACACCCGAAGATGATTAACCTCGGATGTTGCAAGAGGCATATCATTGGAAGGCCTATCTTTTTAGATCTATTGGGTTTAGAGCTACGCGGGTTTGAAGTAGCTGCAGAAGGAATTGCTTAAGGAATATTTTCAGTAGTCAAAGTCGGAGTAATAATTACCTCCGGTGGTGAGCTACTAGTAGAAGGCACACCCACAATTGACGGCTCAGTAAAATTTTTAAAATTATTAAACTTAAATTCCATTGCCTGGAATTCCTTATGAAGAAGGTCAAAGTTTTTTTGCAATGATAGCAATGAAAATGGGCAACTTAGAAATAGAGACAGTCAAGAAGCCAGCTCTCTCAACATCGAACAGTATTGGTGTGAGATCGGGGTATGTCGCATCGAACTGGGTTATGTCTCTAAGAAATATTGTGGCCGTTTTCGTTGTATGAAATGTCCCATCTATACGTTCTTACAGCGAACAGCAATTGTGTGAGGGACAGTGTGGCCAACTTAGCTATTTTCTGGCCAGATTTGGCTATTTTGCATGACCTAAAACTGAAAACCACTCAATTTTGCAGGAGCCTGTTATATTGGCTATTTCACAAAAATAAGTTGCTATTTTTTTAGCTATTTTAAATAATTTGTAATATTTGATTATATTTATTTATTAAAAGTCAACTAAAAAACATTCGAATTTCAAATTTAATGCTCTAACAACTTTCGTAAATCGTATATTGTTTGTGGATATATTGTACATACACACCACGTTTACAGCGCAGTGTGACCGAATTGTGTACTTTAAATACTTCAATACTCTTTCCCATTTGTAGTTTTTGACTATTTTCTCAAAATCGTTTCGCGGTCGCAATACTACCAACCAATTTATTCTACAACAGGCCTACTGAAAAAGTAGATCCTATACTGAATCAGTATGCTCATATACATTTCAATAAGTGGGTAAACTCATTATTTTGGACCGAAGTTAATTTGTACAAAGACGCTGGAGGAAACACTCCGATTTGGCTTCAGTTTCCATCATGCTCCTAAGTTTACCACGGTCAAATGCAATGGTAAAACGAGTTTTTTGCCAGGTAAACCTGGTAAAGTCAAAACTCAGAAATAGAATGGAAATGAGACACGATGTTCTATTTAAGACATAAGGTATGCATTCAATAATTTTAAATGAGTAGTTGAAAAAATTCATCGATTTTTTTCAGAAATGGATGGCAACGAGCTAAAAAATGTTGTTTTCAGTACGACGTCGCCCATAAGAATCTTTCACAGATTGGTATAATGGGAAAATATTTGAGTTCCGATGAGGTAGAAATTGGGCAAATTTTAAGCACTTTACTTCACCAAGAAGCATAATAAAATAATCAAATTAACGGCTATTTTAATTTACTATTTTTTAAAAAATCTATCTATTTTTGGCTACTTTTTTTGCCATCTCTGCTATAAATGATCACCAAGAGTTGGCAACACTAGTAAGGAATGGCACAATGTCCCCTTTCTCACTCTCTCTCGCGGATGTGTCGTTGATGCTTGTGTATGAAAAGCCAGACAGATGCAAAAAGGTAAAGATAAGCTAGCCCTTCAGCATTAGTTGTGAGGGACTCTCTCTTTGTAATTTGTTATTGCTACCCTGCGATCATAACAATAACATGCGGGCTCTGTACGAATCGTCCGCTCTAAATGACGTATGAAACGCTATTAACTTAAAATATATTCGGACATATTTAGACCGAACTTGTCGGAAGCTGTTCGTGTGAGCTGATCGGGGTGTATCACATCGAACTGGGGTATCTCGCTAAGAAATTTCGTGGCCGTTTTCGTTGTATGACATGTCCCATCTATATGTTATATGGTCAGTGATCCAACCCAAGGCAGCTACCACCTCCAAATTACGCGGAACCTTCCAGCGGTCACTGTCAATGTCAACGTGAGGCTGCTGATCGGTGATGTAGTTGGTGACCATGCAGGTTATGGATGTCGCAAAGCTCCCATCGCAGGATTGAATTCGTAACTCCAAAGCTTTGTCAGTACCCAGGGATGAGTTTCCATACTCAACTCAGACAAACGCGTTGACCACGAAGTCGCTCGTGAGGATTTAAGATGTCAGGGAATCATCGTTCAATGGGCTCGAAGAGGCTTCTGTCGTATATATATATTTGCCTTCAAATATAGGTCCAAATTCAGTCCGGTAAGAAATTGTGTTTCTTGTTTTTTTTTTCTTATTAATCGTATTTATTAGAAATATTAATTACAGCTGAATAGTATTCTATAACCTTTGTGGCAACTTAAGCTAATGAGAAAATAATAATTAAAAGAAAACTATGTCTAGATAAACTATGGTTGGAAATTTACAATATTTACAATTAAGACAATCTTGATTAGGAATTGGGGTCTAAGATAATTTCTATTCGAACGATGCTCTGGGAGTTCACTACGTCAAGATCCGTAGTGGGAGATCTTGAGGGTGGAATCGTTTAAGTCTTCTTTTAGCTCTTAATCCAGCGCTGTGTTGACGCCTGGCAAGGGCGTTTGGGTGATACTCTAGCCTCTCTGCGTATTTGCTAGCTATCTTTTGAATCCTGTCTCCAATCAGTGGAACATTCAGACCTCGCTCAATGTCTCTGTTTCGTATATACCAGGGAGCGTTTGAAATTTTTCTAAGAGTTTCGGCTTGCAGTACACGTAATTTGTTTATATGTGTACTGGCTGCAATTCCAAACACTTGAATAACGTAAAAGAGGCCAGGAGCTAGTATAGCCTTATAGGTCTTAGTTTTGTTCGCCAGAGATAGCTTATTATTGGAAGACAGAAGCCAGGACATCTTGGACTTTGTTTTTGTAAGCGTGTTTCTTGTTTGATGCTATACATCGATATGGCACTAAAACTTCAGATTTAATTCTTCTTTTTCCAAATTTTTTCTACGTTTAGATATGCAAAATTGGACAAAAATTGGCGAAACCTCATAAGTGCTACCATTAACCAATTTTTGATACAGATTCAAAGAAATCTCAAAACCATTTGCAAAGCTATATTAATTTTGAAAATCGGTTGAGTTTTGGCAAAGTTATGGGTGCCCGAAGTCTGTTAAGTAGAAGTTTTTGGGTGTTTTTCAATCTTTTAATCATATTTATTTATCATATTGCTTTAAATAAACTTTTCTAAATTTTTTTTTATCTATTCGTATGCCAGAAATTTATTTTCGAAATAAAGTTTGGAAGATACCCGTTTTAGAGAAGGCCTATTCTGAGTCATATGTTTTCACATTTTTGACCAAATTGTATAAAGTGCTGCTCCAAATTCAGTCCGGGAAAAATTGTATGTCTATTGCGATGCTAGAAATCAATATGACACTGAAAATTCCGGATTATAAATGTTCGATTTTTACAAACTTTTTCAAGAGTTTCGGATAAGCAAATATAGTCAAAAATAGGTCAAACCTGAAATGCTACTATGAACAAATTTTTGATGCAGATTTAAACTAAACCCAATACCATTGACATAACTGTTAAAATTTTAAAAATTCGATGACTTTTGGCAAAGTTATGGACGTCCAACGTTTGTGAAGTAAAAGTTTTTGGATGTTTTATCAATCTTGTAATCATATTTTTATAATATTGCTTTAAATAAACTACAGTTTTTTATATCTATTCATATGCCAGAAATTGATTTTCGAAATAAGATTTTGATTTTAATAAGATTTGATTTTGCCAAGCAACACCCCCATTTAAAAACTGGATCTACTGACACTTCACTTACAGTACCAATCCTACTGATCCCAAATAAGAGCACACATGACAACAAAAATAAAATTTTAAGAAGGTGTTTTGGAGACGTTTATAACTCATCATTCTACAAAGAAGTCAGAGAAAGGCAAAGGTATTTGATTAAGTTCACAGCTAATATAATATAACAATCTCTTTAGTTAATTGATTTATAGAAATGATTTACACTTTATTTATATAACTTAACTTTATGTACATATATATATATATATTTATATATATATATATATATATATATATATATATATATTTATATATATATTTAGTTTCATATGGAGGTCGTTCAGCAGTGTCCGTTTCCATTAGTCGCCAAGGTTGTACCATTGTGACCAATGCCATGTAGTTTAAGTTCAGCAGCTTGTGGTTGTACACCAACCTTCACCTTTTTTGACGGTGGTTCGTTTAATATGGTGTTGAAGTCAAACTGTAAAGCATAAGGAAATTCAATAGTAAAGGAACTGTATTTCTATTATGTATGTATTTCAGACCCTTTGCTCCAAAGAAAGATGTGAAATGGGAGGCAGGCCTACACACCCACGCAGAATATTTTCAATCGCGGCACGCTGGCGGAACAATGAGTTGACCACCTGAGAGCCAGTTGGCACTAGAGGAGCCTTGCACAGATAACTCAGCAAGGAAAGCACTGGCTTAAAGGGCACCCATGCGCCTGATTCACAGGCAGCACTGCGTAATTGGATACGGGCACACAGCTCACCGAGAACGACCAAATCAAGAATAAGTGGAGTGGCTAGTAGGGAATCTTCGCAAGTATTGTGTATAACCAAAGTGTTGTGGCCACCCATCATAATTTCAGATGTGTACTCATCCATGGCACGCTTACTGTCCCCCACATAGGGCACATACTTAATTACGACAACATGATCGGGATGCTCATTAGGTTCATACAAAACATTATTGGATGCAACCATATCATCAACGACGTTACTTTTTGATATCTCTTTGGAGCGGAACTGTTGCGGGGCCGACAAATTTTTGCCGTCATTGTTACCCAAATGGTTATAGCTTACGATGGAAACTGGCTTAATGCCAGCGCCTACCAGAAAATCCACTAGCACCGATTTGATTTTTGTTTGTCCGGACTTGAAATCATCACCTGCAATAAAGACTTGTTTTTCTTCTGCCAGTTGTATTACACCCGGAACAAATGTGTTCTGCGGAGAACCATTTATGTATGTACACTAAAAAAATATGTGAAATTTTCAAATCCGAATACAAAGATTACAAATGTTTATCCACTTACGCCTTCAGCTATGCTTGCCATGGCAAAAATGGTCGAAGGAGAAATTTCGGGCCTGTTGGCTAGAAGCGAGGCAAAGAGCTCCTCACTTGTTGTATTTAATCCAGGATGCACATCACAGAAACGTTCAGTGTTAGCAGTCCAGAGCACAATAACAGTTTCCACGCCACTGTTCTGCTTAAAATCACGTATATCGTGTCGCAATTGGTCATATTGATCCTTTTTAGTTCCCTTAATGAGATTATCAGCCCGTTCCGATTGATTGGCTGCAATAAAATCCGGATCGTAAATCGATGGACGTGGTTTCAGGCCCGATAAATGGTCATAGATCTGCTCCTGGAGACCCACATCTAAAACTTGCGCACGACGCATAGCATCACCTAAATGTTGGCCACTTATGTCCCATCCATCGATAGCTATATCATTCGGCTCCACCATCGGAAGCAATTCCTTCATTGGAACATAGACATCGCTTCCGCCTTCGTCGGATCCCACAAAGACTGTAGATGCCTGCGTAATGGATCCAAACCAATTTGCCTTCTGTTGGCCAGTTTTTGTACGCCATTGCAGCTGTCGGCGATTAGCCTCTAAGGCTGCAGTCAATGTGGATCCATTGTTGCCACCCCAGCCAACTAACATAACACCCAGTTTGGGCACATGACGAGCTGTCCGTATCTTTAGCGACGTTGTCTGCGGATGCACCTGCAAGTAACCGACACGAAGTGATATATAAAGAAATATCAGTTTGTGATTTAAAAATTTATAGCCTCTTGTTATCAGTCAAGAATTCATGGCCTATGCCAAGAACTTTGAAGTCGGAGCAATCTTAACCTAGAAAATCTAATCGTTATTGATAAATGGGACGTGACAACAGCCAACTTAAGTGGCATCTATGTACAAGTGTCTAAACTCTTTAATTCTTTCATAACCCCATCAGTAAACATTAATTCGAATGTAAAATAACTATATATGATAATTTTTCGAAAAATTTGTGAAATCATTTATATATTATTGTATTAAAGATTCTACTTGGATTTTTATATTGCTTTTAATATTCTACTATTGATTAGTGAGAGCAGGTGTTCCATCTAGGTCTTCATTATACATAATATGTATAAATAATTCATAAACGTGTCGGTTCCACTCGCCGGCCGGCTTTATTATAATCACTATTTGATAATTTCATTAGCAGACAGTCTTAATATTCCAGCTAAAACATATCGTACGACACAAAAAGAACATCAGCAATGATGAAATCGCAGTTTTCGAAAGCTATACATATTTAAAGACTTTAATTAAGGTATTGATATCGGTTAATTCTATTGAAATTTAGTAATCCGGTTAACTATGTACAAACATGCATACACACATACACACATATGTACATACATACATATTTATGTATGTACATATGTAGCTGCCTACAAAATCACTGCTGAAGTAAATTTAAGCAGCTCTTTGATTTTATATACGTGAATATGATCATATTTAAAAAAAAACATTGTATTTAAATTCTGCATAGATACAAAGAAATACATATGTACATACGTACATACATACATACATATGTATGTATGTACATACATACAATATTCTCTCATACCTAATTTCCAACCAACTTTTTAAATAACATTATGACTAAATAATAATAACATACAATAAAAGAAGAGAAAAATGTCGAACCTATTGCTTGACAGGCCTATTCATTCTCTTAGAAAAAAAAACATATTTAGCATAGCATGGGTTCTCTTCACTTATACAAGTAAAGCTACCCCTATATCCACTCTCAGCACTATCAGCTGGTGGGAATGTGGGTACGTCGTGACCGCAGCGGTGAGCGTAACATGACCTTGAAAGTGGAAAGTGCACCAAGTGTCGGTACCTTTCTGTTGTAAGTGTGTAGTATACTTGCATATGTATGTACATATATACATTAAAATATATACATACGTATGTATGTGCATATGTATGTACATATGTACAGTAGTACCACATTTATCAATATACAGACAATAATACATACATGAAAACGTGCATATGTATGCATGCATGTATGTACATATGTATTAGAAAACATAAGCTAAGAAAACAGGCGATGAATTTATTAAATTTATTAAATTTATTTAAAACCGATTGTAGTTCAAGACATATACAGATTTAACGCGTGCGCATTAACATGGGATAAACACACCACAAAATTCTCGACAAATGTATGTACATAAATACATTTCCAAGTATGTATGTATGTAAATACACATATATATATATATATATAAATATATATATATATATATATATATGTACATATGTTCATTCATATGTACATATAAGTGAACAGTTATCAATTACATACATATGTATGTACATATATTTGCAGTCTTGTCTAAGAATCAATACAGTGAAAATAGAAATTTTGCAAATATTCGGGACTTCAATTAGCTTTGCGTTTACGTTGTGTATAGTTTTTCATCAATCACATATGTATGTAAATACATATATGTACATATGCATATGTGTACATGTAGTTACATACAAATGTATGTAAGTATTATATGTACATATGTATGGCTGTGCATGTACTTAAGCTATGAAAAATTTTGGCGGCACATATCCCTTATCGAGTTTATTGTTTAGCGTACCTATCGATCTACATACATACATGTGTGTATGTATGCATGTTTGTATTTGTGGGGAGTGTATATTACAATGGACGTATTTATGTACATACATACATATGTACATGCTATTAATATAGCAATTACATGTCCCGGTCACGTAAGATTCATACATCTTAAGATCTCCATGAAAACCCCATTTAATTGTCTGCCGAAAGTAGTCACTATGGATTTCATATTTGATCTATTCTTACCTGTAGCTGACCGGTTGCTGTACGCTTTACATGCGAAGTCAGATATTCATAGTCAGTCTCAATGAAATCATCATCCACGTGTACTTTAGGTGAGATAATTTCAAGGGTTGAGTTCTTGGTTGGCTTCATCTTCAATACACGATATGAATACAAATAGTTTAATAATATGTGCTAAATGTATGTATATTTTCGATTGCATATGTATGTACGTATGTATCTGACATTTGTCGAGTTTTCGCTCACTTTATGTTTGTAATTTTCACACCGGCCGCACTATTGTTTATTTATTGACGCCTGTTTTCTTTTATTGTAGGAATTTAGCAATGTAGCTGTTTTCTTCCTAATTTGCAACTATTCTAATCACGGCCACGTTCAACTTCGACTGTTCACAGCAAAATTTCGCCGTCTAATGAGAACTATAGTGTGAGCCGCACGCTTTTATTTACTTACGGCATGAGCTCATTTCGATTTCAATATTTGGCGCTCTTTTGCTGGATTACGGAAAGAGAGCCCACTCTAACCGATAACTTAGCCGGCTTGTACTGGCAGAGAGCAACAAATTGCCTTCCAAAGAGAGCGTATGTACATACATATATAATTTATTGTATGAATCTATTGTATGTTTAGATGTATGTATGTACATACAGGCAAATGTGTACATTATTTAAATAAGCCGAACTTGCACTCCCCTATTGATTTATAATATCGTGTCAAAATTTAGTTTGATGTTTCATAATTAAATACTGAAAATAGTATTAATGAACTCGAAAAAAAGTTATGTTTTAAAAATCAATTACAATTGTTTTCTGTATAGGAAATTACAATTATTCACAAATATTTTAAACCTATTATACTAATTTTGTTAGACAACGATGTTCAGTTGAAATTTACAGTAAATGAGATTTCAGTAATAGTAAACAATTGTCATTTCTTTAACTTCTGTAAGGTTGTCAATTATTATATGTACATACATACATACGTATGGGTCTATGTGTGAGATATATACATACATATATATGTGTGAGTCTGTCTATGTTTATTCATATGTTCATTATGTTTGTATGTATGTATGTAGTTGGTTATTTAGAGCTTCAAAGAATCGATTTCTTTCTTTCTTTTACCACAATGAGGATCGAATTACTGTTTAATTTTAATAAGTAATTCGAGACAGCGAGTTATCATGAAATCCTTCAATTGAGCTGTGAATCTATTTGTTGCAGACTATAGGAAAATTCCCTGCAACTGTTATGGTATGGTGGTTATCTGTAAACATGTGGCACTAGTATTTTGTTGCAACCATTATCAAAAGACATGTGCCACATTTATCAGCTTCGGCACTTCCTGCGCAAATGTTGAATGCTCATGTACTACATTTCATATGGATTGTAAATAATAAAGTTATTATTAGTAATTTGAAAGCCCTTCTTAATTTATATACAATCAAGCAGTAATTCTATACTGACACTAATTTCATCTTAAAAAGCTCTGCCATATTTTATACAACTAACACTATTTAACACATATTGATCACAATTTACAAATATAAATAAAATAACATAATTAAAATAAAAGAAAACAACACTCAGCCCGCGCAAAATATAGTAATGCTAGACTAGGATTCAGTTATCCAAAAATTCCCATTCATTGGATGTATTCGAATCAGCTATGGTTCCTATTTGGTCCTGAGACTCTGCCTTCAGCAGTGGGTCATCAGCGTGCTTAAAGTCTGGCAAAAAACTGGTGCAACCCATTTCTTCGGTGGGTGTCGTACTCATTGGCTTCAATATTTTCGACTTTGGATGAGCCACGGAGTCCTTGAAAGCGTATATACCGTCCACAGGCCGTCCGGCATTGAAATTGTCGCTCTGGTCTGACGTAAAACTCTTGATAGGTGTGGTCTGTACGCCGGTTGTTTCACACCGGCTGGGGTAACATTTGATCAAGGTCTCATTCAAATTTGGGATTCGACCGCTGAGCGTTTGCTCAACGCTAACAGGGGCCAAGTCGATCTCTGGTAATTGCATTTCAGCTGCTAGAGTCTTAGCCTTAATGGCAATTGCCTTTTGCAATGTGGTTGGAGTCATGGCATCTGGTAAATGTTTTGTAAATGCGGCCTTAATGTCAATAGGAGATACCAAACCATTGCTACAAGTCAACTGTGCGATAAAGTCATATCGATCGGATATTTACTATAGCAATACTTACTTCTCAATCTGACAATAACTGCGGTCCATGAGTATTGCCTCGTCTGTCAACGGCAACTTCAATTGGCTTGTATCGTGGCCGATTTCTACAATGCCTTCAACTGTTTCGGCATTATGTTTGTCCAGGAATACCTTTCGCTTTTTATTGCCGGTTGTTCCGCTTGTGTGCAAGATAGATTGTTCAAAATCCATTTGTCCGATGCGTCGAAATATTTCTAAGCGCCGATTTTGCTGTGTTAAAGGAGACTCAACAGCCAGCTCAATGGGCACATTCAAATCTAGTTTTTCGATGGGTGGCAATTCAAAACACTCTTCAGCCAAGTTGAGTGCACCCTCCAGCTCCACTGGTGACTCCACGTCCAAATTCGAATACAGTGAGGCACCCATCATGGGCAATGGTGGAGGCATCAATGGATTGAATATCACTTTGGTAGTCTTATTGGGACGGTCGGGCATTGAAGCTAGACGTATGAGGGATCTCTCGCCCTCCAACACAAAGATTTCTGTACCACAAACACAAAAATCAATAATTTTTCGGAAGCCTCTAGCTTGTGCCTCGACCCGTAGCTTATTCAAGTTCAAAATATATAATGTGGCATCGTCATGGGTGACCAGGAGCCCATCCTGACCATCATACAAACAAATCTCACGAAAATTTTGGGTTCCCACAGAATCTACACTGCAACTGACCCCTGAACCACTTGACATTTGACTTCGCTGTTTGGGATTAAGCAAAGGTATCTTCCATTTGGGACTCCTCAACACAGAATCGTTGAATATGATAGTTTTCGAAACATTTCCCAGGATATCGGCAATCCAAAAGTGCTGGCCTGGACGCCCGCAAACGAGTTGCGGCAAATTTTCAGTACTCGTTTGCTTCAGAAACACACCTCCACAGTCTATCAATTGCTTCCGGTCTTTCTTTCCCACCTGAGTGATTTTCCAATTGTTAGTCTGGGTATCCCACTGACACACTATGCAGCGATATAGCGTTGCTACCAGCAAGTAACTCTGATGTACATTTAGCTGTACTATCTCATAGGCTTCGCTTAGTATTTCAACGGATTTGGATTGGTGCTGCAAATAGAATGGTTTCATTCAGAGAAGAATGTAACGCAATATATATAGAATATATATAAACATATGTATATATTTACCGTTTGATAGTCGAATTCAGTAAGAACTACAACACCTTGACGATCTCCCGAATATAATTTCATCCCATTCTTTGACCATTCGCAGCAGCTGACCACGCAATGATGCAGATCTCTTATAGTATAGCTTTCTATGGGCCGGCTCCGGGTGCAAGGCGCAACCAAATCCAAATCTGGAGGAAGTTCTTTTTGTATCTGAAAAACACTTACTCGGCCATTTGCACCACCAGCAGCAACCATATATTCGACCGAGTTAACGATTTTCACGCATGTTATGCGTGTGGAAACCTTTCTTGAAAAGGATGGGTTTTTTGATCGCAGGGAGTGCCATAGGTGGGCAGGGAGGGGGGTTGTGGTTTTAGAAACGGAAAATTAAATGATTAGATGACACGCAAATGAGTCATTTGTGTCTCCACCTACCTCTACTTTGAGCTGCAGCATTTCCTCGGACTTCCGATTATACCAAAATACTATTCCAGCATCGCTTCCCAAGGCTAAAAAATCTTTAACGGCATCTACACAAGTAATATTTAGGTTTGATGGAAAGAAGGTGCGACGCGCAGCTGGAATTCGGTCCATTATATCCGTAAGTGGCGCCCATTCACGAAGGCACAAATCCTTGACATTGGTCATTTTAGCTAAATTAAATTAAAGCTAGGGTAGTAATTTAGAAATTGTTGTATGTACTTATAAACCCTTTAAGCGGACATTTAGACTGGTTTGTTTATATTCGATATGGTCAACACTGCATTATCAAGCTACTAAGTTGCCATATTTTTTAAGAAAAAAAATCGTAAAATCAAAATCGAATATATCGATGTATCGATTGTAAGGAATGAAGCACCTTGTTGTATCGAAACTGGATTATTGCATCGATATAATTTATCAGTTAATTGTAAAAATCTTTATAAAAAATATAGTCAGGTGTATAGCTATTATATTTACAATTTCTCGAAAAGTAATTGCTTAATTTTGAAATAAACTATTGCATATAGTTTGGTAAAAATTAAATATTCACATTGAACTGTTGGCACGGGTAAATGTGAAATTATCAAGCTACAATCGACCAAAGTTCACAAAATTAATTTTATTTTATCAAAAGCAACAACAACAAAAATGAGCGACAATAATAATCTTCGAAGCGCAATTATAAACGAATCGCCAATGCCAATGCTCAGCACACCATATGGAAATGTGCGTTCGCTTTCTACAGGACCACCGCCTGTGCCCCAGTCCCCCTACCAACAGAGTTCGTATGCCCACGGTGGAGGAGGTGGAGTTTACGGGAATACAGGCAGCTATGGAGTGGGTTATGGAGGTTACAATAGCTACGTAGCAGGCGGTTATGGAAACTATGGTGGCTATGGCGGTTTCGGTGGCATGGGGGCCTACGGCGGAGGATTTGGTGGCGGTTTTGGTTCCTACAACAGATTTGGTGGAATGAATCCCAATGACCCAGAGCAAAGGTTTATTCAAATGGCCGAGGCCAGTTCACGTCCGGCTTTTCAGAGCATTGAATCGCTAGTTTCCGCCATTGCCAACATTGCATCAATGCTAGACTCTACATTCTTCGCCCTTACAAGTTCATTTCGTGCGATCTTGGGAGTTGCTGCCAACTTTGGACGCTTGCGAAGCGTTTTTGCGCAGTTCTGGACATCTTTTGCTATATTCCGTGGTCTAAAATGGATATATAGAAAGTTCGTATGGAGCATTTCTTCTTATAATCGCCTTACTAATTATGCATTGCACATTTTTAGAATTCTCTATTGGCTGCGGATTTCTAATTTGGATCCCTCCTCGGATGCATTTAAGAAGGCTTTTGCCGAGGCGCTTAACGAAAACAGTGTACAGTCGATCAATAGTTCTCATCCAAGGCAGAAGGGCACTTCCCCATGGCCAGTGGTTGCCTTCATCAGTTTCATCTTTACGGCACCATATCTTATTATGAAATTGCTGGGGACGGTAACGAATACAGCGCAGGAGGAAGGTATGTTTGCTGTGCACATTGATCTTTTCAGTTTTATCTTATCACTGGGCACTTTGCACTTAACCAGTTCATCCAGATAATGCTGAAGTATATAGTATTATATTATTGTAGAGGATAAGCAAATCGAGTCTTGTTGATTTTATTGTATTAAGTACTTCTCATCTCCACAGCTCGCAATGCTGCCAAATGGATCGCACCGATTTCCACGCAAGCTGTTTACGACTTCCAGGCTCGCAATCATGGCGAATTGACCCTGCGAGCTGGACAGTCTGTGCTAGTGGCGCCACGCGAGATTCAACAAACTCTTCAGCTACTCAATTCCGGTTGGGCGCTAGCCACAACTAACGGACAGACGTCGGGCATCATACCCATTAACTATGTGAAATCGCCTCAGCAACTAAAACATGAACGCGAGGATGGAGTTAAGCCTCCAGTGCAGTCGCAGGCCGAACTCATGAATTTATCACCGTCTTCATTTCCGAATCCTCCCGTTGATCAGCAAATGAATTATGAGTTTAACTTGATGGCCGAACAGCAGCATCCTCAGTGTCCACCACCCATGACCACTACAGCACTCCAGGAAGGATTCGCTTGAAACGATTGCCAAGGCAATTAGGTATAGTCAGTTTGAGCCCGTAAATCTAAACTTATTATAAGCGGGCAAATGTGTTTTTGGGGTGAATTTACAACTGTTCTTCATATATGCATAGTATTCATTGCATACATACATATGTATATAATTCATTATTTTAACTTATCGAAATTATTGAATTCTATAATGTTTTGTTAGTATGTTGCCGTACATTCCTGCATCAATATTGTCCCCATGCAATTTGAAATAAATGAATGATTGGATCTTGTTCGAATATGTTAGATTATGGTAACAATCACGTTGGTCACACTGTTCTTGCTTACTCTCTTTTAAACTAACTTCTATTCATTGTTCCATCAAGTGTACACAGAGAAGCAGACCCGCATAATATAATTACAGTTAAGATTCATTGCACAACCAGTGCCCATTTTATAACAAAATAAACTATATCAAATAGATCTGATAAGAAAACTCTATTAGACGAAATAATCGATCTTTTCAAATCACATTTTGGTTTTATAATATATGCTTTTATTTTCTTTTGCTTATTTGTAGATAATAATCCAATTTTCAAGATTTATCAAGCATTCCCCAAATTGAATGAATTTACATTATTATTAATCGTACATTATTTTTATTTCTACTAATTATTTGTATAGTATTCAAATTTATTTTTTGATGTCTCTTTGATATATATTTATGTAAATATGAACTCTAGATTTATATCGACGCGTTTATGGTTATTTCTAGATAGGTAGGTAGATTATCGATTTTCGTGTTTTTAGTTTTACTTAAGGGTCGTATATATAAGAAAGAAGTTTATTTTCAAACTCAATTTGAAACGTTTTTATTATAAATTATCAACTAAAATTTTCGGTTAAAAATATTAGGCAATTAAAGATACATATCTTATATGCTTTTTCAATTTTTTCTGTCACTTTCGGATTTGGTGTGTACTTTATGTTTTTGCTTTTATGGGTTTGACTGTGTGTGTCTGACGAGGTTTCTATTTATTACTATTGTTTTATATATTTGTTTTACCAGCATCGTTTTAACAACTATCAAAAAGAAGCCAGACAACGTGTTTGTATATTTTTACTAAAATATAGTACAGCTTATTCCTTGCATTCTAATTTAAATCGGGTTTTAGTTTTAATAGTATATATCAAAATTATAAATATATTGAGAACGACGAGTTCGTATATATATTATATAATATATATATTTAATAAATCAAGTCTCATTACGAAACAAACGCAATTCAAAGAGAATGCTATAGTGCTTCTATACTATATATGAGAGAGATTTAAATTGAGAAAACTTAATCGTTTGGGCGTGGCAAACCCAACAAAGCATTTATAAACGTAAACCTAAATGTGTCCTCCGCGTAGCTGACATCACCAACATTCGTAGAGGTTGCAGCCGTCGCCCACACTCCATCGATATTGCCGCCATGAGCATCGTCCCCTCAATCGATGTCATCTTCCAGATCTTCATCCTCCAGCTCCAATTTGAAATCCACATCGGTGGTATGTTGTTGGCGTTGTGCATAGCTTTGAGAGAGAGACTCGTTGGTTGCATCGTGGTACGAGTTCAAGTCATGGTCTTCGTCGTCCGTATCATAGATTGTATCTTCTTGTTTGCCAGTTCCATAAGCTGCAAGTAATGTAATATTTAAGAATTCATCTGGATTAATCGATTCAAACATTATTAACGTTGAGACGCATTTACCTTCGACATATTTGGCTAGATTTGGTGGCACCCAAGCCTTAACACGCTCTATATTCTCTGGGGTACATTCGCCCTTATCTAAACCTGTTCGGACAGGATATTGTTATATTGAAAACAATGGTTATAATTAATAAATGACTGATTAACCAATCAACTCACCCAGCAGAAGGCCCATACGTTTCAAGACCTCGATATCATCGTGCATTTCGAATGTATTGTCAAACTTAAATATATATTCGGATCTATAAAAGTGATTTACAATAATAATTTGTACCAATTTAGTGACTTCATTGACTTTAAAAAACATACTTATCGTTAGTTACACTGCAGTTGATCTTGGTCGTTTTGTGCGTATTTACAATGATGAACGGCAGCTGTATCGATGAGTTCGGAGATGGGACCACTCCTTGACTCTCGGCACGTTTATTTCGTTCAACGAGACCCTTAAACGCCACATGCTGCATGATCAGTTCACGTAATTTTTCGGTCTTTTCCTTGATGCGCTCGCGACGTACATTATTCTCTTCCTCAATAGCCAGGAATTGCTAAAATACGATTAGGTATAAAATACAATTATGTACATATGTATACACGCAGCAAAGAATACCTCAGCAGAATTGGCTGGCAAACCAATCCAACGAATTTCCTTTTTGTCTTTCGAAATGACATTGATCGCCATCAGTACATTGAGGGCATCGTAGACACGACGTCGGATATTCTTTTGATCACAGTTGTTATCATATGAATTGTTTTTGAGTTCTTCGGTAACCAAATCATCTGCCACCTCATTGTACGTGGTTTTGCCCTTCTCCTGCACCTTCTCACACACCTTCATTGAGAAGTGTCGCAGCCCCTTGCCAGCCTTATCCGGTTTTCTTTTTCTTTGAACTGACGATGATGGGGACATTGTGTGCATAGGATTGTTCTGTATGGCGTGTCTATAATGATTGAAACCCAATATAAGCAATACGTTTTCTTTCACCAAAAATATGTTTACGCTTACAATTTAGACTTCATTTTAATGGCATTATTTGGCGTATATTTGACTAATCTGTCGTTCTTCGCCTGCAAATAGTATATATTTTCAAATAATAAATACAATTATCGGGAGTGTATCATTCTATAGCTACTTACCATCGCCTCAAGCATACCGCCTCCTCCCCCCCCAGCAGTGTTGGAGCTGCCCTTCAGCGTCGATACAACCGTTGTATATGAAGAATCTGTGTGATATTAATAAATTGTCATTGATATATTGAAAATCCGTGATTGTGAATAACTTACTTTCAGTTTTAGGGATTGTTAAATAACGATCTTGCAGACGTATAAATTGCCCCTGGTTCGTTGTGCTCTGTGTGAAATGAATGTGAATTACATTGCATTACTAGGATGGAATTAGAAGGGTATTACCATTTGACTGAAGGTACCCGCACGCCCCATATTACTAACGCCACCACTACCGCTGCTGCCAGAGTTGCTGCCATTGCGAGAGGAGCTGCTGGGGAATGCGAAACTCGATTTCGATTGATCTATTGAATGCGTTTGTTTCACTTGTACTGGCTTTAACATTTTGGCAATATGACCTGTAATTGGAAGACGATTTTTCTATTATTCACAAAAATTGTAATTTTACGTTTTTATCAGATACTAGTTGCGGTAAAATAAGTCTTTTTGGTTGGAGAAATTGACAAGGCTAGATTGACTTGCAACATTCTATAAGTTGATGGCAGTTAATTAAAGAACAAAAGTTGAATGTGCAAAATGAATGGATAATTTAGGATATTCAATTATTTGAGGTTGTGATGGTGATGAGCTACTTTTGCTTCCACAGGACCACCACTGTGAATAACACTTACATACGAAGACCGATACCTTATTTCGATAATTAATCAATTTGAAGATATCGCGATCTTTACTGTCTAACTTTCATGTCCACAATGTTTCAGTCGCATTGTTCATATATTCTATATATGTATGTACACATTTATGTATGCACATTTGATAATAATACACCTGATATTGACTGAAGACAAATTTATTATCTATTGAGAATATAAAATATATAGTGCTGTCTAATATAAAAACAAATATGTATGTATGTACATACATATGTCCATATATAGATGGGTTCGATGCTATTTTTGTTTTAGCAACAATTATATATAACCGTCAAACATGTTTGATGTTTGTCCATTTTAGGATTACACATATGTAGATATGTATGTACAGAAGTTTAAGCTTCTAATTTATTAGAAAGAATATCAAAGCATTTGGAAATATGGACATATGTACATACATATGTATGTATGTGCAGTTGTCAGCTGTTAAAACATTAATTGAGAAAATAGAAGTTTCTTTTAGAAGGACATAAATTAGACTGAAATTTGTGTGCGTAACTGCCTTTAGCGCCAACTGTGCAAGGGGCATGGCCGTTGTCGTTCTGCCTGACAGCGTACATACATACATATGTGTGCAAACACACGTGTACATATATATATATATATATACATTCATTTATATGTACATGTATGTAACAATGTTCGTGTGCTTGTGTGTACGTACATATGCACAAATGTATATATGGCAGCAGACAGAATCTGATTTTATATTATTTTATATTACTTATTTTTCCGACGTGTTACTGAGCAGCTATAGTGGTAGTTGTTTGTGTGTTGTGTACACGCTTAAAGCGTATTAAGTGATAAATATTGTATGTAAAAGGAAACCGAAAAAAGAAAAGATGGCGTTTACGCGCCAGTGTGTGAGCATGCAAGTGAGTTGAAGCCCCCCGCCGATGCAATTGCACATACCAATGTATGTGTATTTGTCTGTATATACGTATGTATATCTGTATGTACATATGTACTTACATATACCAAAGAACATCTACATTAGATATTCAAACATATGTATGTACAATATATATACAATAGTATTCAGCTAGAACTATTAGTTGAGAAACACTTTACTAGACTTACCGTGCTCATCCCGAAAAAAAAAGTTTACTTCATCTGTTTTAACCGCACCGTTTGTTGCTTGATTTGTGGTTGAGGTGTGCGCCATTTTACAAGGTGCCTCGAACAAATGGTATTTCTAATGTTCTTTATGATAATTTATGTATGTCGTTTATACACCGAGGCAGGTGCAACGAGCGTATGGTGTCCCGCACCCGACTCTCCTTTCAATAGGTAAATAATAGATACCACGATCGACTACCTATTTTCAGTGATACTCTCCTCTATGTACATATGAATGTGTGCATGTATTTTGTTTTGTACGCTTTTTCGTGGATTGGGGTGAGGTAAAGAGAAAGCACACTAACGAGCCGCCAAAAGTATCAATGTGTTTTACACCGTATATGTAATTGGCTCTGGTTTTCGTGAGTGGCGCGACCGATTTATGTAGTATTTTTTCAGTGCACGTGTGTATTAATTATTCTTTTGCACAACACTTTACAGATTTTGTTTGATACTATTGTTAAAAATAGTATTCTTTTAGTAACTTAATTTTTGTTATTTAATGTTAGCAACTAAAAATTTTTTGCTGTAGTTCGAGTTAAAATGGCGAACGCATTTTTTGTTTCCAGCAAAAGAGCATTTTTTCATGTCACACACACAGACACCAACTAATTTTAATGCTAGTTTTCAATGGCAATTTTTAGACACTTCAAGTTATTTAATTTTCAAGCACTTTTTTCTAAAAAGATCGAGAAAACTTGCACTCCCTTGTGTACTGTTTAAAATAAAATTAATATTAGGATTTTATCGCAATACGATATGCATGAAATTTCCATCCAAGTCGCTGGTTTTTTCTACGACGACGACGACGACAACGACTACGAAACACCAGCATGTGAGTGCGAGCGAAATGGTAGACACCGCATTAATCAGCTGATTGACTCGGCGCGCCAAATTTACGCATCAATCGGAAAAAGTGCTGTAAAACATATGTAGAATAAATTGGGAAAATACCGCCATTATTTATAACTAGCATTTTGATCATTCTATAACAATGCTAGTTTAATAAGAAAATTGTATAATAAGTTAATTTCATTTTTAATGTTTAATTATCAAAAATATGTATATATATATATATATATATATATATATATATATATATATATATATATATTTATATATGTTTGTACGTCTAAAAAGATTTATTGAGATTCGTTTTTCAATAGTTATAAAATAATTTCAAGAAATGATATTCTTAATGAACACAGTTGAATAAAGATTATTTAGTATATATGCCGTTATCCAAAACTGGGCAGTAATGTAAACAAACAAGAATGTGAACCATCTGTAATTCTTCATTCGATAGCGCGAATATCAGTGTATCGATTTTTTTTATCTGAATCAACAGTTCTTCTGCTAGTTCCATGTTATTATTTTTCTTATATGATTAGCAGGCAATTATTTTGATCTATGGGAATATCATCTAATAAATTCACTTAAATTAAAATTAAAGCATGATTATAATACATTGGGTAAAATTAACAAAGCTGAGTAAGCGAGTATTTGTCAGATTTGTTCACTGGACTTCAATTGTTAATATTGATCTAGTTCATATTAACCAAATACAACTCTGTTACGCACCTGCTGTTTTCTAAAACTGTGTGAAACCTTTTACCATTGATTTAATAAAATGGCAAATAGGGAATGCGAAAATTATCTGTGTGATAAGATTGCATTGATATAAAGCAAAGTGAGACTTACCAAGTCTCTAAAATATAAGTCCAATTAATCAAGACAAACTAACAACAATAAGATAAAGCCATGGTTGATCCGCTCTGTAATTACAATGTATTAGAGGCAATATTCTCGTATTTGGAGTTAAGCGATTTAAGTCGATGCTCACAAGTATGCAAAAGTTGGTATCACTTTCTCAACGATGAGAACAGCGATGTTTGGCGTTGGCATTGCCTACGCAAATTACCCAAGGAGGCGGTTAAATCAGATCTGTTATCCTCAGTGTCTACATATAAAATGAAATTGCGAGCCTACCTGCATGCATGGAGTCCCAATGACTGTTCGCGCAACGTATACATTAAGCCCAATGGTTTCACTTTACATCGGTAAGTCACTTTATTAACTTGTACTTCAATTGATTTATTACAATTATATTTACAAAAACGAGTCGTCGGCTTTCAACAGAAATCCAGTTGCACAAAGTACTGATGCCGCTAGAGGTAAAATTGGATTCCGCCAAGGTCGTCATGCATGGGAGGTTATTTGGGAGGGACCTCTTGGTACCGTTGCCGTTATTGGCATATCAACAAAAGAAGCAGCATTACAGTGTCATGGCTATGTGGCACTATTGGGCTCAGATGATCAGAGCTGGGGCTGGAACCTAGTTGAAAACCATCTGTTACACAATGGCGATATGCAAGGCAACTATCCGTTATTGAATAATGCACCCAAATATCAAGTTGGAGAACGCATACGTGTCATTCTCGATTGCGATGATAATACTCTGTCTTTTGAGAAAAACTACGAGTTTTTGGGTGTTGCATTTCGAGGTAATTCCAAGTTATAATTCGTCTACATATACCAACTATTAATAATAATGAAAATAATTGCAGGTTTGCCCGATAAGAAGCTTTATCCCACGGTGTCTGCTGTCTATGGTAATACCGAAGTGTCAATGGTCTATTTAGGAACACCACTGGATGGTTAACTTCTTATATAAATGTATATCTTTTACTACATAGATTGTCGCACAGATGCAGCCTTATTGCCGTACAATGTAATATATGAAACACAATTTATAAGTATATATGTACATACATCATATTTACCTTAATTTTTAGTTTCCCAAATTAACGTTACTACAATAAACATTTATGAATTTTTTTGTAGAACGGAACGGCTTATTCCCCAATTCATGCATTTTTTTTTTTTTGTTTAATCTTGTATTACGCCAAAGCTGAGATCACCGATAATTATTGTATAAAACTATAAAATAAGTTAATTTATCTTGGTATAATCCGATAAGAATAAAAAGTTTATAAGTAATCAATAAAAAACTTCATTAATAAGAAATGAAAAAATTTTCTAAGTATTCATTATATGTGTACATACGTACATACATATGTACGTACATTCATCACATTCTTCAAGCTTTCGAATTATTAGCCGACGCTAAGCTCGAAAAGGACTTCTTTCATTAGCTGATGAGTATGACATTTGATTAACGGGACAACAAGGACTCCGTGGCGCAACGGTAGCGCGTCTGACTCCAGATCAGAAGGTTGCGTGTTCGATTCACGTCGGGGTCAAGCGAAGGGAGTGCTCCTATTTATTTTTGAATTCCTTCTTTTTTTGGCTGTAGCAAAAAATAAAGTGCTACTAATACTAAGAATAGAGAAAATTAATGTTTAACTGCAATCAAAACACAATTTGGATCTCAACAATTTTTTAATATATAATTCGTGCGCGAACAACAGTTGTATAACATATTCTTGACAATTTTAATATATATATAAATTTCCTTTATGGATTAAAATATTTATACTGGATTTTCGTATATTGTTTGTATATGTATGTATATTCCAATTTCAATTTGCTAATTTTACTTTGCTTAAGTAAATATACGTATTATATCTTAATTGTAAATTCCCTAAACGGTTGCAATTATGTCTCAAATGTTGATCCCTTTTGGCTAACGTATATGTATATGTATGCATATATGTATATACATATATACATATGTATGTACATTATAGATTTATTCATTATGTGCGATATTAATAAATTGCAATTATAATTAAATAAAGAATTTATGTGTAAGTGTGTATAAGCTACCGACACCAGAATTCGCGATGAATATATTGTATATTTCTTAAAATTCTCTTCTCTTCCTTTTTAGCTAAATGAATCAAAAAACTTGAACCAGTAAATTCAACCAAGTCAACACTCGATTGCTTTATTTACTATTGACTAGGTTTAGGAACTCCTCGCGTGTCTTGGGATCATCGCGGAATACGCCCAGCATAGTCGAGGTGACAGTTTTGCTATTAATTTTCTGAACTCCTCGCATTACCATGCACATGTGACTGAAAAAAGCAAATCACAAAAGATGATGGTTATTAAATACATGCTTACTTATATAACATATTTATAGTTAAATGAAATTCAAAATTCAAATTTTTATGAGTAAACATTGGTTCAGTGGTAGAATGCTCGCCTGCCACGCGGGCGGCCCGGGTTCGATTCCCGGACGATGCAGTACAGGAGCTATTTTCTTTTTAATTTTAGCTTCAATTAAATATTTAAAATGTAGCTACTTACACTCCTTCTACAACAACAGCAACTCCTGCTGGTTGCACCGCCTGTGTAACAGCTACTGCAATTTGTTTCGTTAAACGCTCTTGAACCTGTAACCGTCGTGAGAATATTTCCACAATTCTGCAAGCATAAATATTATTTTGGATCATCTAGTTTTCGAATTGAACGTCAACAAGTTGCACATACCGTGCCAATTTGCTAAGTCCCAATATCTTGTTGCATGGTAAATAGCCAATTGATACTTTGCCATAGAATGGCACCAAATGATGCTCGCACATGGAAAACATTTCAATGTCCTTTACAACGACCATCTCATCGTGATCCTCATCGAATACGGCACCATTAAGCACATCTGAATTAAAGGGCGATAGGAGGAAAAATAGAAAATGAGTTGCATTCAGCTGTCAAGCTTGCTGATTTATGTGTTTATATATGGATATATGCAATGCATATGTACATACATATGTAAGTGATTTATTCCCCGCATAACTGAATCTCAAGTTGAAGTTGCCACTTGGCTGTTAATGGGCGTAGTAAATGTGTGTGAGCTTCTATTTACATAGATATACACATTCATACATATGTGTATATGTACATACATATGTATGTATAAGTGAATGTGGGTGGAAGCGAAAATTCTGACTGTCCATTCTATCTTAAGAGCATAAGCTTTCTCTTCATCATTTTCGAATGGCAGAAGTGACTTCACTATGTCTCACTCCAGTTGTCAGCTCTGTGCTCTGCTTTAATTTTTTTGCTTTCATTTTTTCTCTACGGCTTAAATATAGTCTTTATGTAAAATTGTTATTCTTCTCGCAGGGCAATTAAAACTGCTTTTTGTTGTGTCCTCTATAGAAGTTCCCCTGACAGACGCTCTCACATCAATTCGTCCCTTCCTCTGGCACACATTGTTGCCGACTCTTTCGCATACACCTTTAAAAAGCTCAAGTGTATTTCCTGTTAATTTACACTGCCATCCACCAGAAAGTGCCCAACGCAATTTCAATGTTAACCTTTTTTTGGCATTTCTTTGTTCTTGAATTTCAAATGCTTGCAGCTCGCACGCTTTTCTAAATATCATAATTAAATATGTAACTTAGTTAGGAATAGCAGCAAACAACAATAACTTCTTCACGAGCTCGAGGCAAGTAACTTTCATGAATGCCAATAAACGATTGTTGTATGTGGCCAACAACTGTCATTCAAATGTGTCTGACTGAGATTTTTTAATAGATCTTGTGTATTATATACTTAAGATATATGTATGTACATATATATGAATGGATGGATGTATGTATGTACATTGTACATTTAAAGCTACATTTGTGTCTATCGAACATTTTTTGTAGTGTGACTTTAGAACCTGATTTTTGAAATAACTACGATTTTTAAACCGGTCAGCACGCTTGCAATTTGGCATAACAGTGAGCTGAAAACCCGCTGAGCTATAGTTGATATAATCAGATATCGTACGTATGTACATATACATATGTAACTAGGGACAAATGTATGTATATACAGCTGAACATTTGCATGCATCAGTATTTTAACTCCTCAAAAAGCGCTCAAAATATGTCAAACCAAATATTTGATGATTTATCTATATACGGCTTTGTAATGGAAGGTAAACCTTATATGCCGACTATAAATTAACAGATCAACGATAAGGATGGAACTTCAACTAAGTGAAGTGATTTGTCCCGCTTCACCGCTCTTGACTCTGGTAAGCATACAGAAAGATTTACTTTTATGAATCACTAAGAAACTAGTTTTAAGCGATTTCTACAATGGAAGTCCCCATTTAAGAATTCATTGCGTGAGTCAGAAAAAGGACAGAGAAATATAATGGATCGATGAAGCTTCGCTAATTGGCCTGACAGATGATAATTATCTCTTTCCAAATATCGCAAGTCTTAATTTAAAAAAGATTACTTTATGTTTACCTTCCAGATTCTGGTCGTACCCCTTGGTAAAGTAAAGCATTGCCTTAGCTGCCCGTTCGGGTGTCTTTATAAGACCCTGTCTGTCGGGATTCTCGCCGAGACCGCCTAAGAGAAGGCGATACGATCGCGCCATATCGGGAAGCAGTGCTTCACGTGTTGGTGGCTTGTGATCCAACTCCAGGTCGTGATGAAAAGTGCAGTTCTCATGCCCTGTAAACAAAAATATATACATACATACAATACAGTGCATTATAAGACGCGTTCAGAATAAAAATGAAGTACAATGACTTTGGGAAACTGTTTACATACTAGAACATAAAAACACATTTCTCCCCTGGTACAAATAATGATAAAAATAAAATGAACTTCTTGACATTACTAATATTTTGGTATCATCAATACGATTGCGTTTGTTTTTCGTTATCGCAACAACGCTTGGAATCGACATACATACATATTGTTTTTGGTTTCCTAAAGTCGTTGCTTAATCTATGAATCGGTTTAAAGGTCTAACTCAAATTGCAGGTCATGTGGTCATATGTCATTATTTAAAGAACTGTGTCAAATCAGTGGTATCTACAGTTGTGTGTACACATTTGTGTATCCTAGGTACCCTAGCACTACCTGGCGTTGTCGATGTACGTGGTGTCATTGGTGTTATCGGTTGTGTACCATCATTTTCTGGTATGCTCATACTGCTCTTCAGTATCAAACGTGGACGCACTGCTGGATTGGGCACTATCTCATCAGCATTGGTGGCGACGGCAATCTCATCGGTTAACGCTGACGGCACAGCACGGTCAGCTAGGGAAGAGGTCCCCGAGGTGCTACTTGTTGAGCATACACTATTGTTGCGGCCACGCGATAGGATATGTGCTTGCGGAAAATTAGTATCATCTATGGCGTCGTTAAGCTCACTGGCACTCATTTCCGACAACTGGCGTGTGAAACTCATAATTCATAAAATATTTTTTTTAAACAAAAAATGTTGGATTTTTTCTGATTCAATTTTAAATGGATGCTGCGAGTTTGTGTTCAAGTTGTGAAATGCTTTGGGCAACTGGCCTGACATTTGAGTTCACTGATGCTAATAAGAACTTCGAGCGGAGCTTTGAGTTAAAAGCTTTTTCTTCAGTCTGCGAGTGAGCGTAGCTTTTGCGCATGTCTAAGGTTTGAGTTTCTCTGGTGGCACACCACTCATCACTTAACTAACACTCAAACTTGTTGCATTTTGTCTATTGCGTGAATGCTGTTGGGATTGTGGGCGTTAGCGTTAGGAAACAGGCGGCACTTTGTGGATGTTTTCTATGACTGGCGCCAGGGATAAGATATTTTCACTTGTTTACACTTCAATATTTGTTCACAAATTACCCTAGTCTTAGCAATCAGTTATTTAATACAGCAATCCGGATAGCCAAATAAGCACAGTTTGTGACCTGAAGCTATAATTGACTCTTGACGAAATTCGAAAATTAGAAATACGGCCATGGCTCATCGTATCAGGCTCCGCTGTGACGATTTTGACGTAATTGGAGCTGTTCCACGTGACTTGTCTGTTATAAAGAATTTTCTGAACAGAGACTCGGCCCTGAAACGATTAATTGATATTGAGGAGAACTTCCTCAAGCAATGTCATGAGCAGCGGGGTGAAGATACAATGAAGCCTGGCCAAATTAAGCTGAAGGAAAATTATACAAAATTAACATTACCAGATCCGTGCGCAGTCTCTGCAACCGGCGACAACTCCAAATTTAACAATATCTGTGATCCCTGCCGACGTCAAAAGACATCACTGGTCATCGAGGAGGTATAAAGAATACCCAATGAGAAATTGAGTTTAAAAAATAATTCGTAATAATAATTTCCTAGTTGACTCGTCCTGCATTAACAAATCCAGTTTATAAGCAAAGGGGTTCATCATATTTTGATGAGGAGACAGTCTTGGATAATTCACAGCCCATAAAGTTCCGTTTCCGCCGCAAGGCAAACAATTGTGACATAGAGCATGCATCGCATCTTCCTTGCATCCCAACGGAGAATACAAACGTTATGGTCTTGACAAATTCTGCCGATGTTATGGTGTGGCCAAGTCAGAAAGTATCACAAATGAATCGGATACCAGTTACTTTGCTATCTGGACCAGGAGACTTAACTGAATATATGCTAGAGGAAGAGACTATCATGTAATTGAGGAATGCAAAAAAAAAATAATAATAATATAAATATCACAAAAAAAATGTATTCCGACCAAAACAAGTAAGAAGCAGAATTAGACATCGGCCCTCGTAATTGTAATAGACTTTCATATTGGGAAGCCCTTAAAGGCGAGCTCCAAAAACGACTTTATATGGCTGCAATTTTCTTTCGAATCATAATTATACATAAAATATATAAATACAATTGTTCGATTGTACAAATCTCGATGAAAATATTGTATATACATATATACACACAAACAAATGTAAGGATGCATTATTTGAATGCTTAGAATACGGTCACAGTACCTGCGAATAAGTCAATGAACCGAATATAATCTATGCATTGAAAGTTTAAAATATGCTATACGCCTCTATTTGAAATTTAAATGTGGATTTATAGATACTTGATTAGACGTACATACATATGTGTATATATATATATATATATATATATATATATATATCATCATATCATTCCATACACAATGATGTTTAACGACTTCTTTATATACATACATCATATAGACATACATATTTATCTGCCTTTATAAAAGGTAGAAACCTTGAATGTCGAAGATCTGCTACCACTTGATCAATAATCTGCAGAAATAGCAAGTTAGATGTTCTGAAAGGGTCTTTAAAAGACTGTGTGTGTGTTCATAGTCATCGAATATCATAACCATCATTTACAATTGAGAGGTTAGATAATTCGAAACTAAGTTATTTAGATTTACCACAAGTATTATCTATTTAAAATCCATTTAATAATCGAGAAAAGAGTATAAACCAATTTGTGTGGGTAGATTATTATGACATATTAGGGGTAAGGAATTGGACCTATCTATTTCATCCGACTTCTGAGATTTGGAATTTTCGTTAGAATGTACTTTATCTTTAATTTATAATTAAACCAACATTTCTCAGCAATAGGCTAGGAACATTATATTAGAAAAATAATAGAAATCTATTCAGTTTTTTAGTATTATTCGGCTAATTAGAAAATTTGAATCTACTGTTCATCGAATTTTGAAGGAAGAAATGATTATTTTTATAATTACTGTATATATATTAATATATGTACATATGTATGTATATGTATATATTATTTTTCGATCGCGCTCGCTCAAATGTAACGAAACCAACAGTAAACATAAAAAAGACTAAAATGGAAAAATCAATATCAAAAAGAAATATGAAAATAATGAGTAAATAGAGTCGATTATAAATATAAAATGATCATAATAAAAACTAAACAGCTTTAATGGTCGACAACTGTATTTGGTAGCTAGTACTCAATGCAGAGCTACCAATTAAATGCTTTCAACCTTCAAAAAGTAGTACAGGTCTTGTCTCGGGCCACACACCCCGTCTCCGTCACCGTCTCCGTCTGCCGTTTTTACTTATTTTGGCCAAATACCGGATTACCGATGAAAGATTTGTATACCCCTTTGTACAAGCACACTCAAACAGCCTCAAAGAGATTAAAAAAATAATAGAAATACAACTCTCATTGAAAATGCCAATCTTCATTGGGAACAACGATAAGCAACACTTTCAATGTCAATGCCAATAATAATATAATTAGTAATGCCAATAATATTAGAATATTATTCAAAATATTACGAGATCCCATCTTTTTTATATTAATAACATGTTGTTGTAACTTTTGAATTATATTTAACGACCACAATAATGTCTATAAATTGCGGTTTCTGAATTACTTACAGCATCTTCTTAAATCAGAGCAAATTTTAACTTAGATACACAAAAACGTTTATATAACATATGTACATATACTACTGGGGCATATAGGGTCACTTAATGGGTCTGATTAACTGTCCAGCTGATGAAATATGTTGCCATTATGACAAAGCGATAGACGTACATACATACATATGTATGTACAAACAGAACGTTATGTCGTTAAACAATTGGAATAAGTGAATTACAATTGTAACATATAACTAATTAACTACTTAGCTAACAAGAAATCACACTTTTATATGTATATTAAAAATTCCAAATGATTGAAAGGGAGATTTGAATAAGCATGTGAATCATATTGACATTCCATTCGCTTCCGCGTTATATGAACCCCTTATCCAGGAAAGTTCGGCTAATGCGTCAGCACAAATATTGGTTATTGCTGTTTCCTTTCCTAAACTGTTTATCGCGGAAATAATCCAAAATTTCTCCAAATCCTTCGTTATGTACAAATGTGCATTTTTCTCTATTTACGACTTACCACTATTTCCGTTTCCTATATTAAGCATTTCAAGTTTTAATTGTTGACTGCTTTTGGCAGGAACTACGGCGCTAGCGCTAGACACAGCTGCCACAGCCGTAGCGCAGCCGACTGTTGCTGCAGCCGTGGCTGGTAGGATCGCCGCAGCATCCATGGCAACACTGGCAGCATCCGTTGCGATATCTCCATTTTGAGTGCTGCCATTTTGTTCGTTAACTTGAGGTTTCATATTGTATTTGGTAAAAGGATAATTTATTGTGGTAAAAATAATGTAATATTTTTTTTGTTTGGTTAGCTAAAGAACACGGAAATAGTTGATTTGGATTTGTGTTTTGAATTATCTTATTTTATTTTCAAAGTGGAATTCTCTTCTTCGTGAATTAAGTTGAAGCTTTTGTGTTGATATTCTTTTTTTTAATTAATTCGTTATTGTGTTATTGCGCGCGCGCTCCGCTTTTATTTGCTACACTCGACTAAACGGCCAGAGATTTAGTTGTAACCTTTTTATTATGAAAAATCGAAAGTTCTTGTTGAACGAGAGATACAACAGACGATGTCGACGCCGCTGTTAGCGCCGTTTTTGCGGTCGCACATAGCGTTGTTGTTGCCACAGTAATCATACGCTGTATGCTTCAAATGCACACATTCAATTGATTGTTGTTAGCCAACTAATTTGTTTTTTATATTTTAATTACTTCGCAAATTCTTGACATATGTACATATGTACATAGATCTATGACGGTGATACTTAAATAGACAAAATAGAATTAGTCTCTTGCACTTCACTGTTACTACATTAATCGATAAAAAATCACTATCTTAAGGAAGACAGTGAAGTTCATTATAGTATTTATTTACTGTAAGTGTATTCGGTTACTTGTTACTTGCGCGTACTTGTTGCTCTCTCAGCACTGCCCCTGTCCGACGACTATATACATATGTATGCATGTGTGTACATACATATTTGGATAAGTACATATGTATGCCATACTAATGTACTATGCGTATGCACGTGTGTATGTACGCTAACAAAGCTTTTGCACTCAGTTTTTGCTCTCTTTCTCTCTCAGTCTGTGGTCAAATGTTTGCTGCTCACGGCTTTTGCGCACGCTCACGCCACACACGAGGACTACAGGAAATTGACAGTTACAAGTGGTTGTAGTTATAAAGTATGATCGAAATGCTAATATTACCAAATTTAAACATAATTATTGTTCATTGTTTTCACAAAAAAAAAAGAAAAACTTGTGGACAGAATTATTTAAAATGCAATACCCGAATAAAACACACAAATTTTGAGATTGCCAGGGCACTTATAAATTTATTATGTGGTGATAACCTGAGTGAACATCATTAATATTTAATGTCTGATGCATGGACATACTATGTACATATGCATGTAAGCAAACATTCATATTAAGTTCTTACGGTGTTCAACATGAGTTCGGTCATCACGGTTCAAAAAATAAATTAATTCCTGCTGTACATATGTATGTACATACATACATACATATGTACATAGATGCATTGTTCAGAAAGCTTTGATACGTACATATGTATGTATGTACATACATCAAATACATATGTATATATGTATGTGTGTATATTCGATTAGCGGGAAATTAGCAGTAAAAGGACTACAATTGTATTAAAATATTGTTAGTGAATGCATCCCATATTCATAATATGAATGGAGGCGACTTGATTCGGCTGCTTGCAGGTTCTCCACTGAGTCAGATTATGAGTAGCCGATAAACTATAATTAATATTAATTAACCGTTAATTAGGCATTAACGTCTGGCTATGCCCTCCGCTCCCCACAACGAATGAGTAAATAAATAAAAATATGATCGAAATACAATCACAAAAAAGACTTAGCAGTTAAATGTTTTAACTTTTCAAATATTTTTTATTGCTTTTGCTTTTAATGACATTGAATGCCATTACCGGGCGCATTTTAGTATAATTATATTCTGGTTCAGACACGCCGTAACATAACCAGTCGAAAAACCGAATACATTGCGGAAGGAAGTAGCAAGAACGTGAAACGAGAGATGGTTAGACAGCCGGTTGTTGGAGCACCAACCCAGCTGGTTACAGCTCCTGGACCTGTCCACCGACACCTTCCTTGCCCTGCGCCTGGCGTTCAAGTTTCTCTTGTTCCATGCTCTCTAGTTGCTCCAACGTCAACAGCGATATGCCCAGCTGATCTTCACGTGAAAAAGGCTGGGCCATACGACGCAACCAGCGCCGTGCTAATTGTACAGATTCCTCGGTGCTTAGATTGCAAAAGCTATCCACCAGATGCTCCTGTATCCATTTTGGTAAACGCGAACGCTTATCCTGGCGCGAGAAGCGCTTATCGGCAAATATCATAATGCCATAATCCGTTTTGCCACGCAATGCACGACCCACGCACTGAGCTGCGTGCCGCATCGCATCAAAGGTCAAGAAGTCATTCTCCCGTATTTGAAACTGATCTCGCAAGTATTCAAGTCGAGCCTTGAGTATACGCGATTGTGTATACACGTAGGGTATGCCGAACATGAGCACCGCGCGACCATAATGATGATCGAAATCCACACCTTCAGAGACCTTGCCACGCGCTACAGCCAACAAAACAGCACCGCGACCGCAATCACAAGCCTAAAAATGGAGGCAATAGAGGCACAACGAAGTATCCGAGATTAGAGAATGTATGTCAAGCATATCGAGGAGAAGCCATAGCAGTTGTCGACTTGTGACACTTGCTATTGGCTTGTTGAGGCCAACAACTCACCTTAACATAGTTCATCAGAGCATAGCTGGTTTCTGCATTATCCTGAGTCTCAATGAAGAGCAATTTGTACCGGAGTAATGTATCCACAATTCCCTGATCATACCAGGCGGCCACTACTGATTCCAAATATAAATAGGACGTAAAAAAACATACGATACCATCTGGTACGGACTTGGCCACCTCAACGAGCAGCTGACCATAATTACGTATCACTGCTGAATCTTCACGTGTCTCAAACTTGGATGAAATGGCCACTTGGTCATTACCCTTCGATACAATCTGCATGGAAAACAGAGAATATTAGATTAGATTAACATAATTGATAGTGATATGTCTAATATCCTACCATTGGCAGCAGGCAAGGACGCGCCAGTGTCATGGTAAAGCTGCTCATTACTACTGGGTCAAAACTAAGTATCTTCGGATACATATCCATTGGCGACAATGTGCCCGAAGTGATTACAACCGTTTGGAATCGTGAGAAAACGGGCTCCATGGCAATCGAAGAATCCAAGCAACTAAAATGCATTATGGGATTCGAAACAGTTGGAGTCTTGTCTTCAAAAGGTTCGATAATTATTGTAAACCCCTTTGTGTATGTGGACACCAATGTAGCAAAATGCGTAATCTGATTAAAGGACATGGTTATATGTTAATGCACAACGATTAAGAAAAGTATTTTACCAAGGTGAGAGCACCGTATTCTGTTAGATCTGTGATTTCAAGAGTGCGTAACAGGCTGGACAAGCGCTCCGCACAGAAACGTAAAGGTTTTCGCTCAATACATATCTTGGAGGAGACATCCTTAAGAAATCCAGCAGGAGATTCCTGCACCACGTGATGAACCCGCAATCGTGTCTTAATGTATTCTACAAAGCGGCGAAGAAAGCTGAGAAAGTGATCCGCGTTGCGTATATTCCCGGGTACCACCTCGGTGAGCACGTCCGCTGGTAGCACGGGGTTGGCCAACACCATATCCGTTTCTCTTTGCACGGTGGCATCCTTAAGACCCTGCACCATTCTCTGATATTCTTCATTAAGCCGATTGGTGTCCTCATCTCGCATGCTAAGCAAAGGAGCTGTCATTATTGCCAAGGGTTAAGTCAAAGATGAATTATATACTTACTCTTGCACCAGTTTGGAGAGCTGATTCAAGGCATTCGTGCTGCGCTCCACGGTTCGTTTGTTGATCTTGACGCTCATTGAGTCAATGCAGACGTTGTCAATGTTGTGTGCCTCATCGAATACTACACAAGACTCACGGGCCATTTCCTTTGAAACAACTTGCGCGATCTTGGGATCCAGGAGATAGTGATAGCTGTAGACAACAATATGTGCATGGGCAATCTACAGAGATCAAGCTTTATAAGGAGTTCCACAACTATGTATTTATTTAATGACTCACGGCATAACGTGCCAGAAAGTAAGGGCACCAATTCCTGGACCGTCCGTACTCCTTAAGATCATCAATGCTATATACGCCCACAGGTAATGTAGACTCTTTGCCTTCCATCGTAAATCCTTCAAAATACTGACCTATAACCAGAACATAATGAATAGACGATCAGTGCAAAACGTAGTGCTTTCTTACAAATTGGAACATCTGAATCCATTTCATGGCGGTCACGTATATAACTTGCAGTTAAGCCATAGCATTTACCATCTACAGCCTTACCCTCGCGTTCTTTGCTAACCTCGGAATGGATGCACAAATTTTTACGAGAACTGAGCACTAAGCCGGTCAGGTTGGTGGGAACATTTGCATTCCGCTCATAGTATATCATTAGATTCTGTAATTCGGCGATAACCTTTTCAATTTCCGGAACAGTTCGTGAGCAATATATTAATTTCCGTATTTTATCCGGATTTTCAATCATATAGGCGACAATCAATGATAGCAATGTTGCTGTTTTGCCCGTTCCCGAGGGCATCTCAAGCAGACAGTGACCCTTGGCATCGAGGGATCGTTTGAGCTCCAGCATATAAGCATACTGCTCTGGGTATATGTATTCATATGGAAAATAGACTAGGAGGCCATCAACACTAAGCCTAAATACAAATTAAAATTCTTTAACACAGTATTCACATGGACAAGTCGACTATGATTGTAATTTCATCTTACTTCATTTTTAATGTCTTAGACGAGCAAGCTCCGATTTGATTGTTGATTATTAAGCTGTATAGTCTAAAGAATTTCAGTGATTTAATATAATTTACGAAATAATCTGTTGTTTATTTCATTTGTTCAGCGACTCGATGCTCTTGCCGGTATCTAACGACATCAATCGATATATTTTCGGAATATCGATATAATTTTAGGTTAATTGCGATAATTATGTCATGTTTTCACCCAGGAAATATAATACAATAATAAATATAAATTCATGTTAACACTAATAAAAATCCCCTATTCAAATATAAATTTTTATATTTTTTTTTAGTAATATAGATTTTTTACTCAGCAATCGTTTATGAAACTGATAAGGTCTGTGAGCAGCGTACTAGAACTACATGCTCAATGTTGTATACACACATCCTTACATACTTATGTTTGAACACACACATGTATATATAATAGACATAGGTATATGAATGTTCAGTGAATAACTTGGGGAAGTGGAAGCCAAATATTTGTTAGTTTAGGAGAAATTCACAAAATAAGAATGGATGATCTAAATCCCCTAGCTGGAACAGCTCACATGCTTGAAGAAGTCGATAGTACGTTTTGTTTTTATATGTACATATGTACATACATATGCTTTTTTCTATCGCATGTATCAGACTGAAGATACATTGCAATTTGCTGGTTCATCTAATTAAAAAATTGGTAATCACCTATAGAGAAACTTATGGTTTTGTTACGCGATGGCCGCACTTTGATTGGCTATCTGAGATCCGTGGATCAGTTTGCTAATTTGGTTTTGCAGCGGACCATAGAGCGTATTCATGTTGGCAATGAGTATGGAGATATTCCTCGCGGTGTCTTCATAATTCGTGGTGAGAATGTGGTACTTCTTGGCGAAATTGTAAGTTGAGAATTAGTTGAATCCCCCATAAAGTTATAACTGTTGTTACACTTTGATTACAGGATCGCGAAAAAGAAGTGAAACTGCCTTTAAAAGAAATTTCTGTTGATGAAATCCTTGACGCGCAACGGCGGGAGCAGGAACAAAGGCAAGAGAAACACCGACTAGTTTCAAAAGCTCTCAAAGAACGAGGCTTGGCCGTCAATGCCGACATCATTAATGAGGATTTCTGCTAATTTAAGGAACCGACCAACAATTCCAAAAAGTAAAATATTCAAGATTTTTTATTGCACATTTGCGGTTTTTATTTGTACTAAAGATTTATATACACACCTTAAAGGGGTTTTGGCCACCTTTACTTTATCTTATGAACTATACTATATTTACAAACTATATATTAAGCAGGGTTCAACCATTCTGACCCGATACTCCGGATGTCGCAGATTCCTCAATTAATATATACTTCTCCAATATCTGATAAACTTCCACTTTTGCTTTAATCTTGTGCCGACGAGACAATTGTCTGAGAGAACCCGCCACCGACTTGCAGAAGAAGTCATCCTCAGTATCGTTTGTTGTTGAGACATTAGATGGAGCTAACGGAACTGAGGTGGATATCGCATCGAAGGTAGGCGCTGCTTCAGCTTTCGTTGGCGGCACATGCTCTCGTTCATCTCGAACAGTTGGAATACACAACATATAATCAGACATTGATTGAGATTGGGCGCCATCGGACGGTGATTCACCTGACGTTGATGCTGTGCTGGTCGGTTGTACTTCGGCGTGGACGGCAATTAATGCTGGAGATGGCTGTAATGTGGGCAAAACCTTTTGATCCGTTGATGTATCCCCCATATATTCCTCATAACAATCTTGGCCATCCCCGTCACCATCATCGGCTTCAACTAACACAGAATAACCCTCCGATTGCGTGGTTTGCGCTTCCATCTTGGCATCAGCATCGAAATTGTTATCACACACCTCGTACACATGAGAACCATCCATGTCTGGCTCAATCAATGTCTTAATTCCTCGACGAACCTTTAATATTGATTTCGTTGTACGTATCTCAGTTTTTAGCCAACCTGTTGGCGTGTCATCCCGACGACTTCGTTCCCGACGCTTGCGAACGAATTCTCGTAAAAAGTCCATTTGTCTAAAGAACTCATTTCGGCCAAATTCTGATGACGGGTGTAATCTCATTTGTTTTAATTCACGCGAGTAGCGATCTCGAAGGCATGTCCAACGGCGACGTGCATCGAGCGATGAAATTTTTAAGGCCTCACCGACTTTAGCCCAGTCCTCTTCTTTTCTTTGAGAATGTCGAAAGTCCCCATTTCTGTGGTCGTATAATGATGGAGTTGACCGTATGGTATGTATTAACAATACGTCTGATTCATCCAATGGTCTATGGTGAGCACTCATTATGATTTATATGTGAGCATTCAGGAAAATAAACTTAATTATTAAACCAAACTGTTTTCCGCAGTTTTCGCCTTGATTTCTATTGTGCAGTGTGGCCAAATATTACATTTTCTGATTTTATTAGCCCTGGGCGATTAATTACCAACAATGCCGCAGAAAATATTTTAAATATTGTCCAAACTCTGATACCATTATGTAAAAATCATTTTTTTTTTTTTGTTGTTTATTTTGTTTCTTATTTATTTATGCAGAATAAATCCGAAATAAAAATAAATAAATTATAAAGTATTTTACATACCTACGATAAATCGTCCTGTCTTCCTTTTATTTAATACTTTTAGAATTAATTACATATACATTTTGTATTTTTTCTTAAGATTGTAGAAATATTTTAAAGATTGCTAATTTTAGCTCTTAATAAAAACTTTAACAATAAAAAATCAGAATTCTGTCGATTGCAAAATCGATTACCGATAATGCGATATTACTATAAAGTATCACTACACTTGGCAGCCATTTTTTCACGCTTCCATCTGAAAATTTTTTCTTGTAATTTAGAAAATAATATTGAATTACTTTCAGCTATAATATTTAGAAATATTATGCAAATTTGATTATTTGTGAGTGCGTGTAGTGTTAACATCGTATCATATTATGGACACGGTCATCGCTTTCAATAATGAGGTAAGTTAAGGTCTGCTGCTCCACACTTGCACCTACGGAAGAATTTAATACCCACTACATGCATATGCACATAAATGTCCATGTATCAACTGTTTGTTTCTGATGTTCTTGCGCATTTACACTTATATCCTATATATGCGCCTTTCCCTAAGAGCAATGATATTATTAACGCATGAATTTGTATTTTCAGCTCTCTGGGCTCTATGATAGCCGGCCGCCCATATCGAAGGCTAAAATGGCCTCCATCACAAAGATGGCAATGCGTGCAATTAAATTCTATAAACATGTCGTGCAGAGTGTGGAAAAGTTTATACTCAAGTGCAAGCCGGAGTACAAAGTTCCTGGGCTGTATGTGATAGACTCGATAGTGCGACAGTCGCGTCATCAATACGGATCGGAGAAGGATGTATTTGCGCCACGATTTCAGCGTAACTTAACAGAAACTTTTGCCAATTTGTTTCGTTGTGCTCCTGAGGATAAAAGTCGAATTATTCGTGTGCTTAATCTTTGGCAAAAGAACAATGTCTTTAAGTCGGATGTTATACAGCCAATATTCGATTTGGCTGATCCAAATCATCCAATTTACCATCAAATGCCAACTATCGGTGGTCCTGGCAACCTGGGTTCTGGACCAAGCGGCAGCAGTGGTGCACTCAATATTTCGGAAATGTCATCTGCAGGCAATGTAACGAATGGGTTGAATGCCTCTGGAATTGGAAACCTGGACTTAAGTTTAGCTGTTGACGATAAGTTAGGCGGACCAATGCCAGATTTGTCGGTGAGTTCACTAATGGGTGGATTAATATATATATATATATATATATATATATATATATATATATATATATATATATATATATATATATAGATGCTGAGATCGGCACTGCCTTTTTGGCACTGTGGTTGTTTTTACACATTACTCATAACATAATGCTAACCCAGCTGTCATTATGTTTACTCTATCTCTGGTGCATGTCTTGCCCGTCTTCAAAATTTAAAAACTGCGACAACACTGTAGATAAGTCATGAGAAATGCTCAAGTTCAAGTCGGCGGCATATGGATCAGCATGCAATAAAGCGTCAACAGCATCAACAATGTGTCAATGCATCAAGTAACGTGTCTGCATCGGGATCGAAGATTCGCTTTGATATGGGCAGCTCCAGCAAATCACATCATCACAAGTATAGCAAGACCATCAGTTCACATGAAGTGGACTATGATGTGCGCGAAATTGTTGATGAGGACGATAGTGATATGGTTTTGTCGATGGGAGATGATCATCATTGTATGGGTGACGATTCACCCGTTGGCTCAAATTTGCTCGATGTATGCAGATTATGAAAATTTTAATCAATTTTGTATTTTTTATTCGTTGTTGTTCATTTCTTTAGTTTGCTACTTTCAATGCTAAATGTTCTCATTTGTAATATTAGGTTTTTTATCTTCGTTTTTCAGAACAATAATTTGAAACAGTTGTTGAACGATCCCAATGTGTTGCGTCAACTCCAAACCTTGCAAAACTTTCAGAAGTCAAAACAGCAAGAGGAAAATCACGCAGCGCTCCAGCAGCATTTGCAAAATGTTTTCAAGGTACATTCAAGCATAGCAACAATAGTAATAATAATAACATTAATATTATTGTTTAGGGGTCAGGTGGAATTCCGCCAGGTTTGGCAATGGGATTGGGACATAATGATGGCTCGGACATGAACAAGGATGTGGAGTTCATATCCGAACAGCAGCCTATTGAGGTATATATATGCTCAAAAACAATTTTAATTCTATTTATCATTATTATATAGTCAGCTTTTTTTTTCAATTATTAACAAAACCTGCAATCTTGTGGTTTTATATTAAAAATGCACTAAATGAAAATACAAAATTTGAGAACTCAAAATTTATGCTATGTCGGTGGCGTGCCCAAAATGTTGTTATACCTGGGCAAATGATATTTATAAATATCCGAATATGAAGATGTTTTATAGACAGATCAGAAGTTGACTTAAATTTGATACATACATTTGATAATAACCAATGTATTTTGATAACGCTATGAAAGTGAACTTTAAATTTGTTAGCAACAATTTAATTTTTGTTGGCCCAGATAAATAAGTATGAGTTATTAGATGACAGACAATTTTATATTAAAATAATATTATTAAAACTATATTGAAAATGGTAAATGAGAAAAATATTTTGAGAAAAATAAGGTAAGGTTATTTATATTACTGGCGGAAGCGATCCCAGATGCCTTATATAACAACGTTTTTGGTAAGTTACCTCATATCTAAAAAAAAAAAAAAAAATAAATAAATAAATAAATGAAAACCACAATCCAAACATGAAAATTGCTCGAAAATGCACCGATTATCTAAAGAAAATGCCAGATCAATAGTACAGATTGTTCCGCTAATGAATTCAGACGACCAAAACAGAAACCACACGTCAACATGCCAAGAATGCAGTAATAAATGAACAGGATGTTCGTCCTGATATATTGTCAAAAATGATTTCTAATTATGAAATTCTCAAAAATCCCTTACCCCATCATCCTTCATTTACTATACATCCCAATCAACAACCAATTGTCAATTTCATTCTGCATTGTTTGTTGTATAGTATGTTCCAAATTGCTAACATCTGAATCACATCGCTCTTTCTTAAATTTTATGCAACAATAAAAACCTGAACGTAAATAACTTCACATCGATCAGGTTATCAATCTGGATGGAGCAGATTCCCGGAGTCCCACGCCAGATCGTGATCGTTACAAGAGAAGTCGACGAAACAGCCGAAGTAGATCACCCCGTAGCCGTGGCGGCAATAATAATGAACGAGATCGTGGAAGTCGACGAAGAGGATCACGATCGCGCACCCGATCTCCGCGCTCTAGTCGCAGACGTGGCTCACGAGATCGAGATCGCATCGAACGCAGTACCCGTGACAAGGAGCGTGATCGTGAACATGAACGTGAGCGTCGTAAAAAGGGTCTACCCGATATCAAAAAGGATCATTTGAGTGGTAATTATGAGATCGATCTGTGACAATAACAATAAGCTTCAAATCGATTTACAGGCCCTAAATATTCAAATCGAAAGACTTTGCCTTGTGGCTGAAATCTAATCAGGTTCCGTTCCAATGCCAAGTCTTTCGATTAATATTGGTTAATATTCTTCACTTTACATATAATAATTTATTTTTTCTCTATCCGCAGCTCTTTTGCTCCGTTGACGTGCGTTTATTTGTCGCTGATTCTGAATTATTTCATTAGCGGTTTTTTTAGCAATTCTTACTATTGTTATCTGGCATTTCTTAAACCTCTTACATTTAATATTTCCCCTCACGCGTTTTCGAGCAAAAGTTTTCAATGAATACTAAAATTTGTAAATTATATTATATTTAAATTTGAGATAATCGCAGTTAAGATCGAGCAGAGGACGGAAGATCCTTGCAATGACGAGCTTTCACCTTCCGTATTTTCACCTTTCACCTTGGAGAGTACTGAAATTACAAGTTTCAAAAAATTATCCTGTTCTGCTCCAGTCTTTAACATTTCTATTCATCAACATTTAAGTATACTATAGTTTCGATAAAATGTTATGATGAAAAATTTTATACTAAAAGGGCTCAAGATATTACTTTACATATAAAAAGGGTTAACTTTCAAAAAGAGAATTATTATTAATTATGTGATATTTACAATATAGATTTTTTTAATAATTAAAGATGATATATAACAGGTTTGGTGCCAGAGATTCCTTTAATTGGGCTAAAAAACGTGACTATTATGAATTTTACTTAGAGAATTAAGTACAAACTAACACACTGAGCAATCGAGCAATTTTGCAATATTCCTTCTATATTCTTTAATATATTTTACTATATATTCCAATAAATTTGCTTTGTTTGTACTTGCAGTGTGCAGCACAACGCTTTGGGTTGGACACCTCTCAAAACTGGTTTATCAGGAGGAGCTGTCGGATACCTTTGGTGAATATGGCGATATTGTCAGCATCGATCTGATTGTGCCAAGAGGCTGTGCGTTCATAGTTATGAATCGACGCCAGGATGCTCATAAAGCCATGCAATCCCTGAAAAATCACAAACTTCAGGGTCGTACTATTACGATATCATGGGCTGCGGGGAAGGGTGTGAAAAGCAAGGAATGGAAAGACTTTTGGGATCTGGAACTGGGTGTTACATATGTACCATGGAATAAGCTTAGCAACGACACTGATTTTGATAGTTTGGAGGAGGGAGGCATGTTTGATGAGGATACAATGACCACTTGGATGAAACAGAAAATTAACCAGGCTAAAAATGTTAAAGATAATAAGACGACACCTCTTGTTGGAGACATAACTGGTGTTTCAACTGTAGGTCCTCCAAATTTACTGTTCGGCATTGATACAACACAGCCACCGCCTGTAGCACCAGCACCACATCCAGGTGCTCCAGGTGGACCATCAACTGCATTAATGAGCATGGTTCCTGGGCAATTTCAGATGGCTCCACCAATGGGGGGTCCTCCACCGCAACGGATGCTCGGTCCCATGGGACCTATAAATCATACCATGGGAGGCATGACCATACCTCCGAGCATGGTTGCAGGCATGCCGCCACCAATAATGATGCCGCCCAATATGATGCCGCCTGGTTTTCCGGGTATTGGTCCACCACCACATCCGTTGGGGTTGCCGCCAGCCGCACAGTTTCCACCTCCAGGCGCTGTGCCCCCGCCAATGGTTGCACTGACATCTGCTAGTGGCCCTGGGACTGGAAATGTAAGCGATGATCAGATGGACATTGAAATGGAACTGGAGGATGCTCCCCAAACTGTTCCAACTCTGTCGCAACAGCATCCAAACTTCAGCCAACCTCCGCCAATATTTGCTGGTGGTGCTGCACCGACCATCAACGAGGAAACCACTGTGGCTGTAGCAAATGAGCTATTTCATCGTGAGAGATCTAGGGGTGCGGGAGGTGGTGCCACACGCTGGGGTGGCCGCGACGAAATCGGTGAAGGACCAGAACGTTGGCGGAATGATAATGGAGCTGGGAGTGGCCCACCATCCCTGAGCGGACCATTCAACGAAGCTCGCGCACGCCTAAATATTAATAGTATGGATCATGGTGGCAATATCCCACGTCCTGAATTTATGGGCGGCTTGGGTAAGTAATGCCCTGCTGCATTCGATAGTTGTGGATAATATATATTTCGTTTGTAGAATTCGACAATCGATCGGGAGCTGGGCCACGTGGTATGGGCCCTGGTGCACGCACAGGTAGTCATAATGGTGGTAATGCTGGTGGTATTGGTGGCGGTGGTAGTGGAGATTTCTTCCAGAACAACATGAATCAGAATCGATTCAATCAGCCGACTAGCCTGATGCAAATGCGTATTCCTCCGCCTGCGTCATTTAATCAGCGAATGGGTGGGCCTGGTGCCGGCAATGGTGTTGGACCTATGTTCATGAGGAATCAGGCTGGTGGAAGACAGCAGGGACCAGGTATTTGATGATATACAATTTAATAATTTCTCATCTATAAAATGGTCATTTCATTTGCAGGTTTCTTCAATCCACGGAATCCATTCAATGATAATCAACGGGGCCGTGGTGGCAACCGTATGGGAGGTCGAGGTGGTCGCTGGAGTGATGAAGAAGATGACAACGGGAAGCCTAATAGCAGCAACGGCATATTTAAACGTCGTGGAGGTGGAGGCCCAGGTGGCCCAAGCAATCGATTCCGTAATGAACGCGATGGTGATGATCGACGTAGCGGCGTCAGCCGTGGCGGACGAAGCGCACAGCGCAGCGAGGAACGTGAACGTGGTCCAAACCACAACAGTCGGGGCGCCTCCCGTGAGGATAGCAATCGTCATTCGGTTTGCTCAACAGATGATAATCTAACTCAGAGCAATAAGCTGCCATCAGAGGAAGAGAAAAATAACAAAGAAATGGTAGCGACCGCTCCATCCTCGGCGAATACAGCCACAGTAGCAGATACTGAAGAGGATTGGGACCGTGAACTACAGGAATATGATGCGAGAATGGAAGCTCAGCAAGCAGCTGAAGCTGCTGTTGCTGCTGCTGCTGCTGCTGCTGTTGCCATTGATGCTGTCACTGTTACGGGAGATGCACCAACTGGCATATCAGGCATTCATAATGCAGAGCTTGCGTTGGAGTGTGAAGATAATGAACAGGACAACAGGGAGCCTTCCAAGCCAAACGCCACGTCCTCGGCATGTACTCCACTTTATGAAGAGCTGCCACCACCATCAGCAAATGTTGCTGGTGGCAGTGATCCCGCTCCAGCAGAGGACGCTGCAACTACACGTGTCACGGTGAAGATTGCGCCAAAAACAGAAGCGTCCATGGATCAGAATGTTGTTGAATTCTCAAAAGCGAAAGAGGATGCTGATGCAGTTGCCAATGATGAACTACCACTTGACAAGGAGGAGGCTGCAGGCGACTCATGAGTGTCTATCGACAGTGTAAGGAATTAGAATTAGTGCACTTAATAGTCGAAGAAATGTAAATTAACTTGAGCAAATTTCTATACATATAACTTATAAATGTAACACAAGAAACAAGTTTTAGCTTGAGATTACGCATTTGTTTAAGATTGACGACGTTAAAGGACGAGTCTGTGCACGCCGCTTTTATGACTAGGGATATATTAAGATATGAACATTGTTCGAGTTCAGTAACAAGCATCTGAATGGGGTTTATGTCTGTTCCTTTTACATAAAGTTTAAAAAAAAAAACTACATAAATTCTCAAAATAATTTAATTTAATCCAGGCGCAAAAGATTAACGGAAATTCTAGCAAATAATTTGATAATCACAGATTATGAACAGCACGCTTAAAATGTTTAATTTTGTTATGTATATAATTTTAAGCAGACATATAACACATAAATTGTTTCTTATGTGTAGATTATAAGTACACATATAGTAATGTACAATTTAAACTTGAAGATATCAATACTATTAATTAATTTAAAAAATACACTTAAAATTTCGTTTTACTTAAATACACCTATAGAAAATGTTTAACGAGGTAAGCAAATTTCCCCTCAAATAGAAAAGGTGCAAAAGGTTTTACATACAGTGTTTTTCTATTATGTTATATTATCTAACACCAGAGTTAGGATCAATGCACCTCTAATAAATGAATTACTTTCGAATTAGTCTGTGCTTGTCATTCCATGGTCAATACTTGGAGTTGGTAGAATATTCTCTATAGGATTTTGTGCTATTAGCATTAACATTTGTTGCACAACCAAACTAGTTCAGTTCATTTGATCCAGATAAAAAAACATTAACAAACTCAAAATGTAAAAAAAAATGTTATTGTAAACTGAATGTTTTAGAAAATCCTTAATTACGCAGTTGTAGAATTTATTCTTTGAAATTGTTGATTAATACACATAACTTAGCATTAGTTCCAAAGTTTTTATTTAATATTGCCGACCCATTTGCCTATGTTAAGTAACAGTTCAGAAATAGGAAATGTTATTGATAGTATTATGTTAGTGTTACTTATGCGTTTGGTATTTTTGGTAAATAAAAAAGTCTTCGCTCGTTACATGCGTGTGTGCTGCGCGTCATTTCAGAGCGTGAATTTTCGTTTCGATTAAAATAAAGTTTTAACCTAATCAATATCTGGGTCTCTAAATAAAATTGCAGGAAAATAATTTATAAATGTATAACCGATTATGATAAAAGCTGCAAAAATACTAGATGTGGTGTAAGAGAATAATTTGCTTTCGCTGTGCCAAAGAATTTACTTACATATTGACAATCAAACGCGCGCACGGATAAATATACATATGTACATATCTATGTGCATATATATATGTGTATACATAAACATCAATCGTTGTAAAAAAAGGTGCAGATTTTTTATAAATTATCCACATAAAACCTGATGATAATGTATTTGCCCCGCACTCTATTGAATTGTCAACAATTTTGTTAGTGTTGTAAAAGTGCTACAAGCCCAAAGCTGTCATATGCAGAAACTGTGTTATTTTTGCTATAGGAAAATAAAACATGTATGTACATAGTACATAAATGTATATAAGAAGAATAATGTACATATGTACATTGGCTGAGTGCAGTATTATTGAACAAGAAAAAGCCAAATCGTGTGTGTGTAGAGTGTAAAAAATATATTAACATATGCATACGTATATATGTATGCATGTACATAGGAACTGCGGCAAAAGAAACCCCACATACTGAATTCTTGGATATGCATGCGTGTGTGTGTGTATATGTAAAGTGTAATGCGAAAAGCAACGTAACCACTGACGAAGTCTGTAGCTGCTAGGTTGCCAATGTCATAGAGTAACAGCAGCAGCATCCGTACGCTCCTCCGTTCTTGTTGCTTGCTGTCTTCATATGTGGATGCTGTTCATCAACCACCACCAGTGTTAATGCAGGCAGCCACTGTAAAATTCACTGTGAGCCAAAAGCGTTGGAGTCCACACAATCCGATGCAAAGTGGATGTTGAACAATTTTTCGCATTTTTCTTGTCAACTTGTTGTTGTTGTTATTATAATTGGTGCTACCCACAAAGACCCGCAATCAAAACACAAATGATAAATATAAAAATGTTTAACTTCAGAGAAGTTGATTTTTAATATTTTTACAAGTCATTGGGATGACTAAATTTAAATTATTGATTATTTTTAAATCGCCACCGGTAACGTTTAATGTATGATTGTTTAAATGCATACAATAATTATAATAGTCAGAAAATACTTATATATGTACATACATATGTACGTACATACATAATAATGTTTTTGCTTTTCAAAGCTGAGACGCGTAAAAAATTAATTTGTTGTATGTAAAATATTATGTTTTCATTGAGAGTTCATACATATATATGTACATACATATATGTTAATACATACATATGTATGTACATATGCATGTGTACATTCATTCATATTAATGTACAGAGTGATGTGACAGACTAAGTAAATTCTTCTCTAAGCCCAGGATAACTTTAAAGTGTAGTTTCATTTTAAACGCAAACGCATTAGGATAATTAATTTAATATTTCCAAAAAATATATTATTAAAACTATAAAATAATTACGTGTTGATGTGTACACATTTAATATCAGTTCAAGGCAAGTTTCTAATTATACATACATATGTATATATTTAATTTGGTCTTAGAAGGTATAAGTATATCTAAATAAATATGTACATATGTATGTATATGTATGCAGACATATTTTAAAAGTCTTACATATGTACGTACATACATATGTATGTAGACATCATTGGAGTTAGCTTCCGTCAAAATTGTTACGTTATTTCATCATGAAGCGTTCCACCTTGCCACACTATTAATAAACGTTTTTCTATTTGCATTACGTCGTATTGGCGTACATACATATACATATGTACACATATAAGATGGCTACTCTGACTCTGATTTAACTATTCACACGGCTTCCTTCAAATCTGCATACATTCATATATGTACATATGTATGTATGTATGGACTTCCTCTTCCGTCCAAACGTCTGTTTAGTTCGGATTCTGTATGTTTATATGAATATAAGTGTGTACAACCATGTACATATGTATGTACATATATTTGGCGCAGCCGCAGACGGCACACAGTATATAAGCGGATTGAACTGTACTCACACACATATATGTATATGTATATATAGTTGTATATGTATATGTATTCAGATGCCTAACAATCATTCAAATTACCGGGCAGCATCCACATGTTGAGACGCGTGCAGTTTGGATCTTCTTGTATTTAGCTAAGTTTGTTGGAATTAGTATTGTCTTTACTATAGCAGAGTGATTAAGGATTATCGATTTTGGTGTAATTTTTTTTTTTTTTTTGTATGTCATGTATTTTCATTGTTTTTGATTTGATGATTTGATTTTATGACAATGTCGTAGCAACAGATTTAAATCCAGTCGAGTGTCCACAGCTCTGCTAATTGCTATGTTAGAAATTGGTGATGAGATGCGCCCTTGCTGTTTTCAGGACCAGCGATGTTACTTAACATTTTCCGATAAAAAAGAGAGCCGCTGCAGCTGCATCTGCAGCTGCAATTCACCTGAACTGTTGTTTGTTTGTTTGTTCGATTAAAAGTTCGAATATTGCAAATAGAGTGTTTTATTTTTACAGTCTAAAGAGTTTGACCGCATTAGAACGCCAACGGCAACGGCACCGCCTACACTAACAGTAGAAATGAAATGCAGCAATAAGAAAATCCATTTAACAGTTAACAGTTGGTGGATCGTCAGATCAACAGATAAAATGAAATGAAAGTGTGAACCAAAGAGAATGCCCTTGCTTCAAATAGTATTTGAATTAAGTGAAAATATTGCATGCCTTCAATGGCTCTATAATTACGCAAATGGGACATAATCGTGTTGTGATCCTTTGTGCCATGTGACAATATGAATAGTTGCTTTTCCCAAATCTACATCCAAATATGTGAACATATATATATATATATATATATATATATATATATATATATATATATATATATATATATATATATATATATATATATATATGTACGTGTCTGCATATAAACATATGTACATATGTACAAATGTACATATTTAGCGTATGTACGTATGCGCGTGCTAATTTGAGTCTGTCTGTTTATGTGTGTGTGTGTATGTGTATGTGTATGTGTATTTACAGCTAAGAACTGAAGGCCGGCTCAGCGGGAGGCGAATTTTGCATAGTCGTGAGATGTGAGGAAATGCCGCACCGACAGTATCCACATCGATGTCGAGAGCGTCAACGACAACGTCAAAAATATCAGCAGCAACGGCAGCGGCAATCACATCAACAATTAAAGGATATATGTACATACATATGGAAATGAGTAAAAGGGCAAACAGTATAATTAATAGATGTTCAAAGTTATTCTATCCGATTAAAACAAATCAAGAATCAATTGCCCATGTGTTAAAAGTGAAATGAACAAATAGTTGGCAAACTGAAAGTGAGAGAAAGAGTACGTGCGAGTAAAACGAAAACACCAACAGTTAGCTGTTAAGAATATTGAATAACAAAATAAAAAATTAATATCAAATTACTTCGATTGCTTTAAGTAAGGCAAATTAAACAATCACAATAAGCAAAGATGAAGCGGCGCAATGCGGATTGTGGAAAATTACGTCGACCAATGAAACGAAACAAAATCACAGAGGGCATGTATGGAAGGTGAGTGATGAAATAAATAAATGTACATTGGTGCATACATATGTACATACATACGTGTATGATATTCAGGAATGAGCAAGTTAATTTTTTTTACCTTTCATAGTTACATATGTATGTATGTACATACATACATATGTATGTACCTAGGTTAAAATGTAAGATAGTGCATTTTAGTTAAATTTTTGTAAATAAATAATTTACATAGTTGATATGTGGTGATTAGTAATTTTTGATGTGTGATAAAGTGGCAATACCAATAATAATTAATTATGAGTTAAGGATTTAATTCAAATTGAGTTTATAAACATATTTCACAGCACAACTGTTTTATACATGAAATTCTTAATCCTTTGGGCCATTGTGATGGTTGCCGATTTCATGTTTATGTTCCGATTCGAGTTCTTATGGCCTTTCTGGTTACTCTTGCGATCCGTTCACGATTCCTTTAAATATAAGGGGCTGGTAAGTGTTGGATTGCAGTTTGGATATCACCTTGTCAACTGACGATTCTTCCCTAGGCATTTTCCGTCTTGTTTGTTTGCATTGCAATAACATCGGATTTGGTGTGCTTGTTCTTCATACCGGTACACTGGCTACTCTTTGCCGCCAGCACATATGTCTGGGTGCAGTACGTGTGGCATACAGGTGCGAGTGTTTGGGAAATGTGATGTGATCTTAATTAAAGGATTTCACTCAAATCGTATACTTTTAGATAAGGGCATCTGTTTGCCGACCATAATACTCTGGATGTTGTTTGTCTACCTGGAGGTGGGTATTCGATGGAAGGACAGTCGCCATATACCGCATTTAGATCTGTGCCGGCCGTTCGCCGCACACTGGTCAGTAAAAGCATTATTTGATTTCTCTTTCGATTTATTTAAATTTCATCGATTCCATTTGCAGCATTGGGTATCCGGTGGTTACGCTTGGATTTGGCTTTAAAAGCTATGTGGGATATCGTATGCGCCAGCGTAAGCAACGTGAAGTTGCCAAGGACAACGAGTTCTATATGCAACTCCTGTTGCAGGCATTGCCTGCCGAGGAGGCCAGCAATGAAGAGGCACAAGGTGCAGCAGGGGCGGCCGTGGTAACAACTGTCAATAGCAACACTGTTCTAGTGGCAAATGGTACATCTGGGGTACCAGCAGCGCTGACAACATCATCAGCTTTATCTTCATCAACATCAGCAACGTCATCATTATCTGCGTCCGCAGGCCAAGCCAATGGAGTCTTGGGATTTGCAGCGCAAGCGCAAAATCATCACGACAATCAAAGTGGTAGTTCCGGAGGCTCCGGCAGCAACATCAGTGGCAATACTAATCATCATCACCACCACCATCAACACAACAATAACAGCATTAACAACAATAACAATAGCAGCAATAGCAAGGAGATCGCAAGCAGCAGCAGTAGTAATTGCGATAGCAACACAGTGTCTTCAGCGACAGGAGGAGGCAGTGGATCAACGGTTGCCAGTATGTCGGCATCGTCGTCAACGACAGGATCGTCATCATCAGCGTTGACAAGCGCGTTAGGATCTACAGGATCAACTAAGCAAACGAATACAGCAGCAACAACGACAGGTGAAAATTTAAATGTACTACAAGTGAATATTTGCATTCGCATAATGTGTATTTTGTGTGTTGCAGCAACCTCAAATGGCCATGCGGGTGGTGGCGGTGGCTCAAAGAATCACCGCCGCAGCATGGACAAGGACAAGCATCGTAACAACAATGGCAACAAAGCAGATGCCGCCGACATTGAACACAGCAATAGTGCACGGCAAAGTGCTAAAAATAGCAACGGCAACGGCAACAGCAACAGCTGTCAGCAGGCGGAAGGCAATCATAACAGCAAGGAGAAAACTGACTGGGAAAGTAGCAACAGCAATGGCAACTATCAACAGCAGAATCAAACTGCTCCAGCTAAAGATAAACATGGTAAATATGATAAACGTTGTCCATACAATAAGACGACTACAAAAAAAAAATTTTTTTTTTGAATTTTTTGTAGCAGAAAAAAAAACGCATAACGCTGTTAATAATGGCAACATGCTGCAGTCCGAGGCAGAGGATATTACAGCGGTTAATGTGGAGTCAGCGCCTCAGGTGGAAAAGACGTCAAAGAGTAAACAATTTGAAATGCTTTGATTGATTCTGAGCTAAAGTAACAATTGGTATTAATTTCAGGTCGGCGGAATCGTGGCAAGAGGGATAGCGCTGCCAAAGACAATCATAGTCAGCCGCATAGGGATAACGCTGCATCAGCCGCAGGAGCAGCAGCAGCAGGCTCGGTTAGCAGTAACAATGATGCCTGCTCTGTATCCTCAACGGCTAGCTCCACTTCAAGCAATGCAGTTGGAGCAACAACAGCAACAGCCATATCACACATTGCTAGCAAAGTTGTTTCCAAGATATGCGAAACTTGCCTTAAGCTGGAGGCTGATGTGAAGAAATATCGTGCCGAGATTAGCCATATGAAGCAGATTGAAAACGAACTGAGGCAGAAGCTTGATGTGAATCTCACCAGTAAGTCCAGTTTGCAGGCCAAACAAAAGGAATGCGATGAGCTCGAGAAACGCATACAGGAGCTGAATAATGCACGCCATGCCGACATTCTTAGCTTCCAGAACGTGGAGCGTCGCCTTAATGAAGAGCGCCGCCAGAAGCAGTCCTTGGATGCTCAGTTGGCCAACGAAAAGAAAGCACGCAAGACAGCCGAGGAGAAAGCAGCGCGACCAGAATGCAGTGCACAATGCAAACAGCGACGTCAACAAATCGACGAGGAACTGAAGCGTGTGCGCAATGAGCTCAAACAATGCGAGGAAGCTAAGCAGCTGGCTGTGGATCATGGTCGCAAGTACGAGCAGGAGGTAAGGTCGAATTGGAAGAGTGCTGTCAGTATTGTCTGAAAACCATAATAATTCTCTAACCTTGCAGTATCGGATAATGGAGGCGAAGGTACGGGTACGAGACTCGACACAAGCCGATGCAGAGATGCTAATGAATGCGCTCGCCACGATGCAGGAGAAGAATACAACATTGGAGAAGAATCTATCTGCAGAGACGAGAGTTAAGCTGGACTTATTCTCGGCGTTAGGCGCAGCCAAACGGAAGCTCGAAATATCTGATAGTATGTAAACATACTAACAATAATATAGAATTTATGATAAACGCTAAATCATAATTATCATTCTAGGTCATCGTCGCTCCAAGGAAGATGAGGTCATTGATCTAAAGGCTAAAATAGCACAACTGCTGGCCGTCATGCCAGACACAATGTGCATGAATACGGGACCACATGGTCCCGCTGCCAGTATGCTGCGCATGAACGATACACCTCCGCTGCAATCGGGCGGACCGGGTCCGTCCTCACCCATGCTCAGCATAAACTCTGCTCAAGATTATCAACAGCATCAGCACCAGCACCAGCCCCATCAGCAACCACATCCGCACTCACACTCTCAACATCAACAGCATCCACATCAGCAGCAGCAGCAACAGCAAGTAGTACCCGTCTCACAGCAGCAACAACAGCAGCAAATGGTGCCCGTTAGTGTCGCAGCGGCATTACATGTGGCTGCCGCAAATGTTGTAAATGGAGCAAATGGTCTATCCACGCTGGATCCAAATGCTAGCGTCTATACTCCAAAAGCTGGCAACTTGATGGTGGTTACGCCGGTTGGCTTAAATCCTAATGGTACGGATGCCTGACGCCATCAGCAGCAGCAGCAACAACAGCAACAGCAACAACAACAACTACAACCGTCATCATCGACCGTCTTGTCATCGGCTACATCATCCTCGCATCAGCTATTAAGACGACAAGTATGAGATTATTATTAATTTATAAATATAAAAGAAATAAGAGGTAGGAAAAGCAAGTTCTGTACTGACTATTTTGGGTAGTCAATGAGAATATGGAGATTATACAGAATAGTTTGCAAAAGATATCATTGTCTGTAACTAAGCATAAGAATTTTCCTTTTGAATGACGCCCAAAGTACATCCTTCCCAATAACTGAAGTAAACACAGCCACAAACAGACAAGCACACTCACATATTATATGTAGTATATATACAGTTTTCAATTATGAAAATATTCCACGCACACATACATACAGTTTGACCATCAATGATAACAATTATGCAGTTTGTTAATCACGCCAAAAGTCCGAATAAAATATTGTATTCACACAAATTTGATGATCGTATCATATTATTATATATGAATGTCATCAGCTTTGAAGTATAATAAAAGTACTATATATGTATGTATGACTTCCATTTCAACTCAACACTTGTCATTCCACCTGAACATCAAATTGTAAACGACCTTGATCTTCATCTCGAAACAGAACACAGGAAAAATAATAATAACAAAAATGTTTAGGGTATTCAAATTCTATAAATTCATATTTACTATAAAATTGTCCAACTACAACCACATTTCGGTGAAGTTTTTTACTTTCATTTGGAATAGATTTTGAAAAAAATAAGATGTTAAAATTTTCATAAAAATCACATGTAATAAAATAAATTTGTATTTTTTAATGGAAGTGAGAAAAGCATTAAGATGTGAACTATAATATTATATTTATTTTATATTTTTTAATTACTTATTAACTAAACGCTGTGACAGTTAAACAACCTTAGTGATGATGGCCTTTTGGAAACGTTGGCAAACGAAAACCCAAAAACGAAACTATGCCAATTTTCCTGTTGCCAACTTTTTCAATGGAATTTTTGAAGTCTGTGCTTTTGATTTACTATATTATCTCATTAAATTATTTTTGTTATAAACTTTAATTATACTCCTATATTTTGTAGAATTTATCTATATTTTGAGAAACAAAAGAAAACAATTCACTGTATTTAAGATTTAATTTATTTACTGATCTTCCTAAAACGAAAGAAAAGCTAAATATGTTTGAAAATTCATTTGAGAAACGATGAAAATTTTGTTTAATAAAAGAAACTATTTCCGCTGCGTGAAGCTACAAAAAAATCATTCCTATTTCTACCTCTAATACAATTTAGTTTTCTGAATTAACAAAGTAGGTGCAATTGAAAGCGAATGTTGGCAGGAAACTATCCAGTTAAATCACTTTATTTCCAAATCGCCAACATTTGTCATCGCAAACATAAATTGGGAAAATGATATATTATACGCTTCAAAAGATCTCGTCTGCCCTTTTGACTATGGTCAATAGCATCTGGATTGTGGAAGGTAAGTTTCTCAGTATAGAACTTGACTGGAATTCATCAATCATGCTACACAGAGAGTGCACTTAGACTGATGATGTCGAGCACCTTGATGGTCATTCGCATGATCTGCCATCCGTTGATGCTGATACCCAGTTTGTCTGTGCTATATTACGTGACCCACAAGTTTTGGCTACGTCGTCGGACCACAACATCGCTTGGGATGTATGGTGTGTGGCGATCTCCCTGCTCTCCAAGAGGAGCGGTGTTTAATCGCGGCCGTAGGAGCTTTTCGTCCCGCAGCTACGACAGTGTCGACTTGGACATTCGCGATGACGATAGAATCAAACGAATTTAAATTTATCGACAATATTCAGTGTGCATAAATATATTGTTGGAATAGATGCACAGATGCTTAAGCCTAATCCTAATCCTTAATTGAGCTTGCTTAAGCCGCTCGTATCTATTTTGGCCAGTATATCTGATACTTTCAGAAGCATGGGACTGCCTTGATGTGCTCCAGGTCCAGCGGAGCTTATCAGACCGGCCAACTGCTGAACATATTTGTCAACATTATCCACGGATAGCCCGCTGGGCTCTATTGATGGTAAGGTGATGCCCGCCAAAGAAGTGACAATCGCATGCCGGAGACTCTTGAGATAAGCCATTAGCCTATCATTTTCTTCTATCAGCTCGGCCACTTCGCCCATCAGCTTAGCATGCCCGGCCTTAGTGTTGTCAACATGCTGTTCCAGGACAGCATTTTGCTGCTCCAAATCTGTTTTTGTTTTTCGTAGCACTCGCAATTCATTTTCTGTGCTCCGATTGTGCTCGATAAACTCGTTTGTATATATGGGAATCTCGCCAGCCACAAATGAACGGGGCGCTGAAACACTGACATTAACTGCCGCTACCGTAGCAGGAGCAGGTGCAGGTGCAGGTGGAAGAGTAGAAGTAGGAGCAAGCACTGTGAGAGTAGGTGTCGGTGTCCGTTTCACATGTGCCAATGGTATGTCATCTGAGTCAGGTGTTAGTGCGTTTTGTAGTTTTCCGACTGGCGTCTTGACATTTGATTTTCTTTGAGCTGCCGCGATGCTGTTGCTGGGTGCTTCATTGGTGCTATTGTTGTTGTGGATGTTGATGTTGATACTATTGGCTGACTTATCCTTGGGTGTGCTGCTGTTTTTATTGTCAATCGCCTTCTTTGCTTTGGCCAACTCATTGGCCACGATCTCAGGATGCTCCTTCAGGAATTGATGCATCTGCTCTTGATACCTGTCAAGTAGGTAAATAATTATTTTAAATTTACTCAAGTTGCTGAAGGTACAGTGCATACAAAGCCTTGTCTCTGGCTGCTGACTCCATATAGGGTGCTCTCAGATCATTAGCCAACTGATGCCACTCTTCACCAATCATTTTGGTGTGTTCCAAAGCTGTACGATGAGGCTGCTCTCGCCGCAACTGTTCTCGACGATCATTCATGAACCGGACGTAAGCATTCAGTGGCATCTTTGGGGCACCAGCCACATTGATGCGACGCTGTGTTAGCTTCTTTAATTCCGAGTCTAAATCGTTGCAGACTATCGCATTGCGACCTTTTGCTTTGTTTTTCTTTTTCGCAGTTTTTCCACTTGCGGGGGGGCTTACATCAGTGTCTATCTGTCCATTGGAGATATCCAGAGTATTAACTGGAGTAACTTCTGGTATATCTCTTGTACTAGGCAAGGCTTGGTTTGTTGAATGGCTTTCCTCTTTATCCATATTACTGTAGCACAAATGACAATTGCCTGAAATTTCACTTCACGTTCGCAATGTTCAGTGAATCGAGGGTTGCACAAACACGCTTAAATTTTAACTTGAAAATAAGGGTATTCCTTTTTAAATATATTTATGTGATCACATATGTAATCGATAAATAATATTAATTATAATGATTTTCTTATTTATGAAATAACCATAATATGTATTATTATTGCTATGAATATAGAATATTATTGTTATTAATATTTTTAATCATATGTACATATATAACAACGTTACGCAAAATTAGTTATTTGTAGGACAGCACAATTTTTTATTTTATCATTATATCTTATTACGGATAAGATAACTCCTTTGATTTTATTTTGTATTATTTCGATTTGTCAAATATTTATCGATATATCCAGTGCACTTTAAAAAAAATATAAACAAGGGTATTACAATATTGAGTCTATGTTGCAATACAGGGAGAAAATTATTTATCGATATATCCAGTGCACTTTAAAAAAAATATAAACAAGGGTATTACAATATTGAGTCTATGTTGCAATACAGGGAGAAAACAAATGAACTATATATGTATGCACATATTATGTACATAATGTACATAATATACATATACATATGTATGTACATACATACAATTTGTAATTAAACTCTTTGCACACTGAAAATTAAAAGGGTATGTTTCGCGCCCCCTTCGCACCCCATCTATCTTATTTGGTATTGAAGCAAGATTCTCCTTCTTTATTTTGAGGAAACCTTTTTAACAGACCATAGAGAAAACAAGAGAGTAAATAGGGCTACCAGAAGATAACAAGGTATATCCCCCTTGAGCGGGGCTGCAAATCTGCTAGTGGCTGACATCAGCTGGACGCTTCACATATTTACATATGTACATATGTTTTATGTTTACATCATACTGTATTTATTATCGCTGCTTTCTGCTCCCGATACACCAACAGGCTAAGGGCACACCAAAGCCGCCTTGCAAGAGACCTACTACCTGCCCGACGACTCAGAAGGGTCAAACGACTAGGCTTCGCCAAAACGATCACAGAATCCATACTAACAGAACAAACATAATATAATTTAATTAACATTTAACTCCCCATCAAACTGCAAATGGGGTTTGGCCCTCCTAATACTTGTAACTATTGTGTGGTTAAGGTACGATGAGAAGTACGGATCCTACACTTAATAATAAAAAAACAAAAAAAAAATCATTTAAGTAGCGCAGCAAACTTAATACGATATAACACTTTATTAGACTTTATATTTTGTTATTGAGAAATATGATGAAAGTGTAAAAATAGATTAATTCATTACATGCTGTATCAAATTGTAAATTTATTTGCATTGCATCAATACGTACATACATACATACGATTCTGGGCTTACACCCGTAAGTCATTAACACTACCTTCCTCTAACTCCCCTCTGACCAAGCAGCTACGAGCGGACTCTAAATTTTAACTAAAAATCCCATACCTCGTGCGAATGCCGTAGATTATTTGGAAAACGATAAGTTGGTAGTGCTAACCAAGTACTACTAAATGTAGATATTAATATTTCCGCTTTTGGATGACACGCTCAATACTCCCAAAACTGTAAAATATCGCCTATCCTGAATAAAAATATAAGATTGTCGTGTAATGAACATTGGCAAAGAATATCTCATGGAGAGAACTATAGAATATTACGTTTACATGTTTTTCCATAAGATAGAACGAAAGGCAGCTGTTTTTACTGACGCTATTTATGTATATCCTCAGAGATCCTTTAGTGTAGTTATATTGACTATATAACATACAACCCAATGTTAGGATAGTCATTCCAGTTAACCCCATGTTCACATTCTTCTTCACCTTTTAGTCACAGTTCATCAGGTTCATTGCGAGGACTGTAAGCAATATATGTACATACAATATACATACATATGTATGTACATACATATTGTATTATATTTGTATTTCAGACTCTGTATGTATATATTCTGCATTCTAGCAGATATTATTTTTGTCAGATTTACTATCTCGATTTAACTTTTTTCCTCGTCATTATATTTTTAAGCAGTAATGTGAATACTGTAAAGAAGAGGAAATAATTGCTTTGTTTCGCCAGCTGCTGATTCATGTAATATGAAATGATGTACGAACGAATGTACATACGTACATTCAATGATACAAAGTTTAACATCCATATATATTTGTACATACAAACATTGTAGTGATATGACGTCAGAAGGTGGCGTGATTTCTATTATCTATAAAATGATATTTTATAATACTTAAAAAAATTAATATTTTTGTTGCCGTTTTGGTCTACATATTTATTAGTTTTTTTTTTTTTTTTTTTGGGTAATATCTTTTGAGCACAATATAAAAATGTATTGCCTAATTTAATGGCGGGTGTTACACATAAATAGAAACTTAAAGATTAATTTACAATAGCTCTTACTTTTTAAGTCAATATCAATTAAAGCCTTCAATGACAGAATCTATACAGCTCCAAGAGGAGGATACAATTTTCAACATATCCCCCCTCAGATCTTCAACAGCTACAGTTCTACACTTAAAGTTAAAAGGCGGCCGGCCAACTTAAAAATATAAATTAACAATTCTATAGAGAGATTAGTAATTAAGGATCCGAAACTATTTTTCAATTTGAAAAATCATTAAACTATTTTGAAAGAGCTTGAGACGAGTGATGTTTATATTAGACTGGGGAATAATTCGTCAAAATTACTTTCCCAGGAAAATACCTCATCTTCAGTAAGCATCGCTGTATCTGTGTCCAATTGGGCTAGAGTTGTGGATGCTGGGGAGCCAATAACAGACTCATAGCCATGGTCAGACGCTATCGAATGCATAGACGGAGCTGGAGATTTAGAAAGCGGCGAGATGGCTTTCACTCGAGGTATAAGAAACTTTTCAATGGGCTCGAAGTCCAAATGGCTGGTCGCCTCGTCATCGGATTCTTCAGTGGCGTTAATTACATTGAGGTAAACCTGTGATGGGGATGTCGCTGGCGGAGGACACTTCATGATAACATCAGTTGAGTCATCGCCGGCGCAAACACCTTCACCATAGATAACCTCAACGGCCTCGTTAACGGGCACTCCATCTCCATCCATCACTATAGTTATGGAATTAGTCTGGGCATCGTATGTCCCATAGACAGTGTCAGGTGTAGAACTTTGCAAGAAATTAGCTGCTGATATAGTTTTCGCTGTTGTCGTTGTCGTGGGTGTCGTTGTAAGCGCAGTACTCGCTAGTGGTTTATTCTTTAAGTTTCCATTTATCTGAGACACCTTCACACTCTGTTGTTGACTGCTGTTTGTTGTTGGTGCTCTCATTGCAGTTGAAGGCATGGGTGTTGGGGTGCAGGTTGTGTATTGCATCAGAAGGAGGTCATCACCACCGGTTTGCTGATTTATTAAGCCATTACTTCTATTTCGGCTGGATTCCACGCGCTCTGCTGCGGTCCCCACCATTGATCCAGGCAATCGCTCTGATTGGCTTGCATCTTTGGGAGCAATTTGCTCGCATGTGCCAGTGCCTGTTTCCAGGTCTGCTGCGATATCTGCGAGCAGACTCTCGGCCAGTTCTTCAAGTCGCCGCGCATCGAACTCTTCATCGTCGACGAGCAGCATGTCTTGTATAGAAGACATAGCGCCACAATTCTCCATAGTGATGCCATCGTGTTGCTCTGCTTCAGCTGCTGTTGCAGCAACGTTGTCGTTGTCTTTGCTGCCAATGCATGCTCTGACGACTGTGTGCCCACTTGTGAACCCTGCTGCAGAGGGTCAGCATTGGATGCTGCAGATCCAGTTAGTGTGGGCACACAGCCCTCAGAGCTTGCATTGACGTCAACGCTACTGTTGCTGCAATGGCTCTGGCTTCGGTTTTGGCTATTAGCAAGCTGTTTCATTTCGGCGAGCTCCTGACGCATTTCTTCCAGCTCTGTGTCTAGCTTATGGTTCTTGGCCAGCAGAGACTCATTGATGCTCTGCAAGCTTTCGCATTTGTTTTGTAGGATTTCTGATTTCTCCGTCAATTCTTTGATTTCGTATTCCATTTCTTCCATTCGTGCCTTTTTGCGGTCTCGACTTGTTTGTGCGGCCACGCGATTCTTCAGTTTTCTAAGCAATGCAATCACTCTTTAGTTAATACTATTATAATTCCAGGTATATACTGTACTTACTTTCTTTGCACTTTCTCCTCCCAGGAAAGATGATCCAAACGACGTTTCTTTGCCTTAAGTGGGACCGCTGGAGCCACGTTCACAGCATCCTCCTCGTTAACACTGTTGCTTGAAGAGGCATACCCAGAACTGGATGGCGATGAGCCGCCACCCTTCAACAGCACAGCTGTCATGGGTGCTGGACGTATTTTAGGCAAAATATTTATATTTAAATTGTTTCCAATGGGCATACTTTTCGTTAAAAACACTCCGTTGGCAGCTGGCATGATGTAAGCTTTAACTGATGTTGCTATTAAAATTGTTTGTAAATAAAATTATAATTTCATTTTAATTAAAACGCTGCTCGCGATTATTCGGTAGTGGTATGCACGAGCTCACAATTTTATCTGATTTTATTTTTTAACGCATTTGTAGTGTCGCATCGATCTTAGATGTTTCTGCTTTATTGACCAGCTGCTTTGTGGCTTTAATTTTCTTCATTGCCTCAGCAGTGCTTGTTTCTGGTTTTTTCACAAATCTCACGAAATTTTCCTCAAACACCTTGTAATTTTGCGCAACGGTCTCAGTTCGGATGTCGTGTACTTTCTTGAATGGAGGGTTTCGTAAAGCTGACGTGGCTTACACTGACTGGCTGACAGCTCACTCACTAACGTTATCGATATTCGATAACAATGTTAGGTAACTGACAGCACATGCTGTTATTAGCAGGGAGGATTACATAAATGAATGAAAATGAGAGGTTGAGCGCCAGAAGCGCAATGACATTTTATTTTTATTTAATTCTTTAAAGTCAGCTATTAAGCACTCTGCTAATAGATTTATATAAAATTCAATAACAAATTAAGATTAATTTAGTAAAATTGATTTAACATTAATTTAATTTTTTTTTTTATTTGGAATCCCCGTAAAACCCCGTAACTATTATTAGGAATAGTAGAATTGAGGATTCCATATTTATTCCAGAGCACAAAAGTAAAAAGGGCACATGCAAAAATGTAGATGAAATTTTTGCATCGTTATAAATATATGTTTTATATATTGTGCTATATTTAATTGTACATAAAAATTATATTTATAATTAGAAACATGGCCACGATGATTTTGTGATCAATTCAAAAATTTAAACTGATATATTTTAAATTTTAAACTTCATTTCGGAATCAACATTATATTACTGGTGAAACGTCTCTAATTTAAGACAGATTAATCCGCGGGCTGCGTTTCTTTTCTTTATCTTTCTCAGCTGCGGCCATATCATCTTTAACAGCTTGAGCAACATCGTAAATTGGCGATATATGCTATATAATAGATGACATAACTTGTAGTATAACATTTCTGAAATATGAGCATAATTAAACATTTTATTTTACCTTTAATTTACCTATGTAGAATATATAGGGTACATTATCTGTTATGGGATCTAATGCCATCGGCCACATCAAATTCAATTCCCTTTCGCTGAATTTCTCACCTTCCTCACTCATTAATTTTTCAAAGTACTCCTTTGTAATAAATCGTTTGTTTTCTGGATCCAATGACTCGAATGCCTTTAAGAGTTTTGTTGAGCTAGCTGGCTGCATCCTATAAAAATAACAACGGTTAGGCTATATATTCTGTACCTTCTCCTTGAATAAGACCGACTTCACTGACCGAATAACGCAATGCCGACACTTACTTTCGATCCATTAGCATGGGGCAAATATGAGCCAAAAACATAGTTAAGTGTATTTCGCCAGTATTCTCTGGCGATTCAGTTGCCTTAATAATCTCGTTGATTTCTTTAATAGAAGGAACGCAACCCAAAAATCTTAGTACATTGCCAACATTTTGAGTATCAATATATTTGTCACCATGTTGATCAAAAGTACAGAAAGCCTCGGAGATCTGAATTTCCAGCTCATTTTTTAATGCAACTGTTGGTGTACACTTTTCATTGATATAGTTTAGCGTGAAAATTATATAGAAGCTTACTTCCGATTTCCATGGTAGAGCTAAATTTATTTTACATTTGTAAATTTATGTGAATTTTTACAAAAAATTTCGATTGTTAAAATTGGCTGTCTATAAGACAATATTCCAAAATGAATTATGGTTAAAATGATAGTCTCCATTTAAATAATTTGAAAATATTGCTATGTTTTTTCAGATGGGTGCATTTAAAAAAAACTCGGCGATAGTTTTAATTTCCGTGCGAATGGCAAATTATAATTCGTCTGCACTCGGTATACATATGTATGGGTCCATCGTGCGTGATTTTGCTCCCATATTTTCGATGCCATATCAAATTTAATGGAAAAAAATGGTATCTTGTAATTAATATATTTTATTTTTCCCATAAATTGTGAACTTTCAATGTTTATTGAATTGTTGTGATGAAGTGACAGTGAAGCAACAGGTTTATATGCCATGGGTATCGAGTATCGATGCCAAACAAGCAAGTGAGTTCTTTAGTTGTTATTGGGCCTTTTGTTGCTTCGGTTGAGCCGCGCGTATCTTCATTTGGACAATATTTGTCAGTGAGAAATACAAATTATGGTAAAATAATTATAATGTCAAATTAAAATCGACTAAGCAACTTATTTGGATCTTCTGTGCAACTTAAAAATTTTGTAGTGAAATTATTAAAGAGTTAATTCGCTGTGGCATCTTCAGCGCAGGTGCAACCCATCGACGCAAAATGACGACAACAAATATTGTAGCTATATTTGTAGTTAATGCACACAGTCTATATCGGTGTTTTCATGTGTATTGGTGTGCCTGTGTTACGGTTTGCTTGCAAGTGTCTGTTAGGCCGACTCTTAACTTAAAACGATTTTTGTGGTTTTTCCTCGCAATGCTCTGAAATGGAAAGTGACGCCTTGGTCCCATTTTTTTTTCTATCAGTGACGATTGCTTTGATTTTGCAGATCGATCACCGCAAAGACTAACAAAGAGATGTATGTGCGAATAATGAAAACCATTTGTTGTTTACCTTGTGAGACAATTATATTCACTTACATTTTCACATACGTATGCATGCATGTATGTCTATACCATGTACATATACATATGTACGAATGTATGTATACATAAACATGTGCATTGGACATGACCTATCATAGAAAGTAGCTTACAGAAATGATAAATTACCAGTGTGATTTCTATGCTCATTCAACTGAATATGTGAAGTGATGGTGTATGCGTTGCTTTGGCAATATAATGTTTTTGTTTTTGTGTAGTGTTTTCATATTTTTGTACATGGTCAACTAAGCTTTTTCCATGCATAAATATCCGTTAAACTTAGAAATTTGTCGTTGGCCAAGAAAAACATAAATGCTGACTATAATTATGAAACAAGTTAGTGATCAATTTCTCCCAAGAAGTGAAACTGAGATTTGTGTGTGTGAGTATATGTTTTTATTTATGCGGTGCCTCCCAGCTCATATTGTTTTCATTTCTGCACTTGAAAGTTTTGCACACCGATTGTGCACTTTTTCGTTGAAGATGGCGACATCAGGTGGTAAGACAACGTGCATCGCGCTGCGTGATACGTGCAACGCTGTGACGGTCGCTCAGTTACTGTTTCGAATAGAGAGCGTGCCGACTCTTGACGCCCTGGCAGATCAGCCCTTCGCGTCTCTTGTCCTCATATACATTGCAACATAAATACATACATACTATGTACATATGTACCTGTGTTTTTCCTTCGGGGATACAGGCAGGGATAAGCTATGTCGATACTTTTACTTTAGTAATCTCATATTATATTCCAAGTAAATACAACAAATCAACAATTTTATTCCGACATAAAATTCTGTATTAAGTTTAACACTTCTTAAACAGTACACAATGTTTTAACATTTCTGTAAATTGTGTAACCGATTTTATCAAAATGTTTTTAATACAAATATAATTTTTGCCACTTATTAGCGTCTTTTGCGCCACTGTGCGAAACGCTTAACTATCTCCTGCATGTATTCGTGTCCGTGCCTATGCCTACTAAGTCTCGTGGCAAGTGCAGCCAATACAATTTTACTTATTTTCATATCATTGCATGTATGTATGTACGTGTGCATATATCTATGTATATCTAAATACATATGTACATATATTATATATATTTATAGGTGTGTATGTGGCCCGTGTTATTGTGGGGACTACCTTTGCCATTGCTGTATTCCCTGCTACCGCTTGTGGCATGATGTCTGACTGGTCGATCTGGTGGCATGCTCTCTGAAAACTTGTTTCTAGCCTATGTAGTAGTACTCTGTTGTTGGCTCTGCTGCTGCTGACATTCTTTGCTGGTGATTGTTGCCACATGAATTGTTGAATGCCTCTGAGTTTTTTTCCTTTGCTTTTGAAGTATTGGAGTAAATTTTTCGCTTGAGGAATTTAATGATATTCGTGCTTGCCGCCCCTCTTTTCGCACAGTAAATTTCATTATATTTATTTACAACCATTTTCGTACTCATCATTTTATGACCGGGGGAGTCGGGATGAGATGCGATGTGAGTTTCAATTTTCAATCAATTTTCCAATTTGGTTTTCTAATTTTTTGTATACATAATTGTACGAATATACATAAGTACATATTTTAATACATCTTAATCCTACTGTATATTTATCAGTGAACATTAAACTAACACGAATGAATATTTTACATTCATTCATACTAAAACCATTTTAAAAATGAACATAAAAATATCATCCTGATTTCCGCTCTTATTGCAGCTGATGGCATAATTTTCGTAATAAAACAATAATGATATGTTAATCTATACACATGTATGTATGAATTTAAGATTCATAAATAGTCTACGACTATGAGATATCGAACGAAGTAAAACGAAACATTAGAACAAAAATTACCAAGAAAAAGCTTAGCGAAATGTAAACTAAATTTCCTTAACTTCACTTTCAATGACTCAACCCACAAACAAAAAGAATATTTAAGAAACAATTTCAACCGATGCCAATTGAGTTCGTTGCGGCCTAAAGGAACAGAACAGAAAGCAAACTCACTTTCAGCGGAAAACCTTTATTGCTGGAAAATGCCAATAATAACGGCAACAACCACCACCATAAGTGGCTGTGGTGGCAGCGCTGAAGCGGCAACTTCAACGGAGGCTAACAACGGTGCAATGCCAGTTTTAACAACAGCAATGCCACCGACGGGCCTAGCGACAGCGCCGACGGCTTCCAGCGATTATCTAATAACTCAACAGAATCAGCATCACCACCACCATCGCCAGCAACAGCTACAGCAACAGCAACAGCAACACCAACAGTACAACAGTCATTATTATCTACAGCAAAAGGCGCAACAACAGCAGTTGGCGGCGATGCCGTCTGTTGCGCAAAATGCTTCCCACCAGCATCTACATGCACATTCACATTCACATGGACATCCTGTTGCCAGCACAGCATTGGCGGCAACATCGTCAGCTGGGGCATCAACCAGTTTTGCAACATTTAACGGAAACTCGAGTCTAAATTCTAACCTTGCAAACGGAAGTAACCGCAATCATGTCAAGAAATTCAATTGCAGCGACAGTAATTCCAACAGTGAAACTATCGCATCACCGCCCATTGGCATGCCACCACCCGCAATCAAGAAACCCATCAATCCGACCCGGCATGCGTCACGCGAAGATGTCGCCTCCATTGGCGGCACCTCCTCCCTCAACAGCCAAGCCTCTGGCCACAATCCTTATGCAGTGGGTAGTGACAATGGCAATGCCAATGGAATCATTAACGGCGTGTCCTCGACTAGCCCAGACCGCAGAGGCCCACAGCCCAGCAGCATTCTCAAAGGCAGTAAAGGTAAGCCCAAACTCTATCGATTGTGATGAACTTGAAGATAATATGCGAACCTATTCCCTGATAGTTAGATAGATAGATCTTCAAAAGTGCTCCCACAAGTTATCGGTTTTAGTATAATATTATTGTTCACTTAAAGATTATTAAATTATTTTGCCAACAGAAAGTTAATTATAGTGGTTCTCGTTCATTTTACTTTTTTCTTATGTTTATTCTGCACTCTGTTTACTTCGACACGAGACACGTGCCAACTCTATTTGCTTTACTTCATGGCACAAAAAGAAACAGAAGTTTTAACACTTTTAACAATAGAAAATGAGACAGCTGTAAGTCAAAACCTATTTCTCAGTTCTGATTGTGGGTCTTCCCTAAATGCGACACTCGGGATGGGGGACACCGTATCTAAGTTTACTTCTCTTTTATTATTCTTGTCAATATGGAGTATCTAGTGAGAGTTACTTCAAGTCAATTGGCGTTCGACAAATGCATACTAAAAGTTCTAAACTAACGAGAATTTACACTATAAACCATTCAAATTCTGTGTCACATTATACACAATTAGCAACATTTTGAGTCAACAAAAAAACTAAGGATCACTATATAAGTTTATAGATTTGCTTTACTTAAGTTTGATTGATAAGACTCGATATCCGTATTTCCATTGCAATCGCCTATACATTTATGTAAATATTGCAACTATTATATTATCGGACTGAGACTTCCACCTACCCGAACACTCGTCACCTAATTCATATAAACATGTGCTTTACTATTACCTATATACATACATACATACATAAATGTTCGTGAGATATATATATGTAGGTATATTGACCATCGTATCGTAATATATTATAGTAATTGTGGGTTAACCGCATTCATTCATGGAACGTAAAGCTGAACCCAACACATAAGGAAAACGAGTTCACGCCAAAAACCAAAACAAGTCATGCTTTCGGTAGTGAGTGTGGGCGCTTAGAGGCGTGGTGTTGAAATTTATATGTAGTTTAATAAAAGCTTAGGCACAGCATATGGCTTTTGAAAACTCGAATAAGATTCTAGAAACATATAAAACTATAATCTAAATGATCAAAAGTGTTTTGGGCAATATTTTAGAATTTGAAGATTGCTTTTCTGCGTAATCGCAACATAATGGGCAGTCGGGTGAAGTTGTTGATTGTTTAGCTGAATACCTTTGGCCTGTGCAGCACAAGGGAGTTGTGTCACGCTAATGGCAATGAACTTGATGATCACCCACGGTGAAACACCTTATCACTACACGTCGCGTCAGAAGCAATTAGCTTTCCATTCGTGTATTATAAGGCGATTATTAATTTCTTGATTATGACTAAAAATACCATTGTGACATGCATAAAGGAAGCAAAGATAAGGGAACCCGGCATGAGGCAAGCGACATAAGATATTCTGTGTAAGCCAAGTTAACGAAGCAGCTAAAGCCAATTAGATGCAATCATTAAGACAGCAGTCGACAAACACATTCAGTCTGGCATGATGATGAATCAGCCAAAGCCCAACCTGCGCCTGCTTCTTTCAATTACATGATGTACGTGTAGTGTAGTGTATGACACCCTGTTCCCCTCGTCACACACACACGCCCTGTTTTCCAGACAAATAAATTGTTGAGTAGTCTCTTGAAGTCAACGCTAAACTGAAGTAGGCCACATTTGCTGTGGTCTTGGAGCGACAGTAATTAGGAGTATGCCAAGTCAATCGAGCTCTCTGCCGCTTCCATTTCCACTTCCACACACTTCAAGATTCGATTGGTGCAGCTCCTAGACTGCAACTACTATAGTAGCTACATATGCACCAATTCAGAGAGTCGAAACTGATTACTCAGGCACTACTCTTCTTCTTGACAAAGTGTTTTTTGCCTATGTTGCTCATGATCGGACGGTTTCTGTGGAATGCGAACTGTTTGTGAGTCATGTTTTCCAAATGATTTCGAGCTAATCAAGGAATATTTTTCTATTACGCATAATTATGGGGCTCGCTTTACGAAAGCTTTGTTGCACGATTGACAACGATAATCACAATCACGACTAATTTTGAAATACGCTGGTAAACAAACGCGGATAGCTACGTTTACATAGCTATTCTATAGAGTGAGTGTGTATGTCGGACAGAGAGAGAGAGAGAGAGAGAGAGAGAGAAAGAGAGAAAACTTTACTTTTGTTTTGATGCAACGATTTGAATCGGAGTTCTAAAAATACAGTATATTCCATCTATTCTGTGTGTTTATCTGACTTTTCCTTTGTGTTGTGTACTTGGTGTGGCATACAAGAATCCCTAATAATTGCGGCAAACCATTGGAAATTTGGAAACAGTTCATTGACTTGATATACAACCGAAAAACAAAGATGATGCCTCGTAAACAAATTTAATGTGTATTAGATATGTTCTCTTCTGTACAGTGCGATAGACAGACAACTGGATAAATTTAAAATTTGCTTGTACAGTCCAACAGTAATTAAGGTTGATTCTTATCTGTTTCAAAGAAACAACACAAAGATAACCATTTATCTGCATAGATTCAGATACTGAATGTGTTCTTTGTACTCGCTGCACTATTCATAAATGATTCATAGTGTGTACATATAGTTAAAGTTAGTTTGAATTCCACAACATAATCCCATTCTCTTTATTTATTTTTATTTTGCTAAGATTATGTTTCGTCAAGTTCAAACATTCTTCATAATATGTAACTCAAGAATAAAACCGTTTAAATTTTTAATTAATCATACATATAAAATGTCTCCGAAAAGACTGTGTCAACAGTCTCATACAAACAATTAATTAACACTTATTTTATTGAAGGTTTTTTTTAGCTGAGCCAATCTTGTAATCCTATCCAGAGACAATAAAACTCTAAAGTCCAGATACTGTTTAAGTATATAAGAATTCTACAGGGAAAGTTGCAAATATGCATTTATATATGTACATATGTAGATACAGCTCTGTTCATCGAAATAGCTGTGCTTACGACCCGTACGTTAAAGATTAAAAAATACTATTACAATCACTACATTGATAACAAGTTTCATTAAGTCTTAGTTTGCTTAATTATAAAAAATACAAAAATTATTTGATTTGGATAATTTAAACATTTTAGAAGATATAGCTAATAACAAATAAAAAGTAGATAGTATTACTCAAAATATGCAAGTGATGCTATTATTATTTCACTTATTTTCAGGTATATTTTCAAATCATTTCGAATAAATATATATTGATCGGCGCTCCATTGGGGAAAGCATTTTTTTTCATAGAAGAAATATGAAACTACATATAAGAAACAAATTTACAAAAAAAATAGAAAAATGTCTACATACAACTGTATGTGTAATTTATAGGGAGAGGACAACACCAAAAGCAATGAAATTAATTAAGAGAAATATATTATATTATAATATACATATATAATAATTTAAAAACTTATTAACATTATTCTTTCCATAGTAAGAAGAGTTAGTCTGAAGAATATACCTTCTAACCCCATTCCATTAAGTTTTTCTAAAATTGTGGCCGAAGGGGGCTTGTTCATAAAGTAATTATCAAGTTATTTATGCATGTATATATTCTCCAAAATTCTTCATTTAATATCAATGAACCTGTCTGTCTAATTTGATCTTCTAGGATATTTATAAGTCTACATACGAAATTTGGAATCTCTCTACCTAAAGCCTAGACTTTAAGCGATCACATGGACGGACAGGGCTCAATAATTTCAGGTTATCAGGTCGGAAACAGTTCCTTCCCCCCCTTAATGCACGTTTGCAAATGATAATATACCTTTTTTGGCTTTGTTTTAATTTAAAGTTCAGTGGAATTCTAAAAAGAAATCTATAATGAAATTCGATAATTTACTTATATAAATATAATTTACTATAGTTATATGTACTATATATTTATATATTTGATATGTATTCTCAAATTTTCGGACAACTTTTTTGTTCGTTATTCCCCTTTCTGGTCCAAGATATCTCTTACATAACATAAATCTGTAGAACTACCTACTACTACTACTCTCTACTACCACAAACTTTATAGGTAAACGGACGTTATCTACACTGACTTCAGTAAAGCATTTGATTCTGTAAACCGTACTCTCCTAATGCACAAGTTATCGCTTCTTGGTTTTCCTCATACTCTTATGAACTGGATTTCCAATTATCTTAAAAATAGAACTCAAAGAGTTATGTTCACTTCAGCTCTTTCTAAACAGATCGTTGTTTTTTCAGGAGTGTCCCAGGGTAGTCACCTCGGACCATTGCTTTTCAATTTATTTATTAATGACCTGCCGTCTATTATTAAGAATAGTGCTGTTTTGATGTATGCAGATGACGTTAAATTATGCCTCTCTTATAAGGACTGACTCAGGTCAGCTTTTTACTGTAAGCTGATCTTAACATCTTCAATTCATGGTGTAAAACCAATCTTACTGCTCTTAATTGTTCAAAGTGCAAGGCCATGACTTTTTACAGGACGCAACCTTTGCATGTTGAATATTTTTAGACGGCCATCTTCTTGAGAATATATCTCAAATCAATGACCTAGGCATCTTACTTGATCGTGAACTCTCCTTCAATGATCACATTGAGTTCATGGTAAATAAAGCCATGAAGGTCTTAGGTTTCATTAAGCGTTGGTCTAAGGAATTCAATGACCCTTATACGACTAAACAGCTTTACGTCTCTCTGGTACGACCCATTCTCGAGTATGGGTCCTGTTTGTGGTCACCACAGTATCAGACTTACAAAGACAAAATCGAGTCGGTGCAAAAGAAGTTTCTAATTTTCGCACTAAGATACTTAAACTGGTCACCACAGCTTAACCTTCCGCCATATCCTAGTAGATTACTATTAATTAATCTTCCTTCTCTTTCTCGCCGTCGCATTATACTGGGTGTTACTTTCATTCTTAAACTTATCAATGGTGATATTAACACTCCTTTCTTGCTTAACAAATTATACTTTTCAATTCCTATCAGATCTACCCGTTTCTTTTCCTTATTAACAATTAGCACTTGCCCTACTAATTACCTTATGCATGAACCATTTAGAGTACTATGTTCTGAGTTTAACAGACTTTACGAGGTTATCAGTTAAGCTTACTCACCTCAGAATTAGTTATTATGTTATTTCTTTTTATTTCATTCTAATTTTTATTTTTAAATAAATAAAGATCTTATCTGTCCAACGAGCAAGTTCTGTTTTTTTTTTCTGCTTTGTTTGTACCACAACATCTGTTGGTCCAATTGCTGTGATTCCGTTGCTCTCACTCTACAAATGTTTACACAAAGAAACGTCGATAAAAGAGAATCAGGGTGGTGTTTAGGGAAGTGAATTGAAGTAAAGGCAAACTGTGCCACATTCTACATATACATATATTCTCAGCAACTTCCGGACATTTTGCGCTCTCGTTCATTCGCAGTTCGTAGTCTGGGCAGCCTCCAGTTAAGCACACACACCCATAGACACCCATTGGCAACCATTCCCACGTATACCTGCATACATACCTAGTTAAACCATGCATGTTTTTATTATGTAGGGTGCCTCTGATGAAGCATCGTCTGAGCCTATATTTCTGCCCTCCGCTGACCTCCCATATAACCTGAATCGAATGTTTACTGAGCGTACCGTTTGTTAAACCCTACAAGACTTATTGTTCGGTTCTAACAACCTCTGCTACCCATAAGTATATATCTGATGATATGCAAATGTAATACATTTCTTTGGAACTTTTCGAATTTCAACTTTACGAAAATATGTATATGTATGTATGGGAACATAACTGTGTATGTGAACAAGCAGTGTAATTGTGACAATACCGTGTATTGCTCTGAAACTTGAACTCGAGGTAGTATCTCTTAGTGGGCTACATTTGCGAAGCAAATGGTCAATACAATTGGAAGACTTACTCTCTGCTAACTAGGTTATCAGTTCAATTATTAAGCCAAATGTTTCTTGGTCAACATCAATCAATGCTCTCTTTACGGCTCAGTTAACAGGGTCGAATAAAGAATAGGGAATGGGGAAGGCTGCTGACTGCATGCACCCAACAATGCACTTGACTGTGTCCACATAGTTCACAAATTGCATGTAGCCCTTTTGTGATGAGACAACTGCTGTAACCTAATGAATAGGGTTTCGGGTGGCTGCACTCCCCCTTGTCATCAACCTTTTTAAACTGGGATTGGGGTGACAAGTCATTCAACCAAAAGCTAATTATTGGGACTGTATACGTTATAGAAGGACTAGAATTATTGTTAGATAATATTTTTGTGATTTCCTAGCATAGGGCAAACGAAGGTTACAAAGTAATCTAATATTTTCTTCTTATGTACTTCTTATGTATGTAATATAGGGAAACATTGATATTTAATTTTTCAGACTTGATTGTCACTTAAACAAAATCATGTTGATTGCCTATCCATATCTTTTCCATAATAAACATATACATTTCTTTTAGACATATTTAATTCTACTTAACATAAATTTATAATAATTTTATTAAATAATATGCATAACATATTGATGATGGACTCCAAATAACATAAATTTTATATAATTTCATAAGCTTATTAATTTTTGCTCCCTTCTCCAGAGAATCTACTTCAAAGTGCTTTTTACAACGGCGAAGGAGGCGGCAGCAGCATGGGAAGCGAGTGCGGTACCGTAGATGTTAATCAGGGTGCGGCTAGTCAGGATGATACTGACGATGGACTTGGACCACTACCACCAAAGTGGGAAACCGCGTATACTGAACGAGGCGAACTCTACTTTATCGAGTAATTGAAATACATTTACAGACTTTCAGTTGACATTGATAACGCATCTATATATTTTTAGCCATAATACGGGCACTTCCCATTGGCTTGATCCTCGTCTGTCGAAATACCAGAAGAAATCTCTGGAAGATTGCTGTGAGGATGAGCTACCATATGGCTGGGAAAAGATCGAGGACTCTATGTATGGGATGTACTTTATCGATCATGTGAATCGGCGAACACAGTATGAGAACCCGGTGTTGGAAGCCAAACGTCGTGTCGCCGAACAACGACAACATCTGCAGCAGCAGCAACAACAGCAACACATAGTATTTCAACCGCCACAACAACGTTCGAAAACACCCACAGTTGGACAGGATGTAACACAACTACAGTCTGCATTGCCAGCGGCACCATCTCATCCCAAATTGCCCTACAAATTCACACGAAATCCTGCGGAACTGCAAGGTCAGCGCATCAATGCGTCGTTGGTGAAGTCCACACGAGGGCTGGGCTTCACGATTGTCGGCAGCGATGGTAGCCATGGTTGCGATGTGGAGGAATTCTTACAGATCAAAACGGTGGTTCCCAATGGGCCAGCCTGGATAGATGGCCAACTCCAAACTGGAGATGTGTTGGTGTATGTAAATGATACCTGCGTATTGGGATACACTCATCACGACATGGTCAACATCTTTCAGTCGATTTTGGCCGGCGAAACGGCGGCTCTAGAAGTTTGCCGTGGTTACCCGCTGCCATTTGATCCCAATGATCCGAATACTGAAGTTGTAACCACAATGGCTGTGGATGGCTTACCCAGTGACTCGGATAAGCTGCGACGCTTAAATGTTGACCTTAATATGGACGGCAATTATAATTTCCTGGACCTATCTGGCGAAGCAGTTTGTGTTAATAAGACTTCAGAGAGTGGATTTATACTGATGAAGAAGCCAGAGATTTTTAACTTCTCGATCGTGAAGGGAACAATGGGATTTGGTTTCACCATAGCCGATTCGGCCTGTGGGCAAATAGTGAAGAAAATTCTCGATCATAATTGCTGCGCCCAATTGCTAGAGGGTGATGTGCTGCTCGAGATCAATGGTATCAATGTGCGCAACAAACCCCATTTCTATGTTGTAGAGCTCCTCAAGGAGTGTAGTCTAACCACGCCCACTGCTCTTAAGATACAACGCACGTCTTCCGATTCAGCGACAGCCGGTCAGAGTAATCAAGTCGCACTGAGCACGGGTGTTGGAAGTGTAAGTAAGTTGACCAAGAACTTCATTGGAGGCACAAATAGTGGTTTATTCCGAAGCAAGACTCCGACTGCCGATTTGTACAGCACGCAGACAAAAGAGGTGCTGCCCATGCGGCCGAAGACGCCTCTGGTAGATACGCGACGAGCACGAGTTCTGTCACCAAGTAATGAGCTGATGCACTCGGATGCGGATGTAGTGGTTGATAGCAAGTCAATGCAGTCCAATCAGACGGCCAAGTCCAACAATAGCCTGCAGGAACTGGATGATATTCCATTTTTGGATCCGTATCCGAAGATGGTTAGCCGTCTCACTGAACGTTTAGCGGATGCCACACTTCAAGATGGAACTGATGCAGATGTTGATGTTGATGCTAGTGGCAATTATAATCCGATCTATGGACTGCCGCCTAGCATGCAGCCATTGCCCTTACCCTTGGGCCATCACGAGTCCTGCTACTGCTACGATTGCCAGGCGCAGCGCTATCAGCGTCCACCACCGTCATCCAGCCAACTGGGCTACTACTTCCAGCAGCCAACTGTTGGTGAAGTAAGTGATCAATACTCACCACGACAGGTTGCCCACATACAGAACGAGAGAATACAGCGGCGCGTCAATGATTTGCTTAGTGATAGGAGAAGAGTCGGCTTTGCAAATTTGGATCCACCACAGCAGTTGCAATTGCGGCATTCTCCCAGTTGGAGCAGTGGTGCATTGTTGGATGTCTCCGAGGATGCAGATCAGTGCGAGTTAACTGAGGTTACGCTGGAACGCCAGGCAATGGGTTTCGGTTTTCGTATTGTGGGCGGCACAGAGGAGGGCTCACAAGTAACTGTGGGTCATATTGTGCCCGGCGGTTCAGCAGATAATGATCATCGAATAGCAACGGGCGACGAGATTCTAAGCATTGATGGCATCAATGTGGTAAGATGACACAACTGGAATGTTAATATGCAGTTTCGCCATTGTTTGACAACTTTTTTATCTCCTTAGCTAAACTCATCGCACCATAAGGTTGTGTCTCTGGTGGGCGAATCGGCAGTGCGTGGCCAGGTGACAATGATTCTCCGACGACGCCGTGCACCACAATTGTTGCAGCAGACACCATTGCCTCAGCTTCGACGTTATCCCTACGATGTGATAGTAAGTCGGCATGAGAACGAAGGCTTTGGATTTGTTATCATATCCTCCTCCAATCATTATTATGGCTCCACAATAGGTGAGTCTCGGTCGCTTTAAATAAAGAGAGTATCTAAAGATTTCCATATCGCTTATTCACAGGCAAACTAATCCCTGGAAGTCCAGCTGATCGTTGCAACGAGCTTAAAGTGGGCGATCGCATCATCGCCGTGAATCGCATTGATATCGCCGGCATGTCGCATGGGGATGTTGTTAACCTCATCAAGGAATCTGGCTTACATGTTCGGCTTACCATTGGTTGCCCACTCAAGGAAGGCGATCCTAGTCCAGGTGGCAGCAGTGCTGGCTTGGGCTCCAATACGCCGCTACAGGCATCTCCCAGCCTACTGAAGCCTCCTCCGCAACAACAACAACAACAACAACACCAACATTCGTTGGACATGCCTGGTTTGGGTCAATTACCTAGCAGTTTTCTGGAACGTCCCAGCACAAACATTGCTGCCACTCTTGCCTTGCACCAACAGCAGCCACAATTATGACTCTGAGATCTACGCATTCGGCTCTACAAGAGCTTCCTCTAGTTTATTGTTAAAATAGTTCATAAGCAGAGTGTCGTTAGTTTTAGTTAGTACTAAGCTAAGTGCACCCCAAAGACTGAATTAAGTAAACAAATTATTACTTATAGCAATTATTAAATATACACATGAATTTGTGAGTCTCCCGGGTCTTCTGCGAATCCACTTAAAAGAAAATGGCATTGAGAGCGGATTTATTGATTCTAATTGTATATAGCATTATTAATTTTTTTAGATATGTAACGTATACATATGATTTTATATGTGCATATGTGTTCTAGCCCCTAGCCTTTGACTATTTAAAGAAATTTCATATTAATACAGTTATACAACCAATGAACATGACTTGCTTTATTTTTATTCATACTTATCAACTTCAATGGAAATTTTTTAAATACCCAACTTAAGAAATGACATCCGTTGGCATCTGGGTTTAAACTAGGTGGACCGCATCTGCGACAACAGCAGCTGCTTAATTATCATCATCCTCCTCATCGGATGAATATCGAAGATTTTCCTGTTCGGCTTTATAGGCTTGAATCTTATGAAGTAGTTCGAAATCATTAACTAAGTGATTGGGCTGTATATAAGTTTTACTAGCGCATCCACTATAGGGACAACGCACGCTCAGGTTGTTTTTGATGGCAGCCATCACGGTGTTTCGGTCGTAATGATGACCGCATTTCGAGTTACGCACGGGATCTGTCATAAGCGCTTTGGACCAGGGATCATACATTGAAAAGGTAGATCCACCAGCTCCCATGGAATCGGATACTTCTTCAATATCGCTGTCATTGCCTGTTGCCGCGTTTGTGTTTTTGCCAACAAGTGCACACTTGAAGATTTTATACTCGGCATTTCGCTTGATGTCCGTGCGTCCGCCTAAACTTTCCATGTTTAATGCATTATATTTAGTTTGACATTCATGATATGAGTGACAATCGGCCAAGGATTTGCTGAAATCACTTATAACACGCTTTGAATTAGTCTTTAATTGAATTAATGATTCGCCCAATTTCAAACGTTTTTCATCCATGTCATTGTTGAATTCCTTCATTGACTGGCGAAACTCGTCGTCTATGTAGTAGTTCTCCAAGGTCTTCATAACTTTGGAATTGTCAATTAAAATTTGATTGATCTCATTAACACAGGAAGTCAGCTCCATTTCTTTCACATTCCTTTTGAAAATTTGCGAATGAAATAACAATATTGCCGCTACTTACTAGAGGTGACGATAAATCAATAGCACCATCGATATTATCGATGTTTGCTAAACATCAGAACAATCGATGTTTGACAGGGAGGCATCGATGTACGCTCTCCTCTAATTGCAACAAGCTTAAGAAGGCGATTCAAATGTAAGTAAAATAAAATAATAAATAATTTGCGGGATCTACCATTTGGCATATGTACATATGTATGTATGTACTTACACCCAACCGCAGAAGTCTGCGTACACTCTGAGAAAAGTGCAGCATAAAACTTTCAACTTGAATTATTAAGCCATTTGTTCATATATTTTCAAATTTCTATTTTAACATAACTTTCATCAATTGTCTTTATTTAAATATTTTTTTTTTACCATGTTTTATTGATGTCTTATAATTTATTTTTAATTTTAAATTTAACCCTGCCACACGCAAAAGTCTGCGGGCAGGTGTTACAAGCTATGTGGAATGCACGAATTAGCCATTACAGGATTTTTTTTTGATATAGTTATTTTTAAAATTATGTTAGCAATTAGTATTGCTCATTTAAGACATAAATATAGCATCATATTTAGTAGAATCGCAATGGTGATATTGATGATAATGGTGCTGATATTGACACTCGTTTCTTGCTTAACAAATTAAACTTTTCAATTCCTATTAAATCTACCCGTTTCTTTTCCTTATTAACAATTAGCACTTGCCCTACTAATTACCTTATGTATGAACCATTTGATTTTAGAGTTGAATCAAAGACAGTAGAACACTATTGTGTTCTATTGTATTTGGTTGAATCACTTTACAATCTACTCACCCCAATCTACTCACCCCCTTATTTATTACTTTATTTTTTATTTTTTTTTTACTTAATTCAATTTTTATTTTTAAATATATAACTATTTAATTTAATTAATTTAAATTTAATTTTAATGTTATATTTTAATTAATTTCTGGCAACTGATAATAGTTGACATAACATAAAATAAAATAAAATAAAATAAATAAATATATATAAAAACCAGGTTAGAAATCGCCAAAAGCCACTTGAGCAGTCCACTATCCAAATGAAGTAATAACCGTCACACAGATGAGTCCATACTGTTTTTATTTGGTGAAAAGGATACAAAGTACATCCCTCTGTGGCCTTGAAATCATGATATGGGCATGCTTTTCATACAATGGTGCAGCTCCCATACATATGATCGATGGGGTCATGGACGAACATGCATATGTACAACTGTAATGACGCCGTATGCTGGAAAATAAAAATGCCAGAGATTTGGACATTTCAGCAGGTCTATGATACTAATCATACCAGCAAGGTAGCCGTGGTGATTAGTAGAGAAAAAGTTGATGTATTGGCATGGTCAGCACAATCCCCGGATTTAAAGCCCATTAGAAACATATGTCTGGGCAGGAAGCGCTATTTATCAAAGTGACAGACTTCTAAGTCGCTGCTTAGAAGGAGGCATGGCGTGAGATTCTCCTCAAGCGATGTCAAGACATTATGTCACGTAGGTGTGAGTTATCCTCAATAAATAATTGTTGTTTTATTTATAATTAAATACACTAAGCCTTTATGAAAAAAATGGTTGTCAGAGTAGTTTTGGAATGGAATTTTTCAATCTATATTATATATTTGAAAAAATTTTAGGAACATCAAATTCGGAGTCTATTGAGGAGGTGGTATCTCCAAAAAGAATGCGGAAAATTTTGGATTTAGAGCCTTTTTTATGTAAGGGAATAACATAAGATTCTTTCCATAACTCAGGAAATAATTCGGTCGAAACGGACAAACTAAAAGTTTAAGAATTGGCTTACAGAGCGAATTAGCACAGTATCTGAGAACACCCCATCTGGACTAGGAGAAAAAGATGACTTGACCAAACTCAGCTGACAACCTAACGATATTTCCGTAATCTGCGGACCGAAAACAGTTAGATGGATAAATACTATAAGGATAAGGACACTTAAAATCATAAAACTTAGTCGAATAAGGGACCTGAAAAAGATCAGCAAATAAGTCCGAAAAAGATTGATCGGTACTAGCTATCGTTATCGTTAAGAAATAAGGTAGATGGATATGTAGCAGTTGTGCGTTTAAGATTTACGATATTGAAAAACTTTGTGAATTTTGCAAATTGTAACCTACAGCGAGTAAAGTACGACATTAAATTGGAGAGAAAATTCCAGCAGTACGATCTTCTAGAATACTGAAACGTATTCATTAATATATTTTAATTAAAGATTTAAATATTAAAAATCGACGAACATTAATGTTTTAGGTAAAAATGATCGGAACAATCGATGTTTCTAATCCTCTAGGTACACTGACCAAATAATATGTTATATGGTCAGTGGTGGTACTTACAGGTATTATAAGAATTATGAGCTCCATAAAAATGGTAGTTCCGATAGAGTTCAGGTTTTCGATATTGTGTTTGTGACTGGCGAATACTAATGAATTATCGTACACTTTTATTTATATCACTTTAAAGAAATTTGAATTTTAATATACACACATTTTTGATGTTTTCCCGTATAACCGTTGTATGAAGCAGAATAATAATAAAGTTGAGGAACAAAATCATACTTTTTAAATGTTTGCATTGGAGATGGAAATAAAAGATTTCCAGATATATTTCAATATACCGTATATGTTAGTATATCATGAATATATGCCAAATAACCCCAATAAACGCCAAAAACCATTTGATTAAGTAAACTTCTATTTTATTACTTTGGATATTTTAATAAAAATTGTAAATTTGTGTTAGAAAATGAGTTACATATATTTGACCAAATTACTATATTTATTAACATCTTTTATATTGGCTTAATCTTGAAATGCAAACCAATGAGAGAGAATACCAAACATTTTAGATCCTGTACCAAATAATAAAAGCAACGCAAGCCTTCTGGGTCCTTGGACCGGTTCACGTCTACTAAGGAACCAGTCTTTGAGGTAGTAAAAGAGATATGCTCGTCACCAATAACAATCTCCAGTTCCTATAGCAAATTGTTAAAGTATTTTGCATCATCCATCAAATATTTATTTTAGTACACTCTCTTACCTGCCGGCCCACACGATCTGGCGGTGGCCAAGGCAAATCATCTTCCTGCATTATCTCTGAATCAATTATGATTCGTTTTAACTCCTCCATGACTGATTGATGCACAAATGCCTCTTTCCTGATCATCGTGTCGTTTTTATAGTTGGAATTGTTGGCATACCGAAGTTTTCCATCTGGCCGGAACTCGAACTCCAGAAACTCGTGTCCAAATTTGCCTTTGTGGCCAACATAATATCGCAAATAGAAGTCTTCTGTAGACATCGTGGTATTCTTCCAGAGATACAGTAAATTATTATTTTCTCTTTGCTATCTGTCAAAATTATACTTTTCTTTGAGAAGCGTTTGCTACCCACAACGTTGCGACGATAAAAACAGGGTTGATGCATATTAGCCGGCATGGAATGTATCGATAACAATTTTCAAACATCGATATTTGTTTAGTGAATGCGTTGAAATGTGAATTGCATGTTGAGAGCAAGTTTGCAAAAACCGTGTGTCGGGTTTTATGTTTAGATGCTACTTTTATTTTGCTGAATGTAACTACCTCCATAACTTAGGTAAAAGCAAAGCAGTAACTTGCTTTTGAGTTGATGTGGCATAAATTAATAATGTAAGAACGGGCAACATTGTAGTAATTATGATATGCAACAAAGTATGCTTTTGTGCACATTTGCTATTTTGTATACATACATACATATGTACATACATACATACATATATGTATATATGATTATGTGAATTATAAATATATAATAATGTTCTTGATTTTTAACTATGTTGGCCCTTTCTTACACAACTTACGAACAACAATGTAATTGCGAAGTAAAGTTTGCGATGTGGCAGATACAAGGAATCCACTATGGAGGTGCCTCCCCAGTACTAGCTTACTGATGGGGACAGTAGTAGCAGAGCAGCTGCGCAGGGATCTCGGTCAAAGTAATTTTACAAAAACACAAGCAGACTTCTTTAGGAAATGGAGAGCACGTACATACGAATTGTTGTTATTTTCAATCAAAATGAAAGTGCAAGGATTTTACAACGCATGCGCATCAATTGGCGGGAAATCAACAAGCATTGCTTATTGCACGTGTGACTCTGTGAGAGGCCATTAAATGGTATGTGATTGTCCTGTTCGTTGTCGTCCCTCGTGCTTGTCTGTATTGTAAAGTCGGTCGCTGCAACAAAGTCACTCTCTTCTGTTTAGACTGTTTCTCGCGCTCTCTGCCACTCTGTCTGTCTCTCTCTCTCTCTTTCTCTTTCTACTAGGACTAAGTTCGACTGTCCGTAAAAAATCGATGACATTGAGTGCAACATTGTTGATGTCTCTCGTGTGAAATGTTGCATACTCATACCGTTCGTGGCTAACCTCTTTGGCCTCTCACCTAAACTCACTCTAGTTATGTTGTTTGGAACACAAACAAAATCAGAAAGCAGCTCTTTCTCTCTGTAAAGTAATTGCCGGTTGCCATTGCTGTAGTAGTTGGATACGAACATCCTCGACGTCGTCGTCGTTGTCGCCGTCGACGTTGACAGAGACAGCGTCGCTTCATTCGCTTACAACTTTGTTAACTTCGGGATTTTTGGTGTGTGAATGCAGTCGGTATTGAGGACAGTAACCGGGACGAAGTTACTTTGTTGCGCATTAATTGATTTTTTCCGGGTTCTTGTCAAACCGCAAAAAGTTATTGTTAGTACACAAAGTAAAGTTTAAGCAAATATTAGATGGCTCAAATTGTAATAAATTTTAATGTAAATTAATTAAGTGACTGTGAAATGTATTAAGTAAATTACATCCATATATATGTATGTATATCAAAATGCTGCTCCTCTTAGGCGATATTTTAGATGACAAAAGAATAACATTTTGAAGGTATTAATATAATGTTGTATCAGTAATTAAATATTTACATGTAATGATAAGTTTCCATATTAATCTGTTTGTATTTTCAGATCATGTAGAGAGCATTGAAAAGGTTCTTTCACTTTTTCTCAACATACACAACATTCGCGCACCATTCCATCATATTTGGTCCTAGTAAAGTAATTATGGATACATGATTTGAAGTTCTGCAGGAACTGGAAAGTAAAGTACAGCAAGTAACGGGAAAGGCTCGGATCCAGGTACGGGCTCGTTCATCAGGGACGTAAAGTTAACCATGTCATCGAACCCCAACCAGCAGCAGCAGCAGTCGCTGCATACGTGCGGCGTGCAGTTACATCAACAGCAACAACAACAAAAACACCACCAACATAACATACATGCAGATACAGCGACAACAACAAGCAGAAACCATTTGAGAGACTTTTGGAGTAGGGGTAATAGTATCAGTAACAGTAGCAGTAGCAGTAGCAGTAACAGTAACAGTGACAATAACAGTTCGCAGCGAAATTTGTTTGAGTTCATCTGCATTTGCGTGGCATGTGCGGTCTGTTATTACAACAGCACGCAATGCGGCTTAGTATTCGATGATATAAGTGCTATAAGAGATAACAAGGATCTACGACCAAGCACGCCACTGCGGAATGTCTTCCTCAACGATTTCTGGGGTACTCCGATGCGCAAAGAACAGTCGCACAAATCCTACAGGCCCCTCACGGTACTGACATTCCGCTTCAATTACTTGCTGCATGCTCTGGAGCCATTCGGTTACCATTTGGTCAACCTGCTGCTGCATGTTGCCGTTTGCCTGTTGTGGCGTCGGGTCTGTCGTCTTCTTCTGCGTCAGTGTACATCGTCTGGCAGTAATGAGGGGATGTTGCTGTCGAGCTCCTCGCTGAACACATGCGCTTTTGTGGCAGCGCTCCTATTTGCCACGCACCCCGTTCACACCGAAGCAGTCACTGGCGTGGTCGGTCGGGCAGAGCTGCTCTCTTCTATATGCTACTTGGGTGCATTTCTCAGCTATGCGCACGCAACGAGCGGCTCCGTTCGACGCACGAACTGGTCTTCGCTGTGCCTGTGCTTTGGCAGTTGTCTCTTGGCCTCGATGCTTTGCAAGGAGCAGGGCATTACAGTCGCGGGCATCTGTGCAGTGTACGAGATTTTCGTGGTGCAACAATTACGGCCATTGCATCTCTTCAATTCGGTGCTGCGCCTTTTTGAAGAACTGCCAGCAGTGAAAACCTCAACCAATAACGGCAGTAGTAGTAGTCGGCGCTGGCCGCCGACTCTGTGGAAACGGCTTGCATTCCTCGCCAGCATTACGATAGCGCTGTTGGTAGGACGTGTCTATGTGATGGGCTCCCAGCTGCCTATCTTCACGCGGTTCGATAATCCTGCCTCATCGGCTGGCACTCCAGTACGCCAGCTCACTTATGGCTATCTGATTTATCTGAACTCTTGGCTACTGCTCTGTCCGTCTATGCTGTGCTGTGATTGGACCATGGGTAAGCCATTGCATGCCATTTGTAGTTCAAGAATTCATCCATTGATGACAATCACCTTTAATCGTTGCAGGAACTGTGCCACTGTTGGATGGATTCTCTGATGTGCGTAACTTGGCCACTCTGTGCACCTGCCTTGGGCTCGCTGCATTGGCAGTCAAGGCTTGCTTCACTCGCAATCTCCCACAATCTCGCATTCTGCTGATGTGTCTCGGCTGGCTAGTCTTACCCTTTTTACCTGCATCAAACCTCTTCTTCCCTGTTGGATTCGTCGTAGCGGAACGCATTCTGTACATGCCTTCCATGGGATATTGCTTGCTGGTTGCGTATGGCTATCATCAGTTACAGTCACTTTGGAGTCTTCGCTTCCGTCGTATTGCACAGGTTGGTGTTGTTGCATTGCTGCTTTCGCATGCCCTGAAGACACACCAACGGAATTGGGATTGGCGCACCGAGTACTCTCTGTTCATGTCCGGCGTTCATGTGAATCAACGCAATGCCAAGCTGTATAATAATGTGGGCCATGCTCTGGAGAATGAAGGGCAGTATGAGGAAGCGCTGCTGTATTTCCAGCAAGCAGTGCGAATACAGGCTGATGATATTGGGGCTCACATAAATGTTGGCCGAACCTACAATAACCTCAAGCGCTATGCTGAAGCGGAGCAGGCGTATATGCGTGCCAAAGCGCTTTTCCCCCAAGTCAAACCTGGTGTCAGCTATCATGCACGGATTGCTCCTAATCATCTCAATGTATTCATCAATCTTGCCAACCTGATAGCCAAGAACCAGACGCGACTCGAGGAGGCTGACCATTTATACAGACAAGCAATTAGCATGCGCAGTGATTACGTTCAGGTAAGGATAGGGATTGTAATCAAATCTCGTCCGATACCCATAAAATTTATGACTTGCTCTTTAGGCTTATATCAATCGTGGCGATATTCTGATGAAGCTTAACCGCACCACGCAGGCTCAAGAGGTGTACGAGCAGGCGTTGCTTTACGATAGCGAGAATGCCGACATCTATTACAACTTGGGCGTTGTGTTTTTGGAGCAGGGCAAAAGTCAGCAGGCGCATGTGTACTTCAACAAGGCTATTGAGTTGTATCCAGAGCACGAGCAGGCGCTCCTCAATTCGGCCATTCTATTGCAAGAGCTTGGCGGCGAGGAGGCACGACAGTTGTCTCGTGCCCGGCTCTATCAGGTGCTGTCCAGAGATGTTGACAACGAGAAGGTGTACTTCAATCTCGGGATGCTTGCCATGGATGAGTCAAACTATGACGAAGCCGAACAGTTCTTTAAGCGCGCCATCCATCTTAAGTCCGACTTTCGCAGTGCGCTTTTTAATCTGGCGTTGTTATTGGCGGACTCAAAGAGACCACTGGATGCAGTGCCGTTTTTGAATCAGTTGATACGCCATCATCCGACACACGTGAAGGGTCTGATACTACTGGGCGACATCTACATCAATCACATGAAGGACTTGGATGCGGCTGAGAAATGTTACCGCAGCATACTTAAGAATGAGCCACACAATACTCAGGGCTTGCATAATCTCTGTGTGGTATTCGTAGAACGGAAATGGTTAGCGAAGGCGGCGGCCTGTCTGCAGTACGCTCAGGGACTGGCGCCAGCCGAGGACTATATTGGACGGCATTTGCAGATTGTGAAAGCGCGTATGATGAAAATCAACAAGTTACCTGATACGTCGCATGAGCGGCAATTAGCCTATATGGCATATGATCCGCACGAATATAAGTTGTTCGGTGGTAATCGTGCTCGCGATCGTTCATAGCAAAAGCATTTATATTGAAATGATTTAAATGTTTGAATTATTCATAGTAATCCTTGTTTACTTAAGATCCGCAGGAAGATTGAGGTAGTTTTGTAAATAAATTCGAATTGATTTATTAATTTATGCTATAGGCAACCCTAGTAGACCAGGTAATAGGTTAGGTCAACAAAGGATAAGTTTGCACTTATTGTACACTAACTGAGATTGTACTTAAACGCATTAAATAAATTATATAATTTTACATCAGTTACTCGAATATTGAAATAAACCTAATAAATCTTTACAGGCTTATTTATTAAATATATATATTTTTATTAATCGTCTATCTTACACATAACATACATACATTTATCATTTTATAGGACTTTATTGTTAAGAGACCGCGGCACAAAATCTGTAGTAAAGATCTCTCTCCATTTCTTTCTCTTATGATCTATGTATTAATAAACACATTTATAATACAGATATTTATATATAGATAAATATAATATATGTATTATATTATTATGTAGTCATAAACAGTTATCTGTACTTAAGGTTTTGAGTTTCCAAACTCTATTAAAAACTTCCTTTTGAATATCTGAACTTTCTGAATATCTTAACGTCTTAAGCTTGTTACAAAATCGGTGAGCACGTTTTGAATTTGATGTTTTAATTTTATAAATACATAGAGAATTTATATATAGTACATACATTTTATTCATTACCTAATCAAAGTAATTATACATGCACATATAAAATTTTTTTATCTAATTATTTTTCTTTGACTTGACTAGAATTTGTAGAAGCTTCGCCTATACTATACAACTACAAAGAAATATATATTTTTACTGTTGAGTTCCTCGTAAACATATCAAGATAGAACAGTTATTGGGATACGAGCTCGAAAGTTAAGATTTTGAGATTTGAGTTTTGATTAGATTAGTTAGTCATTTTTAAAGTTGTCTTCCGTAAACAGAACTAATATATAATATGTATGTTGTATATTTATGTATGTATATCTTGTACATTTTCAATGTATGTATGCTAATGCTTTTGTGCATGAATTTGTATATAAGGCAAATCGCATTCAGCGACGTTAAGAGTCCTTCGCGCAGGACCTTCATAGTTGCCACTGTTCATTCGCAGGCAATTTTGCCGTCGAAACTGCTGAGGGCTATGGCAAATGCCTGCATAGCGCAGAGAGGATATCGGTAATCCATGGTGAACACATCCTCGGAGGTCCGACCGAACTGCATGACAATATACTCTGGATCTGAATCGTGCACCAACTGGAAATTCTTGACTGAAGCCTGCGTTACGCGTCCATGAAAATTGAGCACATAGGATTGGGTTTCATCGTTCCACACGGGCGTCTTATTGTGAAGCTCCACAATGTTATCCATGTTCTACAAGAGAAACAAGAGATATGTGAGGCTTTTCACATGGAATGACTGGTGATTCTGGCGATTAAGCTACCTTCATTTTCCACAGATCGAGGATACCCTGCTGTTTGGGATCTGCTGAGCTAATCTTGACACGTTGATCGTCCTCAGTCATACCCGGCAGTATCACAGTCATATTGCGGGGTCCTTTAAAGCCCAATATGTTGGTGTCCTGTGAGCATAAGAATGAGAATTCAAGAATCATTCTCTTACTTCATTAATCACTTACATATATAATGACCGCCAAATCGAGTCGCGGACTCTCTGTGCTCTCTTTGTTGCCATTATCGAACACTGTGAAGGATGTGCCAAAGACATTGGAGCGCAACTTGCCACAGAATCCGTCTGCGTTTCTGGAAAGATCGGTGGGGTCACAGCTCACAATATAATTGGATGTTTTGCTCTTCTTTCGCTTGCGTCCTTTCGAGAAAAACGCAAAGGATATTTAGAAGGAAATCGAATCGAATTATTTGTTTCTGAGCTTACCACCCAATAGAAAGATCTTCTTCCCATAGTCCCGCTCCAAGTGCAGATAATAGATGGGAAACAGACCCCGATCCATTCCCTTGCGATCCCTGGTGATGCGGCACTTATAGAGTACTCCCTGTGGCGCTGGCTGCATCACGAATTGATCAATGTTACCGATCAGATCACCCTCAGATTCGCCGATACTGCCGCTGCCATTGCCACCGCCATTGCTACCCTCTAAACCCCCATCATCCTCCTTGCAGTTTGTCGCAATGACAGCAGGCCGCACTGGTGCCACTCCAGCTATGTTACGGTTGGCATAGTCATCTTCGTCCAGCGTATCGTTGAAAGACTGCTGACGATTCCGGGAGCGGCTGAGCTGCGACTGAGACTGTGTCGAGTTGGCACTTGTTGGCGGCAATGGCTGCTCGACCACCGTCACTGGACTGCTCTCCTCGTCCTCCAGCTCATGCGAAGAGATCTCCTCTATTAAATCTGAAATAGATATGGGCATGTCCTTAACTCCATATCGGAACTCAGTGAAATAGATCTTACCTTCCTGCTGAATGGTACTAAGGCTTCGTAAATTATTGGAGTTGTTTCGGCTCGAATTTAGGGAGCTGGACATGATCAAGCTGGCGCTGGCGGTGTTGTTGCTGATCAACTGATCGGGATTCTGTGGTGAACTGATGAACTGCATGGGTCCATCATACGCATGCAGCTCGCGCGTGCTGCTCCGCATGCCGGACATGGGTCGATTGATCTGCAGATCACTCGCCTGCACCATGCCCGGAGACGCACGCTTCTGGCGTATGTAGGCGTCCATCAATTGGCGCTGTAATCAGGCAGATGTTTGGAATATCATGTAAATGCAGAGTGATTTCAATATCTGAATATCCTTGACGTGAGTTCAAGACATTAAATTGATCATTTTTACAAATAGAAACTAATAAACAACAAATAAATATTATATACATTCACATATGTGTATTCTCCCATATATATATTACAATATGTTATGATGTTATTTATTATTATTTTTTCTTTATTTACTTATTTAAGATTAGATCATAAATTAATTTATAACCTATCTTAAATTTAACTGCCGATGATTGCTTTCACCTCTGGTTGGGAACCAGAATGCTTAAATTTTTTCAAAAGATTTCCTAATATAATATTTAAGGGCTATTTAAATATATGTACAATTTTGAGTATGATAATTGAATTTATGTATAAATATTAGTTATTTTGAAGATATCAAGGAGGTTCGAAATGTTGGAGTAAGTTGTGTGGGAGAGAAAGAGAGTGGGTGTTGATTTTGAAAGAATTTGTAAAGGAATTTATGGGGAGTTTAATAGTATATATTTCAGAGTTATTGGTGAATTCTTTTAACAGAGTCCGCTAAAAGAGGTGCCATTACCTTTGAAGAAATGTTCACACGTTGTCAGAGTAAGTCCGTGTCTAAGTCTTAAAAGTATAACTTGAAGCGATTTTGGGATTTATATCTTGTACAGCTGTTATTATTAATAAGTTGATACCCTATAAATGTGTCGGACAGTGGATTAAATTTTGATATACGAAAATTTTCTTTAAGAAGCTATTTTATGTCTGTAATATTATTATTATAAGTGGAATAAGAATAAGTGGAAATTTGGTGTCATGTTTGGCAATTTTGTTTGTAAGTTAATTTCCTATTAAGTTTTTGTGACCTTTGAATCCAGAGAACTTTAAATTTTGGTTAATGTGACCTCAGTAGTGTCCCTAGCGATGTTGACGTATTAACAGTGTTTCAAATGGCATGGAATGAAAATAAGGAATCGGAGCAAAGAACATATTTACCAAATTTCAGTTTAAGGTTTTGAATAACTTCATAGATAACAATGATTTCGGAGGAGAAAATTAAGACGTTGTGTTGAATTTGTTCTTCTGTAGTAACTTATAATAAAGTTGAGTGAAGAGCTTCGGATCCGTCTGTGATTAAACTTGCTTTGGTATGGATAATTAGGTTTTTAAGGTTATCTCGTTGGTTTTCTGTTATGTACCTAATTCTGAACTGTGTTCACTGACTATTTTGTTTCATTCTTCATATATAACCTGTTAAATTGCAAGTTAAGATTATGATCTAGAATGCCTGTTAATTAATTAATTTAAAAATTATTATTTCTAACCAAAAAATAAAAAACAAAATACTTTAGGCAATGAAGGTTTCAAATGCTGATTGACGTATTATTTGGATTTCAGTCGATTTCTTGTGATTTATAGCCACACTTTAGATACTGGCAATGAGTAAATAATTCTCTATCTTTATGATATACAGCTAACTGGTATAATACATGTACATTGATATGAATACCTATATATGCATTGGCTTTTATTTATAGACAAAATGTTGCTAATAAACATGTGGGAATTAAAATCGAACTGGTTGCATTACATTAAAAAATACCTGTCCATTAGAAAGAGACAGTAAGTGGCTCAGAGGAAAAGAGAGAGAGAGAGAGAGAGAGAGAGAGAGAGAGAGAGAGAGAGAGAGAGAGAGAGAGAGAGAGAGAGACTTTGGTCTTGCGTAATTCTGTATAATAATAATAGTTGTAGAATTCCACATACAATTACTGGCATGTTTGTTGATCTTAATTCGCATTTAATTAGCTTCAAGCAGTGGCAATTGTATGTTATTTATATTTGCAAATTACGTATACGTAATTCTTGTGATTTGCATTACGATACCTCAAAATAATGAATACAAACTGAGAGAATTTATGTGTTCCCTTACTTCCATATTATTTTACTGGAAGTGTGGAGCTCCCCAGGTATAAATTCATATTTATCTAATTAAACCCAAATTTATATCCAGTGGCGATAAATAAAATAGCTCCACTGGCACATTCATTTTGTAGTGGGTGTCACAGTATATAGAAATGCAGCAAAATCACAGTTTAAAGATAATTGTATACCAACTTTAATCATTTTTATATGTTTTTGTAGCTGGAGGCGTACCGATATTTGTAATATCCAGAGTACAAAAGCTTCAAATCGCAATATTCATGTCTTTGCACTTTGTTAAAAATACTTGAAAAACTCTTTTTTTTTTTAATTGGCGAAAAAAAATTGTAGTGGTGCTATTTAATTTTTCGCAACTGTATGCACATATACAAGTTGATTTGATTAGATTTCCTTATGATCTACTCTCATTTTATTATTTAATTACTTAGTTGTCATATTTATAATCTTTCAACTTTGACCTATAGCATATGTTTTCTAAGATTCTTACACATTGAAAGTTAAATTTTCTCCATGTGACCAAGATTTCTTTTCTTTATAAAACATTGCTTTACTTCTATGATCCATGCGGCCATGATGACAGCATTTCACGAATAAATAATCGTTCAGCGGAGAAGATTACCGCCACGGATTTTCGAGGTACACATGCTTTCTGTGTTACAATTTTAGATTTGTTAGGTTAAATAATTGCAATTTTTGACTCAAGTGGAATTGAAGATTACGTTGCCTCAACATAGAAATCAATTAAGCCTTGTCCCTCCTTCCGCCTGCGCGTCTGTGTGAATGCCTAGATCTAAGCAACAATAGGAGATCGAGATTCCAAATTAGGTATGTAGAGTCCTGAATATCATACGCTGATCATGTTTACCTATTTTTTGGATGCCATGTTTGCCCTCAATACAGGCAATTTCCAGGGTTGCCCAAGCAGCTCACATGGAAGTGAAAATTACTAATTCCATGACAAAACAGCACCAATAAAATGAAGCATCCCGTTCTGTTTTTCACATATATACATATACATATACATGTATACATGCATAAGATTACGTTAGCTCGAGATATTATTCCCCATGCTGAGCCTGAGCTCACTTGTATTCTGAGTGCAAGTGCATCTGGATAGGTGTTTGGGGTAGCTGCAGTTACATCATCAGTAACTGCACCAGCAACAGCTCATCATCATCATTATAATTATAATGATCATCATCTGCATCAACGTTGGGCATCTGACGCCTTTGCCCATTGACCACTATTGCGGCAGGGGTTTGTCAGTTTCCATTCCCACTGTCATTCCCTTTCGCATTGCCATCCCATTGGCATAAACATGCCATGACATCTGACATGACAGCAGCTGCTCTGGGTTACCGCAATGATTTCATTAAAGTCAAATTGGAAATTTCGCAGATTTTTCAAGTTCAGCATATTCACAAACAAACTTATTAAGTGGTATAGGGTATATAGTGAATTTACGACTATAATATTAGCTATAAGCTATAAAATCAGCTCGGTGAACAGCGATAAATACTTTATTCACAGTTTTAATTTTCACTGCGAAAAAGTGTAATTATATTGAAAACTTTTTTAGTGCGCTGCGCGACAGAATATTGTTGTGGTGGTTGGATGACTGGTTGTAAATTATAAAATTTGTCAGTAGAATAAAAAATTTATTTAGTAAAGTATTCATAAATTACAGTATGTTCACAAGGCTGAGAATTTTCTCAACGGTGGAGTTATGTTTCCTCTCGCTAAAAGTTTTCGGCGTGCACTGTAGTTGAAAGAATTCTGGCAGATCCTCTTCTGCGCCAAAAGCGCTTGTCTTATTTGCTGGTAGGTAGAGATCCATGCGATCATAGACCACGCCGTGGGGTCCCTGCTGCAAGAACCAATCGATACTTTTGCGATCCTTGAGGTCGGCACCCCAGAGTAGGATTAATGGCACTTGGAACTTGGCTCGTTCTACCAGACCCGGATTCGCCTTGATGAATACTGCATTCGGTACAATGCCGGCCAGATCGATAGCCTGGGCAAAATTAATGCTCTGCTCCACTGTGCTCGTCCGCGGATCGGCAAACGCGTTCTCCTTGGAGCTGGTGAGGAAAAGCACCGGATACATGTTCTGCTTGAATCGCAACAAGGAGCAGATATCCGCATCAAAGCTCTTGATGATGTTAAGTCGACCACATCCATAACGATGGATCACTTCTAGTATACGATCCACAAACAGATTCTTATCAATGGTCTGTTCGCTCTCAACGATTCCCGTGGAACGAAGCTGCGGCCACTTGATCTCAATATCGAATCCTACGCTTTTGTTTACTCTTTCGAAGAGATCTTGGAGAGTGGGGAAAAGGCGTTGCTCTACTATTTCTACATTGTTGTGGGCTGGATATTCGATGATCTTGTTGTTGACAATCTGATAGGTCTGCAGTTGCTTGAGTTGCTCATAGGTTATGTCCTTGATGAGCACCTCGGTTAGATCGCTGGCGGTTGTCGGTCTCTTCGAGTCGATGCACACCCTGATGGAATAGTCATGGTGGATGATGGGTACTAAGTCGCTGGTCAACTGCACATCAAACTCCACCAGATCTGCCCCCAATTCTCCGGCAGCCAACATCGTGGCCAGTGTATTTTCAATGAGTGGTGCTGCTGTCGTGGAGGACAGGGTTAGACTTTTCCCGAGGCCACGGTGACCGATCTCCAGGGCTGTCCAATTGCTGCGCCAATAGTTGACAAAGCTGGTCCGGAAATCGTAGCTTCCATTCACCATGGGGCGCACCATTAAATACTCCAGGTCCAATTTACCCACAACCCGTTGGCAAATGGGCGAGATTAGCTTCAAGGTTATATTGCCCCTACTGCCGGTCAAATCACTTGGCTGCAGTTGGGCATATCCCAGCAGTCGAACTGTATCCTGCTCCTCGCCGTAGACCTGCAGGCGATATGCAACATCTTCGATCTTATCGAGCGATACATGGAACATAAGTATATCCTTTCCCGAAGTGTATGGTACTCCAAACTCTGGCTGCGGTTTCAATTGACTGTCACTGTACACCATGCGCGCGTACTCCACCTTGGCCGTAGCTGAGCTTAGGATTGGCGCCAGGTTATCTGGATGCACCGGTTGCAGGCTGAGTCTTAAGTTTACTTTTTCCTCTGCAGTCTGTTCTTCCAGTTTCAGTGCCTCATGGAATACCTTGAGCTGCACTATACTGCCAGAGTTCTCCAACCAACCACGTGTAAGCTGCGAGTGACTGCCGATGTTGCCGAGCTCATCGCTGCGATTCCCTGGCAGTTTCGTTGTATTAAAGCTTCGTGGCAGCACCTGAGATTCCCAGCGACGTATTTGCACTCCACCCGAACGTGCCACAGTTGCCACAAAGTAACGATACTCCACTGAGCTGTTGTGCGGCAATAGCACCGATCCCGACCAGACATCATGCAGCTCGGTGCGATTTAAGAGCACAGCGCGATCACCACGCCAGGCACCCAACCCTGGTACATTTCCAACCAGCGCGGGTCGTTCATCTGCTGTCAGATGCTCCGTCCTTGGCACCGTGAGTGTGAAGTTAAACTGAAGAGGAGAGTTGCGCTTGATAGGCACAAAGCGACGCGCCGCATAATACTTCTCGTAGTATGAATCGCTATCGCAGTGCGTGGACACTGGCAGAAGGCAGACGGCGCATAGCCAGGCAGTAGCCAGTGCGAGAAATGATTTGCCCAGGGCCATGAATCGTTGCCCGTTGCCTGTTGTCCGATTGGAAAAAAACCTCTTTCAGCTCTCAACTTAACTCAACTTAACGACGAACGCGTCGCGACTGACGTTGCGGATAGCTATTGTGGAACTAGTCAAGTGGGCAATTCTGATGGATCGCTTTAAATCGGATTGGATTGGCGTTGACTTATGTATGTAGGTGTTGCTCTTATCTTCGTGTTTGTGTGTGTGTGAGTGTGTGTGTGTGTGTGTATGGAGAGTGACGAAGAGAAAGATTTACGACACCAACAGCAACGGCGAATTCATCTTTCATAAAATGCGAGCCCGCTATCAGCCCGAGCGCGAATCCACAACTGAATGGGTTGCAGCGAAGCGTTTTCGCACGTGCAGCTAGTAGCTATATAAAAGCTTTTACTCCATATGCATGTGTGCAAGGACAGACAGTTACAAAATACCAGATAGATCTATCTCTGTCGAGGTACGGAATTGAGTAAATTGCACGACGTCATCAAATTTGATGTTCGGCGTTGGGCCCCTAGTCTCTTCTGTCTGTCTGCCTATGCCCGTTCTTCTTCCGCCCTATGTTTGCCTGTAAACGGTCGCCTGCTCTCAACTCGCACTGATATTCATATATGAATGAACTGCGCACCGCAATTGTTGACGATATTGTTGATTTGTTGGTGTTGTTGCTTTTTTGCAATGAGACCAGGCCACCCGTAGCCTCCAATTCTACACAGAATGCCAAAAGTTTCATCTAAAGGCCGTGTAAGATATCCGCAATTACACAATAATTTCCAAGTGAACTTAGGTAAACAAAGTAGGGAAATACCATACATAGGGAAGTACCATTGACAGGCAGACATAAAGCGAAATTCAAATCTAGTATGATCTATGTACGATAATGTCACGCCTTTGACGAACCAACACTTGTTACGATAGGTATAACAATTTAACTTTATTATTTTAGAATGCTCAAAGACATGTGTGATCCTCTTAATTAGGGTATCCCTAGTGGAGATAGTATATCCCCTGCCTTGCATACACTACACTGTGGTACTCCTGCTTTCATTGGATAGCTGTTAGAGTATGTATCCTTAACTTTGACTTTAAACTCCCGACCTTCCAGATATGATTTTAAAAGTACATAGTAGGTAGGATGTATTTGATGTTACAAAGTAGGACAACATGCCAAACCTTATAGAAAGCTTGTTACATATCAATAAAGACCCCGTTGGAGTACTCCAGATCATCAAAGGCTTTTGGGATATGCTCTACCTATCTGTGCTCTTGTTCAATAGTACCATGTCCACCTCGAAAGCCAAATTGATGATCGGGCAAGATATTACTTTGATTCATGATCACAGTAATTCTCTTTGTAATTAATTTCTCCCACAATTTAGACAAGGCTGGTATGAGACTGATTGGTCGAAATAGTAGAAACCGAAGACTTGATATTGTCTTTGAATCAGATCAGGAATGCGAAACTGTTTGAAGAATTGATCCTTTAGTTTCACCTGAAAATGCGTTCCACTCTACTTTAGAACTAGAGCTCGATTTTATAAATAAAATATTTTCATCTATTAAACACAGCTGATTTGTTAAAGTGAACTTTAGTGATCTCAACACTTTAATTGAGGATTACGAATGGTCGTCTAACGATTTAACACGATAGATATGAGTGTTCCTCGGGTATAAAACTCTAAGTCTAAAAAACTACTAAATCTAAAACGCAGAACTTCTTCATATCATTCTACCTTAGTTTTAAAGGATTAATCAGCTAGTACTGATCAATCGGTTTTATTTGCCGATTTTTTCCATGGCACTCATTCCTCCAAGTTTTATTACTCTAAGTGTCCTTACCCTTGCAGTATTCATCTATTTATCTAACTCTTTTTTCGGTCGGCAGATTACAGAAAGATCGTTAGGTTGGGATATGAGTTTGGCCAAGCCAATATTTGTTTCTGGGCCAGATGGGATGCCTGTCGTTTTTTTCTGATATTGTGCTAATTCACACTTCTTAAACTTTTTTGTTTGTCCGTTTCTATCGATTTATTTCCTCTGTAATGGAATAAAATCTTATTTTGTTCAGTTACACAATAAAAGCTCAATATCAGATGGGATTTCAAATTGCATCATGCAAACGGATGTTATTTATACTGACTTCAATTAAACATTTCATCCTGTAAACCATACTCTCCTAGTGCATTATTTGTCACCGTTCTCCTCACATTCTTATGAAATCCAAGTCTTAGGTTGCATTAAATTTTGGTGTAAGGGATTTAATGACTCTGACACTACTAAACTGTATGTCTCGCTGGAATGTCCCATCCTCGAGTATGGGTCTTGTTTGAGGCCACAATATCAGACACAATTGAGGCTGTGCAAAGGAAGATTCTTAGCTTCGCACTGAAAAACTAAAATTGGTCACTACATCTTAGCCTCTGACCTTAATAGCCTAGTAGATTATTCTTAATTAATTTTTCGTCTCTAACTCTCCGTCGTAATATGCTGGGTGTAACTTTCATTCTAAATCATATTAATGGAGACATTAACCCTCCCTTCTTACTTAATAAATTTAACTTTTCAATTTCTATCAGATCTACTCGTTACTTTCCCCATTCCCCAGCCTTTCAGAGTACTGTGCTCTGAGTATAATAATAAGTTCGGGGTTATCTTTTTAGATACTTCCTCTACTTCCACTAATAAGGCTTAAGTCTAAGCTCATATACTAATACTTACACATTAACATATAACCTCTGGTGGTGGTCATTGATTTGATTGGGGTTTTCTGGGATTCCCCAATCGTTGCAACAAAAGTTTGAAACAATTGCAAACTTAGTTATTCACCCCAGATTTATTAATTATTTCTAACTTTCACCTTTTACTTTTAAAATCCCAAAATTTTTTAGTTGTAATTTAATTATTTTAATTTTGTATTGTACTTAAAATTAATTTATGTCAACTGTTAATATTTGACTTTAAATAAATAAAGAAGCGCAATTAAAGCAGACATTCGAAGTTTGCTCCCTGCATCGTTTGGAAAACACAAGCTAAAATATATTTCTAATAATGATATAGTCATTATATGTGACCTAGACCTCATTAAAAGTCCTGTCAACTCAAGTGAAACAGAATTCTCGTGAAATTTTAGGTCTGCGAGGTTTAAATCACAATTGCACCATACCTTTTGCCCACAGTATACTACAGTACTGCAGCAATAGGATGTAAAAAAGATGCAGCTTGCTTCAAGTTGAAAATGGGATCACAGGGTATCCCTTAGGCGAGCACACTCGACTTTAGCGTTCTTCCTTTTTTTATTTTGATGTCAAGCTCCATCTTGCTTCGACAGTTAAAAACCGCTTTATACCCTGTGCCATTTAAAAAATTTGAAAAATAAAGGTATTGCAGTGTTGTGTGAATGTGGATAAACAGGGCGAAGGAGGCGTTTCCGATCCCATTAATAGGGGGACACAGGCACAGGGCATCTCATAACTGTGTAGCTAGAAGTTCCACATTTGGTATATATGTAAAAAATAGTCAAATAGTCAAAAAATAGTCAAAAATAACGAATTTATTCAAATACAAATTTCATCTGTGAATATTTTGTTAAAAATTATAGCTATAAAGATAAATGTGAAGGGATTATGTCAATTCTAATGATATAACCGATTTCTTATTGATAATGTGATAAACTGATTTACGAATTTCTTGGAATATTGATTTTCCAAGATATTAAATTCAACGAGGCTTAAGAGAAGTTGAAATTAATGTGAATTATGAAAAAAAAATTAATTTCATAACAAGTTGATTATTCTTTGCGTTGCGAAAAACACTACCAATGGACAAGTGAATCAAGATTTATGCATTATTTACAAAAGAAAACGATCCTCTTTTTACGAATTGTCTAGATTTTGGAATCAGTATGGTACGAATTATCAGGATTCAACTGTATAGCCGAAATTTTAATAGATGGCTCTCATTGGTCTTATGCATAAATAGATTAAAAAAAACACACATTTACATCAGGTCATTGTCAATATATCCTCTTATTTGGCCAATGGGTGATAAATAAGGAATATTTTTTATAAAAAAATCCGTTACCCAACACCTATTAAACTATGATATATTATCAAGTAACTATATTTATTGAAATCTCAAATGAAACGATTTGCCAACTATTAAGATAAAAAAATAATTATTTAGTTTGTGGAAGAGGTTGCATGGATTGTTCTCTTTTGGTTAACGTTCTGAAGATGAGAAGAGTGTTCGCACCGGGCACGATTGAAAAGGGAACAACATACCCGCAAAAATCTATAATCTGCGAGAATTATTCGTCTTAATCTTCGTCCCTTTATCCTTGGATACTGAACTGCATAACTTACCGTATACACTCAAGTATGCGCCCTATTTCTATCTGGCTTCCGGTTCCTAAGGAGTGCCTACGAGAAATTCAAATTTTCTTTAATTTTGCTCTCGTTTAGCACAATAGAGTGTTTGCCCCGGGAACGACTGAAAAGGGAGTCGGAACATCTTTCATAATTCAGTGAAATAATTCAAATAATCGGCCTATTTCTATTTTTACGCTGTGCCTAGGATCTGGTCGATATGGGCAGTTCGTATTGTGCAGTAAGTGAGGTTCAAGATATTCTAGTCAAACGTAATTCGTGTGTTTTCTTGCTGTTAATCACTACGAACGCGATAAAGAACCAAATTTTGTGTGAAACATAAAAAGAGATATGCTGCAGTCAGAGAGACTGCGTCTGCAGCGGTATTTCATTCTTTTTTGCCGGTTAACCCTGAGTTGCGACCTCTGGTTTGTGGCTTAGTGATGATAGTGATCAAAAGCCAAGATGATGGATATATTAAGTGGCCTGTGTATGTATGTATATGTATATATGTATGTATATAATATGTTACTTGCATGTGCTTCCTTGATGTGGGGTGTTAAAGTTAACGTCAAACATAAATTTCCAGACCCCAAAATAAATGATTGTAGTACCACTGAAATGCTGCACAATGTTACATTTCTTTACGCTCTTGAATTTTTCATGCTTTTTGCTGAACGCCTTTATTATAATTTAGGCAGACAAATTTGCGTAAAGTTAAATGAAAGGGGCGTCATGGCTATAAACAGCATGTGCTACATACAACAGACTGCATGCACCTGTATGTGTGACATGGTAAGTGAGTGTGTAAGTGTGTGAGTGAGTGAAAGTGAGAGACTTGTTGTCGGCTTCAGTATTTGAGGTTCGAGTAATAGGATGATTACGTATACGCCACGTGGCTAAGAAAAATGAATAAAAATTGATAAAAAAAAAAAATGAAAAGTGATAATATTAAATATTAATTAATAACATAGATACTTTGTATATTTGCAATAATGTTCAACAGCCAAGTGTAGTACTACCCCCTAACTCTGACAGTCGGAGAAATCAGAGCGGAGAAGCGAGAACTGGCTGACAGACAGATATATATGACTAAAGGAACTCTTTCCTTGATCCTGAGACAGAATACATTATTATTCTCTTTATTGTTTTTCAATGGACAGATGGTATAACTGTCTGGCTGGATAATCAGGAACTTTATTTTGCCGGCTGATGTATGGATTAAAGATGATATTTAGATAATGCGCTCAAGTTTATAGGCTGATGAAAGATGCCACGCACATCGACGATGCTGAGAGGATGCTAACAGAAGAGCGCACAGGATACATTAACAATTTAAATTGAATCTGATTGTGTATAGGTCGTGAGTGCGTGTGTGTGCACACCTAATAAAAGGAGCCACAAATAGGTGCTGACTACAGACAGTTGCCAAACTATTAAATAATGAATGCTCTGATGAGCTGGGATGGACAACAAAAAGGCAGCAATATATAATACCCAATGGATTGGAAAAACACTCATCGATTTGGCATGTGTGGATGGATGGTCTGCTGCATAAGGTATGTATGACCCCAAAGTTAACCTCAGTTAAGAAAAAGCAGCCATAAAATGTGTTTTTTTCCTGCTGCTGCTGCTGTTGCTACTGCTTGGGCCATAAAAACTATTACAAGCTTTTAGATCCGCCTCTGACTTTGCCACGCCCCAAACCATGCGAAAGAGCTGTCGTCCATTTAGCCATCGCTTCATTAAGCTATAAGTCTGTCACTGTATAAGTGACTCTACATACACATACATATATGTACATATGTATCATAGTATACACACATCCACACAAGGGGTTATCGGAATGTGCGTAGGAAATCCTTTGATAAGCTTAAAGCTGGATTAGTGAAAATTTACCTTGTCTGAGCTTCTGTCTTTGTCTCTGACTGTCCTAAGTACTTTAATTTGGAGCGCAAAGTCTGAGGATAACTAAATTCAATTTGAAGGTTTTACAGAGCTTCTTATTTATTATGTATAAAGCCAAAATACAATTTATTTGCGAAGAAGTTCAATAATTTGTTAGCCAAAGTAAACAAAGCTAAATAATTCGACAAAGTCGGCGACTATGGTTACTGATTAGGGTTTGATTAGCTTATTTTGTAGAAAATTACAATTTGATTTCTGTTCAATGTGTGGCACTTGCTCCTATTTAAAATTTATCCAATTACTTATCCTGACTTGGTAATACTAACTACTGTTATTTGCAAACATACTTAATCAAATTCAGATAAGTCTGTACACGCTGCTAAGGCACGAGTTTAATTTCCGGTTTAACATTTAACTGCCAAATTTAGGAGCTGAGAAAGCAAAAAAGGAGACATAAAGATAACATCAGCATACAAATATTAGGCAAATACTTATATAACATATAAATACTGCAAAATTCTTTCCTAAAATCAGGGTCTCCTCGGAAGGGAGTAGGACTACGTTTACTTGGCTTCAGTCTGTCTACCTGAGAGAGTTCCATTTTTTGACAAAAGTTGTCGTCCAATAGCTCAACGCAGTTGACATTGAGGATAGCTCGGAAAAAGTGTCACTTAAAGGTGAGCCAAGGGCTTCTGCGAATACCATGTTATATAGAACGAGAGTGTTATTCGTGCTTTAGGTTTTTTTCGGGCGAAGCACTCTTGGGCAGAAATTAGCCACGTTTTGTAATGTCCTAAATGGCTCAATTGGCTCTGCACTTTGTATGCAAATTTTGTTCTCTCTTTTTGCTGGTGTTGGGCAACAGCACCAAAAGAAATAACGGCGAGAATGGAACAAGGAGAGCTGATGCTGACGCGGCGAAAGCCTGAAAGTATGCAGCAAAATGTGATGAGTGGCAGGTGGCACGCGGCCAAAGCATGTGAGAAAGGCACGCGGCAACAACAGTATAACAGTAACAACAATAAAAACAACAACAACAGTAGCAGCAGCAGAAGCAGAAGGCAACAAAACAACAGAGCTTGGGGCAAATGCTAGCCTTTGTTATGTTGACACACACATACAAATATGTTACATTCAGTTAGAGAACAAGATAGAGACAGAGAGTGAAGAGCATGTGCGCGTGTGTTTCATTGTATGGCTTTGTATGTGTGCGGGTTAACAATGAGTCCATGAATTTCACTCGTTAGCACCCAACAAGGAGTCAGTGAGGACATGCCAACATATTTCCCAACTCACTCTCTCTCTCTCTTACACACACCACACAGACTCACGCCGACAAACAAAAAAAAGGTCAAACTCGTTTTAACCGCTTTGACCGTATTCTTAGCCAACTTGACAGTTCAATAAGGGCGCAAAACAGCCAAGAGGCAAGCAAGCCAAGTCAAACAGCAAGCCAATGCCGATGCCAGGACCCACTGTTATGTCCTGTTTGCTGGCTCGAACAGCAGAACAGCAAAATGGAAGATGGAAAGCTGCCTGTCAAGCCAAGGTGTAGACCAAAGTAAATGTTTATCTAACGCCAGGACACACACTTCTCTGGGCAACAGGATAAGGCAGCAGGTGAAATTAATAGCTTCCACTAGGATAATAAATTTTCGAATACTTTTTTTGTTAATATAAATTTTAAGCTACGTCTTTTCATAAGCTTATCTCGCTGTAGTCGCATTTTAATGCAACTTTTGGGTGCACTGTTTTTTATTTTTTGTTTTTGTTTGTTGTTTTTACTATCCCAAGGAAAAACTTTTGCAGTTTTGAGATTCTGGCAGGGGCACGAAAGAGTTGCAGAATGGATTTTAATTGGAATTGCAACATGTTGTGGTGAACACTTGTATAAATAACTTTTCCCACAAGTCTGAAGGTTTTTTCCAACAGAAAGATAAGACAGGCCACTGTGAAAGTATCTACACTGAACGACACGATTGTTAGTTCATCTTGCTGGAGTATAATATGATTGGAAGAGTTAACGGAACAATTGCAATAGCTTCTGAAACTCTTCCTCTTCCTTTTCCTATTTCTTGGAATTTCTATTACTCTTCCAACTTCGGTTGCGAATTGATGCGAGTAAATAGCATTTTGCCAAATTGCAGCCAAATATATATATATTCATATATACATATATTTAAATCTGTCTATGTACATAGGTGAGGCATCAAAGCATATCCACATAGCATACTTTAAGTTTCAGCAACCATCGCATATAATATATCACGTAATCGACTGTTAGATACCCTGTAATGTTTGAGACGCTTCGGTAGGTTAAGAGGAAGCATTTGCCTGAACTTGTAATATATTTTTCAACAACAGCACAAAGTTTAATTATAATTAACTTTATAATAGAATAAATTATTTGTATTTTATTTCAAAATAATACTATGTTCACTTTTTGTAATTACTTTTATTTTGATACTTTATATTTATAATGTGTAATAGTAATATTTACTAATCAGAGGCGAAATGAGCTGTTTCATTCTTAAATAATATTCTCAAAAATCATCTTGAAACCATGTTCAAACAAATTGAATAGATTTGCAACTTGTCAGACAATTTTAATTGGCGAAGAATTATTTATTTTATTATTATCGGAAAAATAATGTATAAATTTAAAAAATGTAATCACATTACATCCTACTGCTGTTTATTGAATAGGGAAACTTATATGGAGGGCGTTCGTTTTGTGATTCTGCTTATTTTGCAATTTATTTGTGATATACATACATACATATGTATGTATATAGTTTATTCGAAGGTGAGTCGTTTGGATTTGAGCAGATAGTTAGGTAGTAATAGTTTGACTTGTCAACATTGTTGAACATTCTAGTTTAATCCGCTTGAGAAATGTTGCCGTTCTTATCGAAATACATGGCGGAGAATGGGTAGGGGCAGCAGGATCTGCAGTATGGAAGGATATACTTTTATAACAAAATTGTTCTTGGCATTGAAATGGCTTCCATATACACTCGTTGGTTTATTTGCGAATCTATTGGCTCCTTTTGACCAGCAACTTTTGCACTGCACTCACCACTCTTTACTCCACTCTCCACTCTCCACGCTCAACCATCCTCTTTGCTGACCTGCTGTTAAAATATCGGATGCTCGGATTGGCCGTGTGGGAATCGAGAGAGTATTGAGAGCTTTTGCCTGTTGTGGGCATCTCATGCATGAGGTCCTTAAATGTTGACTGCCAGCAACGCTTGAAATTGAAAATGGATTTAATATTAACCAAACGCTTGGGGAATAAGAGACGAGAACACAGAGGAGAGGGTAGTAACAGGCCAGCACTGTGGCCAGAGCCAATGGGAACGGGGAACAGGAACGGGGCTTCACTCATCAAACAATTACATTTCAACGGACATCCTCCGGCTACACATAACGGAGCCGGATACGGGTATCCAGTAGTCCATAGCCCTTAGCCCGTTTGTCGTGCATCTCTTGGGTATATTCATAATTTACATGTAATTATGTCGTCACTGTAACTCATTTGTGGATTGTCACAGAGTCACAGAGGACATGAACTTTCGATTGGATTGCCATTGGAATTGGCATTTAATTTAACTAATTATGCCTTGAGCATAGACGGGGCTGCAACAAGTTAAGCTCAAAACTTTCGCCTAATGCAAAACTAATGAGTTGCAGGCCACGCCCCTCCTGAATTTGCCTTTGAGCCATGTCAGGCAACTGTGCACATGGCTGCCGAGAAGTGCTTGCCGAGTGTTTGCCAAGTGGCATACTTGCGAGGACATCCACTTTTTGTCGAGCCATCTTATAATCCTGTCGTTTTCCCTTGTCCGAGCTGAGCTCGTGTCTTAAGCTGAGCTCGTGTCTTAAGCTGAGGCGGGTTCTGTGGGTTTCCAAGTGGCACCGAAGTGTCAACTGCTGACAACTCGTACCTCCTCTCTTCTACTCAACCACTCCCCGCTGACATCCTTCTTTAATTACGTGGATTGACAGGTACCAAAGTAAGTGTGCAGCACGACGGGAGAAAACACAAAGTGGTCTCCGAGGATGCCAAATGATTTCTCCTAATTAGTTGGCTTTTCAGTCTTAAGTGCTGCCGTCAAATGCAGGAAACTGTTTTGATTGCTTTTGCCTCTCAAGTGTATAGCTAATATATATATATAGTATATTATATTATATATATATTATAGTAATAAAGTGAATTTAAAATTGCATTGCTTTATAGGTGTAAAATCGAGAGTAATTCTACGATTTGAGAAACGAATCCGTTAATAATATCTACAAGTCACAAGTTAGTTATTCAAACCGTTAACTATAGGATGTTTTCATCGTCACCGATTTTCGAGTGGTGATAACGAAGTTATTATTAGTGATTTCTAAGGCTTGCATCAAAAATTAGGTGGTAGAAGATATCTTTTTGTGAATGTAATTGCCCTGTGTATCGTGGATCCGCTCCATCGTCCAAGGTAAAAAACAGATTTTACAAGATTTTCGTCATTGAATACCTCGCTTAAAATTTGGCAGCTCCAGAGATATTGAAATTTTGATACTTTCTGACAGTTAAAGCAATTTAAATATCTCTCTTTTAGACTATATTAAGATGCTTTATATGTTGTCAAGTTATGAGATATATTATTACTTTCTACTTTTATACGCTCTCTGAAAAGAACAACCAGAGGGTATTATAACCTTGCGCAAATGTAGGTAACAGAGCGTACACACATGTGCACTGTTATATGGGATCATATACACAGGTTATCTCGTAGTAGAGCCCGTTTGACTATAACTTTCTTACTCAGATGTTTAGGTGCTTATGCCATACACTTTGAATTTATTTCTTTGAATAGTAAATGTATGTAAATTCGTATCCTTTTTGATATATTCAAATATAATTAGACTGGACCTTGAATCAAATGCGTATTTTATAAAGGAAATGTATGCAAAATATCGGCTCAAAGACGACTAACACTTATGTATGCAAATCTATGCAGATATTCCACAATTTTCATTCTAATTTTCATCCTTAATCATGACAAAAATGTCGTCGTGATATCAAAACATGAATCTATGAAGTCTGACGGTTGGCCAAGATATATGTTTACACATACATATATGTAAATTTTTGCTGTAGTATATAAATCATGCTTATTCACAGACGGGGTGTTTAAAACCTGAACGTTGGATAAGATGAACGTGTTTGTGCCGTCAGAGCAAATGGAGGAAAAGTTTTATCAATAAAAAGCAGTTGAATGTGGCTGCAGTTGCTGTCAGCTAGGCAACAACGCCAACTTCCATTTCTCCTGCTAAGGTGTTTGCTGCGGAACAAGGTAATAACTCGAGAAAGGACTCCTGCATGGACGGTTGTCATGGCAAATGCTTATGCTTTGCCATTTGAAAAGGTCAGCTTTAAATTGCATTGAATGCAATTTCATTTGCTTTTCAAGCTTCTGAGCGCGAATATCCACAGGGCATCGAGTAAATTTATTTGATGTGCGTCTGTGTGTGTAAGTGAATGGCACGCAAATATCACATTTTGATTTGATTTCAATCGACATTTGTGCCCTTGAACGAATCGAGCTTCTGCAGAGTTCCACTTTTTATGTTCGCTCTTCTCTGCGTTGGTGTATTAATGGGTATTAATGGGATGTACCTTGGAGTGTGTTAGAAGCAAACTTACAATTTGATTAAAGCATGCAAATTGCATTAAAAGACAATCAATCAACACATGCGCCTTGAAGTATACAATGCAATTATATACTCAGCGCAAAAAAGCGGAAAATTGTATTCCACCCTCTACGCATGTGATGTTAAGGTACTTATTAAGTTATGCATATCCTTCACATACTTAATTAATAAAAAAAGCTGAAGATATTTAGAGGCTATTGTTAAATCACAAATGTAACTTGCAAAATTTATTACATTATTAAAATCTAGCAATATATGCAGAATAAGGAGGAACAGAATTTTTTGATAATCCAGTTTTTTTTTTAATAAATTTAATAAGTGTGGTTAAACCAATGAAAGGAAATACTAGTAATCTAAGTAGAAGACAAAAAATCATATAAATTCTGTTAGGATAAAGTAATATAATATACAATATTAATATAATATTAATGAATATTAAGGACAATAAAGTTTGTAAGTGGATTGACAGAATCTGGATTAGGTCGATCACAATCTATAGGAATTTAAGTATATTTGATGATTGATTGTTCCAATTACTATACATCATTAAGGACATAAAACAGATTAAATCACTTGGGTTGGCCAATACAAGGCCAGTAGTTTGCGGCAGGACCTGCCAAGCACACAATTTCATTAACTATCTCCCGTTCACACAGTCATATACCTTCTAAAATATCATTAATTGATCGACGAATATAGTTTGTTATTATTTTTTCATGCATAGTGAAATGTTTATTAACTTGCTACGAGTGTTTAGAGTGCAGTAACTAAAACAGACAAAAATGAAACACTGAGAAAAAGGATATGAAAATTTAGCAATTTAGCAATTGTGTTTATGTGGGTAAAGCAAACTAATTGCAAATATCAGGTATAAGCGATGTTTGCCCGTACATCGTTCTGCTGTTTTTTATTAAAGAGGCCAAAGAGCCGACCCCATATTGTTTTTTATTATTATTATTCTGTTTATTGTAGAATGCTCTAGCAAGGAAAAGCAATCGATAAAACTAAATGAAAACAGCACAATGTCTACAGACACAAGGTAAAAGGATATATACATGATATATGTATGTACATGAAGAATAACAGTCGATTGAATTGCAGGTGCAAGGACAATCGCGTAGTCTCCAGTGATTAGAATCGTGTGGCCACAGAAGTGAATATATATGTATGTATGTACATACATGTATGAGTGATGTGTGAGGGCGTGAGGGAATGAATGAATGAGTGAATGAGTGAATAATAAATGAATGAGTGTTTGGCAGGTGAATGCTAGCAAGGACATGGACATGGACATGGGCATAGGCATAGACATGGGCAGGGACAAAGGCAGCACATATGCTTGGGTCCATTTCTAAATCGCCCGTGTGACTCCATTAATAATGTGGACTCCTGCCTTACCATGTTTGTTATGAATGCGTGCCAACAAATACTTTTAATTAAGTTCGCCTGCTGATTACTCGTTTTTATTGATTTCATTCGATTGTCAGGCAGGAAGACAATCCATGCTGTCGTATCGAAAACCTTAATGCAGACTCATTCCATGTAGCGTTTTAAACTTACATTTTAACTGAATTCCGGGAGAATGCACTTTAAACGAGTCAAAAGGCCTCAAAATTGCGGATTATTTAATATCACGTATACGTCACTTTGGACATTTCAAACAGATTTAAAGTTCTTCCGCCTGTCAGTATGTCCCGTGTCCGTTTGTCTCCCAGCACTTATCTCACTTTGCTTTATTACAAAATCACTTTTCCTGCCTGCAAGCTGGCCAACTGACATCCTGCCCTCCCTCCTTTCCTTGTCACATTCTGGGTGTGGCTCTGGAAATGGGTCTACGTCTGGCTCTGCTTCCCAGTCTGCTGAAGGGAATGCTGAGAATCCGGCTCGCTTAGTGCCTACAGTTTACGTTTGCCTTTCACGATTCTCTCTTTCATGTCATAATGCTGACAGCGAAAAGAATCCCCGAAAAGTATACTGCGAAAACATGCAGTTATCAGAGTATAATTTCAGCGTAGTTGGGTCACTTGTTGAGTGAAAAGTGAAGGCAAAGTATGCATTTAGTGTATCCACTGTCAACAGTTTGGTCAGTTTTGACAGATTTAGTATAGTACTATAGTTCTGTTCATCAATCATTGAGTGCGTTATAAGTCTCGTTTGTGTCTCTCTTTAGTTTATACTTTATTTAAAAGTTATGTTATTTCGAAGAAAGAGAGCTATAACTCTGATAGCGTCAAGTGGAAAGTGAAAATAAAAATTGTTGAACTCATTGAAGATTTTATGTTTGACTTTAAAACCCTATTAAGACAATAAACAATAACTGCCGACATTTTGACGCCTTAGTTTGTTTAGAAAGGAGATGAGAAGAAAAACACAGCGATATAGGGGGAGAGAGAGTGAGAGATAGAGATAGAGAGAGAGAGAGAGAGAGAGAGAGAGAGAGAGAGAGAGTGAGAGTGAGACGTGCGATAGATAGTGAGAGATATGGCGCTCAGCTACAACTCTGTGGCTGAAAAAATGAGCCACAGTTGCAACACGATGATTGCCCAGTTGTATAATGTCCTGAAATCAAAATGCGAGCTTAACTTAATAGGCAGGTAAAATCTTATTTCTTGATACTCATAATTTTATATTATGCAGTTAATTGGGGTTCTTAAGATGTTGTCTATAAACTTCACTGTACTTTTAGAAAAGTACTTAATGTTAAAATAAATATTTTTTTTCCTTCCCACTTTCACTGTTTCCGCTCATTTTTAACTTGTTTCGTTGTGCACTTCATTTTTCCGCTGGGTTTACTTGATTGTTCACAATTTTCCAATTAACTAGCAAATTAAAAAAGGGATTTTTAATTGCCACTCAAAAGGATTATTATACATTCTTAAATTCTTTGGATTTTAAAGCTAACAGGAATTATTTACTCTTTGTTTTAAATTCTGTTGTTCCTTTTGAAATTTCAGGATCGTTTGTGGTGCCTAACGAACTCGCATCATAGAAAGAAAAGTATTTGAAATCCTCTGATAACATCATATCATCATTTTGCGGTCGATCATTTTCTGAGATTCAATTGCTATTCTGTCTCTTATGATTTGCTTAATTTTATTGTATTCTCATTTTTAATTTGGCCTCACAAGTCGGCAGCAACGACTTCGTGTGAAAGGACTCGATCCAGCGAATTTCCTTGTGCTTGTCGATTGCTAAATTCTGTGGATAATTCTTTACTCTTACAACACCTACCCACTGTGTTTCTCCTTCCAAAACTCCCTCCTGTCACACACACAGAAACACACTAATCGACAGAGAGGTACTTCGTACTTCAGATTTTGGGGCATACTTTGGTTGTTGCCACTCAGACTGCTAATTGCGGACAACATTTAAGTAGCCACGCCCAGTAGTCGCCCATACATGTAACATATATACCTCTCAGCCATTCTGCACGCTGCGTGCCGCATGCCTTTCCTTGAATTGGGGCAAATATACATACGTATAAGCACGTGCAACGCATATATACTTAACCATATACATACATATATATATATTTATTTCGCATTTTTCTCACGCATTTTATTTTTATTTTCGTCCTTATTTTGGCAAAACGTCTCTTAACTTTGACCTAATTGGCAGAAGTCGCATTGGGGTATCGCTCGAATTTTATTTCCAGATCTCTTTAAATTAATTTAAAGTGTGTTTTAAGCATTTTCATTTTAAATTGTTTATAAAGATAAACACATAAACATATGTGATCAGAGATAGGATTTTGCGGGTGGATATATGTATATGTAAATATATATATGTATATACTAATGATTATTTGAAAGAATTCATAATCTTTAATTATTAATGTTTTGTAATGTGAAATAAAAATAAATTTTAGTACACCTTGACTCTTTTCGATAGATAATTTAAATTTCAATTAGTATCCATTTTCACAATTTAATATTGTCCCACAATTTGCACTAATTAAAAGGCTTAATGCCGGTGAAGTTGTGTAATTATATTGCAATTAAAATGTAATGATGAGAACAATTTAAACTTCATTTCAAAAATACAAATATTTTCCATGCACTTTTTGTTTGCGAATGTGCTTCATTTGCAAAACTGTTTTTATTTAATTGATTTGAGAACTGAAATAAATTCTTTATATTTTAAAATATAATTATTCTATAAACCCTCGACTAATTCGTCCATGATCCCTAACTATGATAGAGCCTTCGATTAAACATTAGAGGCGGAAAACCAAAAAATAAAAGGAAAAAGTATAGGAGAGTTTATTCGGCAAAAGTCACGTTTTTCAAAATAGATTGAGTTGAATAGACAATTGTATTGGACGAGCTGTTTATATTTGACTTACATTGCCGGGATTCATAAACAATTAATCCGAGTTGATGCTTACGTGCAAATGTCATGTATACTGAATACGCAGATTTGTTATTCATTTGTAAATTATTCGCAAATCGTTGTGAAACATTCGCGTCTTATTCACTTTTGTTTAATTTAATCAATTTGTGGTAAAGTTAAAATAATTTGTCAAATCTGCGCAATATCATTTTGTCAGTTGCCGTCGCTATCTCTGGTAAATGGAATCAAATTTCTATAGTCACTACACAGTTGGGGTCCTAGGAGATTCTTGCCACTTGCCACATCCGGTGTGGCAAATTGCAAATCGCGAAATCTGCAATTGAAATGATGCCTTGTTGGCTCGCCGCTACTTCTTCTCCTCTATCTATGTACTTTTCATCCTCTCCTCCGTATTGCATAAATTGCAAATTGCGAGAACGACTAATGTCGCCATATTACCAGATTCCGTGCACTTGCCTTGTGCAACTATTTCTGCTATTTGTGTCAGTCTGTATTTCTTTTCGCTACTTTCACTATTATGGCAGAGAGAAATTATCAAAGAACTGCAATACTCGACTAGCAAATACTACGTATGATAGTTTGCAGATCACATACATGGCTAAACAAGCCAAGTCTGCCAGTGCCGGGTCTGCTAGATATTTGCTTGAATGGGAAAAGTGGGGTATTCCCCAGGGTTAGATAATTTTAGGGTATATCAGCCTGCTGCGTATGTCCTCACCTATCATCAACACAAACACAATCTCTGTCATGATTCGTCTTCCATCTTCATTCTCCTTATTTGCTCTTCGCCTATGTATGTATGTATATAGTACATATGTATGTATGTATGTAAGTCTCCCGGTCTTTTTGCCACAAAAACAATCACAGTTGTGCAGTGCCTTGGGCCCTATCCTGTAACTGGCGGGAGTTTCATATACGACACGTCGTTGCCAAAACACATATCGATAAATTGGCGAAAAAAATAAAAATAGTTTAGTCTCTTGATTTGGTTTTACTCTGACGGTTTTCAATGCTCTGTTTGGTGCATTGGGACAAATATTTGCTGCAATATTTTGTGATATGTTGTGTATTACACGGATCTGTAAATCGATCCAGATTAGTTTCCCCATTAGTTTAGTATAACCATAATTTCAGTGTGCTGGAGCTCATGGATTACCAAACATATACATCGCCAATAGGTCAAGAACCCCGAAAAGCAACAACCCTACAAATTACAACCCTGAGGAGTAACTTCCAAATTTTCCAATAGTAGCAACAAAAAACGAACTCATTGCCAAAGCGATGCGTCATATCCTCCTCTTCGCTTTCGTCTACCCTAATATGTAGAGGGGAACGGGGTCTCTTTGACACCCTTATTCGGACCGACGTGTTGAATTTGGAGAGCTGTGCAATGAGGGGTGGTGGCATGCCTTTGATTGTAGGTGTATTTGAGAGTGTTATGACTTTTGACAGAGCCTCCGGGCAGTTAACTAAGAGGTAAACAAGTGTTGGCTTAACACTGAGGACGAAGGACTCAAGTTAAGTTGAAAGTTACGTATTCGCATGTATGAGAACAGAATCGTTAAGTGTGTCAAGTAATAATTGCTCGACTTCTTGAATTTCACGCACTGGTCTAATTACACACGAAATCGATATGATTTTCCTCTTTACTTTATTTTGCATTATTTCGAAAGCATTCTTCTTATTCCCTTGGCTCGTTGAATGGTGAGGAGAGCGAATTGCGAAGAGAGTGAGCAGCGAGCAAACAGCGAGCATCGACCGCAAAGTCTCCGCAATCAAAATATTTGTTCATGTTTGTCAATTTCGTTGTATGTATTTGTGTCTTTGTATTACTCATACGTATTTGTGTATGTGTGTTCATCTATGTATGTATGTATGTGTTCCTGTTTGTGTTTATATAATATAATTTACGATAGTTGCCCCTAGTTACGCTGGGCCAAAACAAAAAATGTAGTCCTCTCTCCAATCTCTGTCCCTCCCTCAACGCTTGTCCCGACATTTTATTTCAGGTCTCCCTTGACTTCTGTCGTTTTATTAATCCTTTGTGTATTTTTAACCATGAATTATATGACTAGACTTGCCACTCAACACATTGTTGCTTATATGCTGATTTATGTTAACTGCAAATTGCATGGCACTTGAACTGCACTCTGCCCTCTTTTCTTAGCAATATTTGTTTCCCCTTTTTCCAGATTTGTCTTATTTCACTTGCTAGTAACAAAAATAATGTTGGTTTTAATTTAGCTTAGATAACTATGCACTCTCTATTTCCCTGCCCCCGTCTTTCCCCTTAAAGTGGTCATATCCAATTCATAACAATAGCGAATTTTGTTGAGTCTTATTACTATATTTACTCTGCATTAAAAGTTTAATATTAATTTCTAATTGTCTTGGAGTTGTTTAATCGTATTAACTGCTAGTAGCAATAACAAAAGCTACATAAACGCTTTCAATAGGGCTTAATTCGGGTACATCAGCTGGCTTTCAAGGGGGAAGATAATGGATCACCATATCGGGAATAATTCGTTGACTTCCAAACAGGCCAACCCCTTTGAGAATAATTTCCAGGTTGAAATTCGATTTATTTGTTAACTTCGAGGTTGTCTGGGGCACAGACATCATAACTAAATGACAATAAAGTTGAGTTCCATAAAAAAATATCTATATATTTTCAATCCTTCATACATACACATACATACATACACATTTATTAATGTACATACATATATATGTGTCTTAGTATATACTCTACTGTACAGTGAGTCTTCAAATTGGAGAACTAAATGAAAGTATTGATCAAATATCGATTGTTTTGGCCCTTAGACATACATATGTATGTATAAGTATTACTTCTTGATATTAAATGACACAATATGTATATAAAAATACGATGGTAATTACGCTACCGACATATTACCCTTAATAGATCAATCAGAGATACATACATATGTACATAATAACGATATTTCTTCTTCAAACTCCCATTGCGAAGTCTCTTTCAAAAGGAATAGTTGCAGTTACACCAGGTGATTTCAATTTCTAATCTAATATATATTCGGGTCTATCTATGTATCTCTTTCTTCATCCATACTAAGAAGTTAGATTTTTGATATTCCGATAATATTACTATAGTACGGAATATGGAAATAGAGCTTACCTGTTGTTCCATTTTCTGATTGCGGCTGCTAATTGCGGACATTTTTGCAGAGAGTTTGTAAAAAACTGGAGTCTGGTTTGTTATCGCTATAGGATTCGATGATATTTAAATGTAATTGAAGCTGCTGTTTGAATGAAAGAAATTGGTATTGTATTCACTTTAAAACGAGCCACGAACAACGTTTCAACAAAATTCCGCTGTGCGGCAAATGTGCATGCGACGAATGAATAGTAAATACATAAATACATTCGTACATACATAACAGATTGTACACATATGTATGTATGTACATTCATGTGAATAAGGGTGTGTGTGTATGTGTTGCTGACAGCTGCTGTGCAATGTTTGGAGAAAGAGGAAATTTATTTGAAAGCAAATGAATGCAGCAAAACAAAAACTCAAAACTGAAACTAGAACTGAAACGAAAGGAGGACGATGGAAAGGCACAGAGGCGACTCTGGTTATGTGTATGTTTATTCGCATTCGTACTCGTAGTCGTATGCAACTGGCTGAATGAGCGCCTTAAACCAGCTACCTATGTGGTAGGACTCTGCAACTGCAATAACAATAAAAACAACAACAACAACAACAGTAGCATAAAATCACACATACTCTCACACATGCCAAAGCATAAACACACCTGGTCGAATGTTCGTAAATTTGTATTTACTTTTTAGGAGTTTAGCTAAACCTCTGTAGCACACGCGACAATGTATATATGTATATACTTTTTACTACAGTATATGTATGTACATAGTATACCTAAGCCTAGACACGCCACAGTTACCGGTAAACAATTATTTTTTTGTACAAATTTAGTTTGCTTTCCGACATTAACAGACCTCTCGAACCGCTAATCTCCACTATATCATATTTTTAGATATTGAATTTATTTCACAATTGTACACGATATTGCTTGCTTCTGTCAGGCGTTAATTTTGGCGCGTCTTTTGCTTTGGCAATGCGAAAAGCGACAAGCGTCATCGACAACAAACTGCTCCGCTGTAGACCTCCGTAGACCTTATAGAAACGATTCAAAACAACAACTGACGGGACGAACACAATTAACGCGAACCAGCTGTCAGAGTGGAACGCTTTGAATTGTGAAACACCCCGAGACCAGTCGTACAGACCATCCAAAGGACGAAACAACAATCGTAGGAACGTTATGGCGCAACGAACAGAGTGTTAGAGTGAGAGCGAGCAAAATCATTGCGAGAGCGTAAGCACAACATTGCCAGTTCTCTCTCAGTCTGCATCTGATTCTCTCCGTTGAGTAGTCAGTTAGTCAGTTCAGTCATCATTCCAATTCCTTGTGTTTCCCAGCTCTGTTGTCTTTCTTTCTGCTCGTCCCTGACTCGCCATGCAGCTAGCACATGCAATGCCTCTCACGACAGATGTGCTGTGCTTTCAGCCTTCGGGACAAACTGGGGTAAATACTTAGTACACATATGTACATACATTCATATGTACATCTCTCTATTATGGCTTGCTAGATAACTACTAGATTCTATTAATGCATAATGCATGTGCTAAACACGACACACGCTCTCTCTATATCTCTCTATCCCTCTATCTCTTTCACCACTGTTAATTCGCTCATCATTAGCAGTTGAAAGTATTTTAAGCTATATCTAGAGTATTTAACTAATTTAAAATTTATTGAATTAAATGATGATATTTTTAAGTTTCTTAAAATGCTTTTGGGTTTGCAAAAACAGTTGGACACTTCACTTAGTTAATATTTAGTACATTAATAAATATCAAAAATTAACAAGCTAAATGTGTTTCAGCAAAACAAAGTTTTCAAGTTTTCAAAACTTAGAATAATGTCTTATTAGCAGAATGGGTAATTTTCCCAAAATTTGTGCTCACATTAACTTTTACACGTGCTCAACATCTAGGATCATATATGTACATATAAGTTTCATAAAGAGTTGATCAAGAAAAAGTCTTTTAAACTCAGAGCCCACGATATGATGGCATACATGTATATATGTATATATTTGTATTTTATTGCAATATCATAAATACGTATCTAGAGGGTTGTAACACTAAAAATATGTTATTTTATCAACAATTATACGAGCCCTACTTAGAAGCTATCAATTTGGAGTATTATTGTCATTTGGATGATTGAACATTACAATAATATTCAGGTTCTTAGGATTCCCCTATATTTTGGTCTTTCTTAAAAAAATCTATATTTTGTTTTTGGATTCGGCCCACTTGTAGGTGGTGGCTGTGGAGATAACTGTCGCCTGGGCAACGGTGGAGGACTATCCCTTGGCATTGAGGCGGGGGAAAGTGGACGGGCTGGCCGCAAGATCGATGGCAGCGGTGCAAGGGAAGTGGCACCCGCATCGTTCACAGGTGTTTGATGGCCATCCTCATCGATACGTCCAAGGCGGGATCCATGCACGGAAGCCAGCTCCGATGGCGTCTTCACCTGGGAACCAAGCTCATCACCAAACTCACTTGCCATGCCAATGGTGGCACCAACTTTCGCGCTGGCACGCTTGAAGTGATCGCTTAGCTTGATTTGCACAACATTGATGAACATGGAGGTCAATGCCAAGCCAAAGATTAGATAAATCATGCTAATCATCATCAGGAACGGATTGCTGGGCACCATATCCCCAAATCCAATAGTTGACATTGAGATAAACACATAGTAGAAAGAGTCGCTCACGGTCCACGATGGCTCAACGATAAGAGCATAGACGACACTGCCACAGATAATGTATGTGACGAGCAACAGAGTTGCCACAGAGATGGGTAAATTGAATTCATCATCTACCTCAAAGGTCTCAGGGTAAGGTGACGTTGGTGTTTCCGGATTCGACGTGCCCAAGGACTTGCCTGTCTCTGCGTCGCCATCTGCATGTGACTCCGCTTCCGGACTATCCTCAGTCTTACCAAAGAACATGCTGGGTCGTCTGATAGCCATATCGTAGACTGTGTTGATGCCCGTCATGGCGTCCCGGAACTGCTGCTGCCTACGTATTCGCCGACAGGATCGAGTATAGTATACCCTTCTCACGTATGCCCAGGCAAACTTAACACTGCGCGTGAAAAGTTTTCCCAAATCCGCGAGGACAATTAGGAACATCGGAATGCCAATAATAGCATAGATGATCGTTAGCCATCTTCCTGTATCAGTTTTTGGTGCCAAGTGACCGTAACCTATAGAATAAAGGATCAAATCGTGAGTAGGAGATCGAAGGATAACAATTTTATCTGATTCCCTTAAAACTATATTGTTTTACAGAGAAGTGCATCTGAGATATTAAAAAATAAGTGGTAATTTTTTGCCAGAAATCTTACATCTCATTCAATTCTTCGACTAGATTAAAACGTTGAGAAAGGAGATCAGAGATAAGGAGGTTAAGTTCTTATGAAGCATTACCTACAGTTGTAATAACATTCCAGCAAAAGATGAAACAATTGACAAAATTAAATGACCTTTGACCGGGAAAACGTCGTAAACCTAATTCGGCCAGCGTATTCAGCTCATCCTCAAATTTGCGCAACTTTTGGCGTGCCAAGGACTTCCAGTCATCCTCTCTATCAAAAACGAATAAGGTTGGGAAACATAACAACATCATTTTGATTGATTTTGTGCCGAAGAATTCTCAAGTCTACCTCATATTATGGCTGACTGTCCACAGGTTGTCGACAAAGTCGCGCTTCACCTTGCGCACTTCGCACTTGTAGATATCCTCGGCCATTCCCTCCGTATAGCGAAACATGAGTCCCCCAAAGCCCAGTAAGAGAATCAGGAGTATCATGTGCCCAATGCACATATTACGCAGTTGCCGAAGCTCCTTTATCTGGTTGGGATAATCCAGCTTCAGACGTTTCCACTCGTGGACTGCTTCCAGGTATAGCCCAGTGAGAAGTGACTTAGACATTAGCTCTTTGCAGTCCAGTTCTGTGAGCACCTGTTCGATCGGTTTTTTCGGAGTAGACTTCTTCTTCAGACGAAAGATATTCATTAGGCGTTGCAGAAGGGACTTCTCAACTGTTCCAATAGGTGGTGGCAGATCCAATTGAGGTTCTTCGTGTGAAGAAACTTCGTTGTTGTTTGGCAGAGACGGTGGCGGAGGAGGCGTAGAATGTGTCTGGGCTGGTCTTTCTAAGCTTGGAGTACGCTTCATGCGCTTCGGACGTTCTAGACTGGAGCTGCGTTTCGTCTCCACTTTGGGTGATTCAGCCATTTCAGGTATTCTCAGGCTGTTGCTTCGTCTAATTCCATCTACTGAGCATGTGCCAAGGCTCCTGGCAAGTGCGGCCTCTGCAGCTGCCGCTTTCTCTGCAGCCTCCACGTAGGCCTTTCGCAATTGAACACGTTGCTCCTCCTCACTGACCTTAACCTTCAATTGAGCTGCAGCTGGAGTCTCTCCCACTTCTACATACTCATTCTTACGATTCAGATCCAGCTTCATCCTCTGCTCAGGTGTCTTAGAGCGGCGCTGTGGGCGCACTGGGGAGAGAGAACTGTTGCGGCTAACCGATTGACGGTCTGGTGGCTTCGGTGCTATCGGGTGGGTGGGTGGTGGTGGAGGTGCTCCACGTATAGGAACCGCTATGTTGTTTGTGACTGAGGCCGCGTTTGCTACCTTACGAACTGAAGGTCTTAAACGGTGGTGTTGCTCATCAGCTGTCTCCGCTTCGGATGAGCTGAATTGTGTGGAGGATTCGTCATACCGGATGTTATGGTTTCTCAGACATACTGTGGGCACCTCATGGCGTTGGAGTCGAAGACTCTGCACTAGGCGACGACGCTCATCCTCGTCTTGAGGTAACTGAAAACTGTCGCTGATCTTCCTGTAATTGTTTAACAAACGCTTGCGCTCCTCGTGATCCAATTGCTGCCGATGGCGCAGCTTGTGCTCCCGTTTCTCCCGCTCAAACAAACGCTTCTCTGCCTCAAAACGCCTTCGTTCGTCCTCAAAGCGTTGTAAGTTTTGCTCCAATCTACTCATAGTTGCTTCTTCGGAGCGCTGCTTATTGACAGTGTAGGATTGTGAGCTGCCGGTCAGCTCACTCTCACTGGACTCATCCTTGTGTCGCGGCGAGGAAAGACTACGGTGCTTAATCAGCAACTGATGGGCATCCGGCGTACTCAATTTCTCCGCCTCTCGCGGCTGGGATTGACTACGGGCAGCCGCCCCAGAAAAGTTTTTGTCCCGCCGGCGTAGGATTTTGCTCTCATGAGCGGATATTGTGCCCGGCGGACGTATCTGCATACAGACATGCTGTGCTGCGGGTTGTTCCTCGCTATGGGTCCTCTCGGTCTCTCTCTCCGCTTGGGAGTATTTCTTAGGGTTCTCTGGCGTCTGCTCGCGCTGACTGCGTGCCATGCGCCTCCTTTGGCGGACATGCCGTGAAGCACTTGCTGTCGCAGTAGCAGTCGCCGAATCATCTGTGTGCTCCATGTGAAATCCCAATCTAATTGGTAGCCTATTGTCTCTAGAATTTGACTTTAGTTGTCTGGGGCCTCAGTTTCTCTTTCACCGCTCTCTAGCGCATAACGCTCTATTTATAGCCAAAGGAGTATGCGATCATAATTCTCAACTAAGCAAATGGAAAATGCTTTTGAAAATATATGTACATATGAATATAATTATATTAATTTCGCTTGCAATTTGGAATCTTTCACTTTTCTTTTTATATCAATAATCAGTTGATGTAACTCGTGTGCTTATTGGACTCGCTTTTAGAATATTTTTTCATTTCTAGAATTCGTTGTGTGGTGGTGTCTCTCTGAATATGTGAACTAATATGCCATTATATATGCAAATATATGAATCTAAGATTTATTTAGAACGTATATATGTATGTATATTTGGGAAGTTTTCTAGAGAACGTCGCGATTCACTCGAACACTCGCCTACGACGTCGTCTCGTTTCGAACTGTCTCTGCTGTGTTAAAATTGTTCACGAAAATTCTGCTATACAACAATTCTGAAATATAGCACACACCAATGTACAAATAGATAAATGGAGAACCAAAATATGAAAGACAACAGCTGTTATTCTCTCTCTATGGATTTCCCTCTGGCGCTGGCCATCACTGTGACTTTTCTGGCAACCACCTGAATATACATTATGAGACTTTATATCGAAATGTATTTAAATCGCTTAATTTGTGATTGTTGCTCAATAGAATAGTTCCTTCAATCATCAACATCAATGTATTGCTTCACATGCATATCATTTGACTCTGTTCGCTTTTGCTGACCACGAGTGTAACATTGCTTTGAGACTTCACTTTTTTGCCAGTAGCTGGCGCCACGGCAAAGCAGATTTCTCAGTTGCCCATTAAGCAGAGTTCACAACCATAATTTGAATTTAACGGCTACTTTTGTCGAAACTAATGTTCTTTTATGAGTATGGATTTGTTATTTATTTATTATTATATTTTTATTTCTAAATACATACTTATATTTATAATCAGATTTTCATATCGAAAAAAATGTTCCTACTTTGTCAGTGCCAGAAGGCTTTTCGCGCTTACTGAAGATATATTGAGGTTGAGGTGCCGAATCGAAAATGTATTTAAAAGTTTTGGCATTGTTATTATTAACAAAATCTCTTTGACAGCTTTGACATTGCTCGTTGGCGTTATAGTTAAGCCCTTGTTAAATATATTTTTATTATGTTTTTATTTCTTTTCTTTTATTTATTTCATTTAATTAATTTTATTTTTTTTTCAGTTATTTTGGATTTGAAAATATTTAAACTTGTCGAAATGTGAAATAGAATTGCATGTTTTCTTTTGCCTGTGGCGACCTTCACTGCTGTTCACTGTTGCCCATAAACAAATTGTTAAAATTAAATAAATCACATATGATATGAATGAAAACAAGTACTGAGCATGTACGCGAAATGAGAATTCAATTTAGAAATGTTCCAAGTACTTAAGTTACTTGCCACGCCTGTGACGTAATACCAAATTGGAAATTGAAATTTCGAATAGAGGGGCAAACAGTCAGACTGCAAGTGGGTGGTGGGGGCCTGTCTTCGAGACTTCAACAAAATATTGGGAAAATTCAGCAAGTCCACGGGTCGTATGCGCGATGCTTTTACACTTGCCGTATGATGACGTATCAAATTCGCAATAATTTTCAGATGAGCGTTTATTTTTATTTACAAAAAAAATGCATACACATATATGAATGTATTTAAATAACATTTGATTCAGCTCTATATATGCACTCTCAGTAATTTTCGAGTGTGCCAAAGGATACACTCGTCGAAAATCATTTTGGAATTCATACTCGATACTCATACATATACATATATGTACATAAGTTATAGTAAATCGCATTTGCAGACCATTATATCTATCAACATGGTGCCATAAAATATGGTCAGAATTGAATTAAGTGAGAGCAATTATTTCTAAGAATATGGTCAAATAAACTGGCGACCGTCCATATAAAACCCAAAAATATGATTCTATTTCTTCAATTCAATTCTTTATTAAGAACGATGACAATTTTCCAAAAAGAGTTCATCTGAACTGAACTGAACTGAACTGATTACTGTCTGTGAAATCACTTATTTATATAGGTGTATGTACATATATCTATCTATACTCGCGGTATATGAATATAGATGGTATTTTTTATCTCGCATGCAAATTCTATTTAAATATAGTAAGTGATGTACATATATACACATGTATGAATATATATATAAATATATATATACATATGTATAGATATGTATCGTGGGTACTTTGGTTGGCAGCGTAGGAAAAACCAAACGGAAACTATTTCCATTCTTCTCGTCTGTTTTTGTGTCACAATCTTATTTTTGAGTTTTTGAAGAAAATATGTTGACAAGTTCTTATAAATAGGCTCTCAACTATTTACAATTATCGCACAGACGAACACCTCCTCTGCTGTCAATCTCTCCTCTCCCCATACACCTTAGGTAAATTTCCAACCACCCTAAACTTTTGATAATATTTCCCTAGAGATAGTTTATTTTGCATTGTTAAACTCACCTATTGTCGTATATATGGTACTACTAAAGACCATGGCATTCCAAAAACTCCAGGGAGTAACTTGATTCTCATTTGTTATTATCCCAAAGCGAAGCAGGGACTCCACTCCCTCCTTGTGACGCTCCATAACATTAAGTATTTTTCCATCGATCGTATTATTGTCATACTGAAAGAATTATCAGGTCAGTCTCAATCAATAGTTATGTTATCGCGTATTAAATGCCTTCAATACCGTCTTATTGCTAATATCGGCAATCAAATACCGCGTTTCATTCATGTAATCTCTCTGCAAATTCTGCAAGGCCTTCAAATTGGTCTCGACTGCGCCACCTACGAAAGGATAGAAGGATAAGAAACTAAGAAACAAGTTCTAAAGAGACAAGAGGACAAGAGATTAAGCAACAAGATATGCCCAATGTGTAGCTCTTAGAATTCCTTAATTGACTTGTACAGATTCTTTACTTAAAAGATATATATTTAAATGTAGACTTATGAAACTTTTTTTGTTAAGAAAAAAACAGCTTTTATATTTTATTAAGTAACATACATTCTATTACCTTAATTACCTTAATTGACAACTTTACAGGTTATATAAATGAAGCTGATGATCGATATAAAGTGTATATGATATATAAAATTGATTTGTTTGTAGTCTTTGATTTCTATTCACAGATAAATACCTTCTACTATATACATTTTCCACGATTAATTATATAAAATTGAAGCTCTAAATAGAGATTTCTAAGTTTTACTGAATTTAGTTTATGTTTTGGGCCTAATCATCTCGGATAAACAGTTACTTAAGACTTCAACCTAATTCCCGTTGACTTTTAGTCTTCTCAATTAACCGATAAATTGTTGGTGGCTTCGCATATGAGACGTCCCCTTGGGACTATGCCTATGAATCATTCAGATATTCACTTTAAGAACCCATACATTCACCTGGTCTTTGACTCACTGATTTGTTCGGAGACTTCAAGTGTGACCTGAATCTGGCTATAAGATTGTCTATCCATCTGTACACCATATACCCTCTTCCTTTTTCTTTTCTCTGTTCGCTGTTCTCTGTTCTCTGTTCACTGATCGTGTTTGTGTATTTTATTTATCCATTGAATTGTTCTTTTCGCTTTTCAAAACAATTGAGAGAGATCTTTAGTTGATATGCAAACAAATCATCGCTAAAGTTTATTTGGATGTGGGCCGAGTGGGCCCCACGACAACCGGAAGAGGAGAGGAGAGCTTCCGCCTGCCCTTCCGCTCTGTAGGGATCTCGCTTACCTTCAATCGCTTCAAACATGAGGGCTCCGATGACATTGTAGAGACCAAGCACGAGTATGAGGAAGATATGAGTGAACCATCTCTTGGACCACTTGCTGAACTTATTGTAGAGGCCGAATGTGAATTTCTCGCCGAAACTCAAACCGGACTTGGTCAGATCGAGGAATCCCTCATAGCCCTTGGTCATAAAGTTGACGCCATCAAAGGGATTCGCCACTGGTGGCCAATAGGGACCGCTGGGCCCAATGCCAGTATGATTGGTTTGTGATGTATACGGACGCGGCTGGGCACTTGGTGGCATGGATCCCGATCCGCCATGCATATTGTGTATATTGATGCGCGGCGGACGATTCGAGCGACGCGACGGCGGCGGAGTGCTCGGAGTTGGAGTTACCTGACTCTGCATATTGATATTGTTGTCAGTTGTCAGGGTCAGTTATTGAAATACGATTTCACTTCGATAAGGGTCAAGAACCTGGCGCCTGCAAAGCAATTGCCTGACACCGTTCAAGTCACTGTATTTTAGTAAGTGGGCGCCACCCCCCTTTGATAGTTAATAAACATTTGTATAAACTAATTTCCAATTATTTTTATATCTATCTTAGCACACTCTCAGCACGCATATTTCCTCGTATCTTGTAGGTGTCGCCGCACGATTTTCCCACTCGCGCATACAGATCGTTTCGCATCCGCCTTGTTCTTGAATTCAACTCAAACTGAAGCATGCTCGCAGCATGAGTGTCGAACTCGGTGTCGTCGATCCGCCGCAAATCTCATCGAAGAGCGTGCGGCGGACTATGACGACACCAACAGCCAAAGGCAATGCAAAGGCAAGTCATCTCGGCATCCATGAGGTCATAATTTGACCACGTTACGTCGACTCGAGTTATCTATTCAGTTTTGGCTCTGCTCACATACATACATACACATATCCGCAGCTTATATAGTATGTTACGAATACGAGTATGAGTACGAGTACAAACACGAATATCTAGTCGAAATTTCTTACTGTTTTTTTCAGATTTCTTAATGAGTTTGCTTGTCAGCAGCTGCTGCCATTGGTCGCCGGACAGAAGATGGATTAAGTCTTGCCTACAAAAAAACATCTCGAATATACATACATACATACATACATACATATATATACATATATATATATATATATATATATATATATATATATATTATACTGCGAAATAATTAGATAAAATGCCAGCACCGACTCAACACTCAAAAATGTAATGCGTAAATTCCATCTATAAATAAATTATGAAATAAATAAATAATTAAGCAAATGGACACAAATCACAAATCGTTATTTGCACAAATGTTTCTCCCATTTATTCAGCATCGCTTGACATTAATGAATTAACATTTTATGGCTTTTAAAATAACACAATACATAGCATTCCATTGACTTTGGCTAACATTAACATTCATTTCTTTGGATGCAGATAACCTGTTGAGTGAATAAACCATTCTAGAGTCAAAATATCAGATTATTACCAATCAAATAAAAACAAAAGATGCACATTTTTATATGTATTTTATCACTGACCAAATAATATACGTTATAAGATCTGTGATTTTATTTACCAAAATCAAAAAGTCTTTATAGAAACAGGACTGTAATCCAGTTGCTGTTAAAACAGCATGTTGGAACTGTGTTAAGTGGATAAATAAGCCTACTCTTGGATAATTTCAAATGGTGAGAAAAAAGTTATAATTGTCATAATCTATATATTTATATCGCATCCGAGATAAGACATGTGTATGTATATATTAATATTTTGTTTATTTTGTAGATGGTTGGATTAAGACCGAAGAAAGCATTTAAGTCATCAAATGGTGATTAAACCATAAATTTAATATATGCAATGAATATCCCATTAATACATCTGTAATATCGTAATATTCACAAACTTGAACAAATTACATCAAATATGTCATCTGGCATAGAAAAAATCTCAACAGCATAATACAGATACATACGTTAATACATTTATCAAAATAATAGTTTAAAAATGCTAGTTTAGCTTATTTTATACATTATTTATAGTAATCTGAATCGTTTTGAAAGCTCGAGCTGGTAATTAACATATATGTATATAGTAAGTAATGCGCTTATATTATAGAAGTAAATATACTTTAATATATTTACTATATACATATGCATATAGAGAAATGTGTCTCGCAGAATATCATAATGAATATTTCATAAATTTTACTCACAGTCCATAGCGTTACAAATAACATTTTATTATATTTTGACTTGCACAGATAATTTTAATCGAATTTATTTGTACACTTATACTATTTAAGATAAAGATCGATCGCAGACCCAAGTCTCTCTCTTTGGACTCGCAGTGTATTCATTTCTATGTAGTCTTATTCGTAATTTATGAATAATTAATATTTGCCCTTTAGTTGCTGTACTAGAGACAACAAAAGGCGCAAAGAGACACATAGAGAAATAGAGAGACAGATAGAGAGTGTCGCCGGCTGCTTCTTAACATCGCCTGTTAATTAACAGTGGCGCTAACAGTCCTAACACCTCCTCACTTAAGCGCCTCTTTCACACGCTGTTCCCATTCCGCTCGCCGCTGATGAATTCCCTTGAATTCGCCCACTGTTGCAGATCTCTCTATTGTTTTGGCGGGTGTGACTGTATTTGCTGCAAGATCTGCGCCGACAACCACAGGAGTAGGTATCGGTGCCGCCCCCGGCTGTGTTACTGGAGTTGAAACTGCAGTTGACTTCAATTGCAGTGAATACCTCTCATTGACGGACCTAATGCCGCTGCTAATGCTGTTGCTGTTAAGCCTGCTATTGATATTATTGTTGTTGTTGGTGGTGGCGGTGCCGACCTTGATGGGTGGTAGTTGGGATAGTTTTTGCACGGCGGACAAATTATTGTTGCTGAGATTACGGAAATCCGCCATGGAGGTGCGATTCACATTGGCATTGTTGTTCACATTGCCGTTTCCATTGCCTGGGTATTGACTGTGAACCTGAGTTATGCGTGTGGGCTCATTGCTGCTGCTGAGGGACAGTTGGTCGAGCTTTTCCTCGCTGTTGGAATGATTCTCTTTATCGCTATCCACACTCTGGCTGCCATTGGTCACCTTCTTGTGTGTCGCAACAGCAGCTTGAGCGATGGCAACCACATCGTCATCTTTCACCTTAAGCGAGCGTCGGGCGAAGACCTTCATTAGTTCGGGCGTACCATCCTCTTGCGACTTGCTTCCACCATTTGAATTCCCACTGCTATTTACACTTACAGTTGTACTTCCATTCCCATTTCCGTTTCCCATTACATTACTGTTGCCATTCGCATTTATAGTTGCCAAGGACTTCTTGCGAAGCACCACACCCAAACCATTACTCTGTTCGGTGGTATTTGGTGTCATTGGGGAATTGGGGGTACTAGACATGCCCAAAGTAGCTGTTGGAGATGCCGCGGTGCTTTCAGTCTTGCGTTGCAGCTCCTCACTGATGGACTTTTTACGTTCATAACGCAAACCTTCGGAAATCCTTCGCTCCCCCTGTGATGCGGACTTTTCCTCCTCCCTGAGGAAGAGTCGCTTCCGCTCCTCTAGCGATAGCCTATTGGCTTTGGCTGCATCCGAAGTATCTACTATTGGCTTTACACTGCCACTTTTTGGTGTGCTAGGCGTGGTTGTGGGCGTAGTAGTCGTGACTGGGATGACAGGCGATAACTGCTCACTACCGCTGCTGACGAAGCTGGAACGCTGACTGGTGGCACTTGGCGCAGCGCGCTGTTGTCTGGACATCAGTTCCGTGGTTTGACTAATACTGTGTGGTGACTGTTGCTGTTGCGATGCCGGATGAGATGGTGATGGTGTGGGCGCTGAAGACACAGTATTCTGGATGCGTTCGACAATTTGTATATTGCTCGCGATGTCGCCACTGAGGCGCTGCGTGCTTAGATCATCATTGCTTTGGCTACGTTCCGTCGGCTGCTGCTTTATATTCTTGGCCAGCACCAGGTGATTCGTCTTGTTGTGCAAGCGCGCCTGGTCCACACGATTTAGCTGGATCTTCATAAATTCAGGCTGATCCACAGGAGTTTCAGCTGATGCCTCCATGTGGAAGGAGCTGCGCTGACTTCCTGGTTTGCTTGGCGTTGCTGGCGGGCTGCAGGAAAGTTTAGCATTCTTGGTCAAGGGACTCACAACTGATAAGTCCTTAGTGGTTCCACTAATGGCAATAGTTGTGGTCTTTTTCAGCTCCAGCACTTTGGGTCTCTGCGGTGAAGGCTGGCGCTGTGTCGCCTCAGGTTGCGGCTGTTCCAAGCATAACTGCTCACTGACTGTTCCAGATTTTCTTAGCACGCTGACCAAGGGCGACTTCACAATCAGATCGATGTTTTGCTCGATCTGGGAGATACTTGTGGAAGCTGGACTGGGCACCAGTAATGTGGTACTACGTTGTGGCGACAGCTTCGTTATGGTATTCGTTGGCAACTTGCCTACAGATTCAGATCGGTTTTGTAACAGCTTGTTGTCGTTGATTTCGAAACCAAGAGAAACACATTTGGCGTTAGGTGACATGGGTGACATGGGCGACATTGGTGACATGGGCGACATGAGAGGGAGATTTCTTTGAGATGACTGTTGGGGCGTCTGTTGATAGTATGAGGAAGGTTCGCGGAAACTGATGGACAAATCCGGCAAACTTGGCATGTTGTTGTGCATGGTTATCGATTCATTGGCCACGTCTCGCTCGTCCTGATAGTTACGGAAGCTTCGTGATTTCTCAACTGTCTTGCGCTGCTTCTCCTCATAGTAGAGAGGCGAGGGTTCATCGGTACTAGTCTCCAATGAATTCGAGGAGCTCGAATTTTGTCCAACAGAGTCGCTGGACCGTGAAAACTTCTGCTGGAATGCACTGAGTCCGACAATCCTTGGCTTACGCTCGAAGTGACTGGATACTGGCTCCGTCGTTTTTAGCTGCGTTTGCTCCCGCACCAGGGCTGTAGACTGGAAGGTATCGCTTCCCCTGGAGCTCTTAGCTAACAGATTTGTTACATCAGTAGCGCCTGTGGGCGGTAAACCACTCGGAGAGGTGGCACTTAATTCTTGGGGTATGTAGCGCTGCCTAGCTGCAGGACCCGACTTGGGCTTCAATGGGGTGGGCGGATGCGGAAGCACCCCAAAGTTGTTTACCATGGCGTTCAGTCCATGCTTCCCCTCATTGCTTATCTCCCGTTTGATAAACTGTCGTGTCTCGTGGACGTGGTGCTCATGAGAGGTGGCACTGCGCGATTGACTGGGCATTGGCAATGGCTCCCGTGAAGTTGCCTCCAAGCAGGAGGTCGATATCTGTAGTTTCTTGGCCACATTGTGGCTTGTGTCCGAGTCCTCCACTCCATCGTTGGCCCTGGTGATGCTGCGTTTCGAGTTGCGAGGCATCAGGCGTCGCAGTAATCCGTCAGAGCTGCCATTATTGACATCGTCGCCATCTGTTGAAGATTCTCCGCGACCATCAAACAACGAATTCGTCGTCTTTAAAGTTAATCCACGCAGACCAATCACATTTGTGGTGGTCGAAGTCGAATTGTTCCTTATTGTGGTTAAGGCAGAATTCTTCTGTTCGACGGTGGTCGTCTGCGTAGAGTTGGAGTTGGGGGTTGCTGTGGTGACAGTAGAGCTCAATGTGGCAGTCAAGCTGCTGCCCGGTGGGAGAGAGCGGGTCTTACTTTTTAGTTCAGCATCTGCGAAGATTTAAAGGATTAGCCTAAGCTCAAACTTGCCCAAAACCGTAGACTCACCCTTAAGAGTCCTTAGGGGTGAACTTTGACTTTGCGGTTGGCCCATCTTGGCCAGTTCCTCGTTCGCCTCAGGTATTGAAGTCTGCGGGAAGCATTAAATGCATTTAAAGACACAGCATTTATTGAGATAATCAAAAACTTACTTCGAGCGTTCGTCTGTGTTGCCTGCTAGGACCTTTTTTCTTCACCGGCCTGATCGCCATTTTATGTTTGGCAGCGGCATGCGAGAGCCGCTGACGCTCATGGCCAACTGCATCCACTTCGTCGTTGCAGTGAGGTCGCAGTATATCCGAACTTACCGATTTCGAGACAAGCTGCCTGTGGCTCAGACTGAGGCTGTGGTTGTGACTATCCTCTCCTTCCGTGCTGTTCACGCTCAGCTGGCTCAAGGAGGACATGGCCCCATGTCCATACTGAGCAGATCCACGGGAAGACTGATAGCTGCCAGCCTTATGGCTCTGGCTGACAGCGCTAGCAATACCTCCACCATGTCGCTGAGGAGATGCCGGACTCCGAGGCAGTCCGAGATCTTCGTCAGAAGCGTCGGGCCGATTGCGACGCTTTCGCAGTACATCTGTGAGCTCAGCCTGCAAGGAATATGTGACAAAATTAAGTATGCTGCATCTTGTAAAACACGCTTTAGGTTTGGAAGAGTAGATACAGTTCAGATTGATATGTAAGAGGATTAGTAGTAGTTGGGTTTACCCAGCTCTTCCAGCGGAACACCAAACGCGCACGCAGGCAGCTGCGACTGAGGCGACTCTCGCCTGCGCATGATGAACCATTCAACCGCATTTTGAAGGGATTCTGCTTGAAGTCAATCATTGGAGGTGCCTCAACTCGAGGTGGAGACAGGACAATGACTGGTCAACTAATCAACTGATCAACAGAGAGATTTCAACTGTCACTTCAGGGCCGAAAGAATCAGCCCAATCAGTGATCAACCAAAGAGTACTCTTGCAACGGGTTATTCTGTGCTCAACTTGAATATACCTCGCATTAAATTCGCTTACCGCAAAGGACAGCTTGAATGGCTGCGTGGACATGGCGCTGAGTGGGCATGCGCCTCCACTTCCGGCTACCATCTCGAGCTACGACTATATCCAAGCTCAAGCTTAACTTTTCTCTCTTTCCCTCTCGCTCTGTCACTATCACTGTCTCGTTTTAATTAGCTAATAAGGGCTCTATTGTTGTGAGGTGCACGCGATATTTGGATTTCACTTTCTCTGAAAGACGCGCCAAGAAAAAGACGTGTGGCCTTGTGGCAGCTAACGAGGCGAGACTCCGATGCGAACTGCTTCAAGTGCAACGTGCAACTGACTAAAAATGACACAGAAACACATCCCACCATAGCTAAAGACAAGACGCAGAGGGCTGAGAAGATCAGAGCAAAGCAGAGCAGATGTACCCTCGACAGATGCGGCAGACAGACAGATGGATGGACGGACATACGGTCGGACGCACGCCAGGCAACAAAAATGTAAAGATTATTGTGAATTGTTGCACAGTACATATCTCTCTACCTAGTGCAACATACATACATATATAATTGTAGCATGCGTCAGACAATCTGGGAATCTGTTTATTGTCTAATATCGACTGCCGCAGCTCGAGCTGGCAACATTTCAAGGGTAAGTCCTGCATATAAACAAACTTGCACACAATAAATAGCCTACCCCGCCTACTGCCCCTACCTCAGTTACTCCCAATCCCACCTCATCCCATCCCAACTTGCCCTGCCCCATACCCCACTTCTATCAGACTTGCAGCTCAAAGAGTCTCGACATGCAGTGTGCTCTATTTAATTTTCCCCGAGTTTTTCGACATTTAAGTATTTCAAAATCTATTTTTGGTTCTCCTCGGTGCTAGCATTGGGGATTGAGTGCCAGAAAGACCCAGGTTAAAGACCTTCCGCATTTATCAAGTACTTCTACATACATATTTCTAGACTGTGCAATAAAAGCAATTCTGAAAGCCTATCATATGGAATATATACAAGGAGTATATCCCCGTACGCACATCTGGTGTATTCTGGTAATACCCTATCTACCTGCCAACATTATGCTTTACCTGATCACGGCATGCTCCGTCACATTCGCTGATTTATTGGCACACTTGGTAAGCTGTTGAGCTGTTGAGAGTGGACCAACCGTTGGCCATTGGCCTAACATGCAACCGTGCCACATGCAACTGGTGCTTGAGAAGCCAAGCGGGTACCCGCCCCCTCCAAACCGCTTGCTGATTACAGCAACAACTCGAATGCAAACTGTGCCACAAGCAAAAGGAAATGATAAACACCTCTTCCTCTCTCATTTGGTCGCCTCCTCTATCTCTCTCTCTATTTCTCTCTCTCTCTCGCTAGCTGTCTCTCTTACTCTGTGACACTCCGTTAAAGTGGAAATTGATTTGTCTGTCGTTTAGTGCCACTCTGTGACTCTGAATTATCCATGATAGTTGGACTAGTGATGACATCTCTCTGGTTTATAACGAGCTTATTAGTGTTGGTTTTTGCCTGGTTGTCCAAGCATTATCACTTGCCTCAAATATGCAATACCCGGAAAACTTTGGGGTTTTTTTGTTTCAAATAAAAATCTATTTATGCAATGATATGTATGCTAAATGCAGAGCAGGAAGTCTTGACCACTTATGAGATATTTGGGACTCCGCATTGATGTGGGTTGATTTTTGGTATATCTGTTTTGACTGTTTGCATTACGGCAACACTGGACCTGAATTGGATCACAAATGGAACGATGTCATTCAGTAGATTTATTTAACCCACTCCCCCACTCATATAATTTCCTGTCACACTTAAAATGTAAATTAATTAAAACAAACTATAGTCTCAAAGGCTCTACTAATTTCCTTTGAATATTCGCCTCGTTTGGTATTCTAAAGTACTTCAAACATACTCCATTGACAGGTTACACCCCTTTCTAGTTACACCCCTATCTACATTTCTCTGTCACACTCTTTCACTCCAAGTTTCCCGATGAAATGCGTGAGAAAAGTGGAGTTGCATTCATTTAACCATCAACTCAGCTCAGTCGGTTTGCTGATCGCTCTTCATGCCACCTTGTTGCACATTGAATGAGGCACACACTCACACATACTTATGCGTGGCACTGTACAATCAATGTGCAGAAACCATGATGCGCAGTGAAAATATGGAGACGGTCACAGAATTTCCCCGTTTTAGATGTCGACTACTTGACCATTGGGTACCTCTGTTTTGTTATTGTATTTAATTTATTTCATTTTTGATTTTTTTAAATTGATTTTTCTATTATTAATCAATGCTTGCGGAGATTGATTGGCCTTCAAACCGGTTGGGGGTAAACTTGATCTTTTCGATCTGCGGACAACTTAACCTATTACCGATATCGATCTAAATACTCTTTGTATATATTACAAGTTATTGGCACAGAATAAGCTCAGCAATAAATATTTCAGGAATATTGTTTAATAACTATTTTGTCGATCAGTCGTATCTATCACATATACGAGGTACACAAACACACACAATACAACTATTTGTTGAAGTCTTTAAAAATTTTCTATATTATATTTTGTATATAGCAGATTTCGTTCGATCGATTTGGAGCTGCGATGTCGACATCCCAAAGACTGAAAGCAAACTGATTTAGCGTAGAGCTCTCCAGGAGTTCAATAGCATAGAAACAGAAAGAAATGCGATTTATTTGTTAACCAGGTTGGCAAATAAGCCACCGCCACCGCCACCGCCACCTCCGCCGCCGCTTCCACTCAAGACGGCAGTAAGCATAGCTGGTTGGAGTGAGGGTATCCGAATGGAGAGGAGAAGTTAGGCAACCAACCAACAGACAGTCAAGTGGAAAAAAGTGGAATAACAAGAAGCAACTGCCACTGCAACAGCAACTGCAACTGCAACAACTGAGCCGACACTGTGTCGAGTAACTCGTTTGGTCAGTAAGAAAGATAGATAGAAAACAACTCGAAGAGGCATTAGAAACCCCTGCAAAGTGGCGGCGAACGAGGAAGAAGCCACATACGAGACAAACACGAGAATGTCGAGTCCGAGTCCGAGTGCGAGTGCGGGTATTATGGCGGTGCTCGCACCACACGCTGCAGTTGCCGCAATGTTGCAAGTGCGGCTGTGAGCAAGAAGCAGGCTTAAGGCAAGCACGCGTGTGTCTTCTTCAGTGGTTTTTTCATTCCCCTCTTCATTCGTCCGCTTCTTAAATGTCGAAAACCACGGATTTACACCGCATTATGCAGTTCCAAACGAAAAGTTGAGTGGCCAATGACACCACCTCGTGAAATTAGATAATACCGATAGAGGTGATATATGTAATGAGTAAGTCAGTCTTTTTTTCCAGACTCCATGACCAGAATTGCCATCAAAATACATGAATTTGGATTTGATAAACATTAATTGAACTGAGTGCAACTCAGATTGCAGCCATTGTCACAATAAACAATGTATGTACATGTACTTGCAACAATTTCCAATGAAAGTGGATACTTGCCGATGGGGGTAACAATTAGTGAAGGGTGGTAGCTGTAATCGACATTCCTATTCCCCAACCCAATAATGCAATAAACTCTTCAGTTTGCGCTGAGTCATGCCTAATTGTGAACAAGGACTATGGGGTTTGGATCGATACTAAAAGCGACCCAAAAATTCAACAATAAATAGTTACACGCGTTGTCGGAGGCTTCCCCCGCAAAGAATAAATAAACATAATGAGATTTTGTACCCCACTTTCCACTCCAGTTCCCCATCAACATTTCGTCCTATGTATATGCAACGAAATTATAATAATAATAATAATATAAATATTTAAAGATAGTCGAGAATTTTATATACTCGGGCCTAACTGACAACTGGCACGACAAACCCATTCCCTTGCAATACTGACAGTGTGAATAATTAGGTATGAGGGGACCCGCGAATACCCTATAAGTTAGAAATATCCTGAAACTTCATCAGTAAATGATTAGAAATATGCCTCATCGATAAATAAAAGTTCGATTTTAAATTAAAAAATTGAGAAATAGTTACATACATATGTATATAGAGAAAATGTAACTATTTCTCATATTCTTTGTGCTCTATTTCTACTAAACAGATTTTTAAGATTACGGATAACTTAAGAATTATTCTTAAATTGTTTTTCGAGAATTTACTTCTATTATTTATAGTTTCATGTAGAATTGCTTAATATTATTAAATAATAACAGTTCCTCTGCAGTGTCTACTTTGTATGTCTGTTGACTATATGATATTATCCCTAGACTAGGGATATTTTTACATCATTTCAGCTTCTAAATAATATAAAACTTTGCATGCCATAATTGTGCCTAGATATTCATTGAGTCTTAAGACATTCAATGTAATCGAAATCCAGATCCTTAACAATTTTGCGTTTTAATTAGGATCCTATGGAGGGAACTATATACAATAGAATGACTCACCTTGAGCACTATGGACAGACTACTCGCTGTTGCTGACTCAGAGAAGACGCTGTCATGCGACTGCGAAAGGGTTTCGCGTGTGTAATCGCTGCTGAAAATTGGAATATACAAATTAGCACAAGGATATATACATAATTGGTATAGGATAGTAGAATGTCTCCCAATCCTGTGGCAAATGCTCAAACAACTCACCGGTCACCATCCACGTCCAGTAAACGTCCTTCACTGAGACTTCGCTGACTGTCAGACATGTCAACGGCACCTCCAACAGCCCCACTGTTGCCTGTGTTTAGATCCTGCGAGGAATCGCCCACACTGCGCAATTGCCTCTGATAGTTATAATGTTGATGTCGTTTCTCCATGTAGTAGGCACTCCTGGTCATGCCCATGCTGTCTGGGAATACGGCTACACCCAATTGCTGACGTTGTGTCTGGTCCATGGTATCGTGTGTTGGGGACAAGGGTTGCGATGGGGATTCGGTAGGTTCACAGTTTTGCATCTGTTTATTACCTCTCTTTTTGCCCAATAACATGCTCAGCAGCTCATCTCGATGACTGCCGTAGGACTTGGACTTTGGCAAGGATTGCGTATGATAGTTCTCGTGCAGCTGCTGATGAGTTAGTGGCGATGCTGGAGAGGATGCTGAAGCGGATGCTGAATCTCCAGCCGATGATGATGCCGATACGGATGCGGTTGCAATGCTACGCAGATTCTTTTCACTCGAACTGCTTGGTGGTGGCAAGGTATTGCACGATCCAGGCCCCGGCCCAGGCCCACTTCCTGATCCTGATACAGAAGCCAAGTCTGCGTTGGAACTGTCGGCGCTGTTGATGGTGCGTCGACGAAAGATACGGCGTAGATTTCGCAAAGGGTGGAATCGACGACGTTTCTGCAGCTGCTGCTGTTGTTGTTGCTCTAAAAAGAAGCAATTTAGACACAAAGATTTTAGTTTTCGAAACATAAACAATATAATACATAAATTTAAAAGCAACAAAATTTAGAAGCAACTGGGAAAGCTTGCTCTATGTACGTACATATGTATGTATGTGTGTTATGTATGTTTAGCTCCCCTCTTTCAACCGCTTGTCGTCAGATGTTGGCCAATGAAATTGTTAACAGAAATCAGCGTCATGCTTGATAACAAACAAAGCCAACAATCCAAAAGCGAAAGAATAAACCCCCAATTGGTAAATGATCGAAAACATGCCCATAAATAGGCAAAACCAAGAGTCAATACCTTTTTTTTTGGGAGCGTCAAGCAAGACGGAGAGAGAGACAGAGACAGACAGGGGAGAGTAAGACAGAGTGCGGCAAGGTCATATCTAATCTAAAAACTCATACATGCTTTATTCGTATTCGAGTTCGTATTCGAGTTCTCATTCGTATTTATTATCGTGCAAAAATGTATATTTCATTAGTCGCAAAAAAGGTGCGCTGACAAGAAGAAAGACAGATTCCTCACTTTAGTATTTAGTGCGTTCATAACGGTGCTCTATTATAGAAATATATAATGCAATTGCATTGTAAATTATATTTATAATCAACCCAATTATCAATTGGCCGTTACCACTGTTAGGGGTTACTAACATTTACTTGCTGATAAGAGCCAACAAAATGAAACTCTTTTTCGATGTTCAATATTCAATAAAAAGTATAACTAATCAGTTAAATACTTCTCTGTTTACATTGTCCAAGTTGCGATTAGACCTGATAACTTCTTTATCGCCAAACAACTAAAGCCAGACAATCCGTTGCAAACTTGCAAATCGGGAAAATAATCTCAGAAAGTTGTCAAAATGGGAATCCAGCTTAGAGTGATAGATATATGAGCCACTGTATTATGTAATACACATCGACACATGTAGATATATGTACATTCTATGGGATTTATTGTCTCATTCACATGATGTCATGTGTGAAACGTGACTCAAACAGATGGAGATACTACTCATATTCCCAGACGATTATAACAGCTCGATAAACTGGACAGTAAATGAACCAAATAATAGATTCCGATCAAGATACAGTCTTCAGTTATTTAGATAATAAGTCCTGCAAGGTGTAGATAGATAGAAAAGTAAAAAATAAAGAATGTATCTGCATCCCATATTGGTATCACAGTTTTAAGGTACTGCAGTTTTGTCATAATCAGAAAGCAGAATTTAAGCGTTTGATCTGTAAAAGATCAAATCTATTACCGCATGATGTCACCACTGAGGTTACGAAAGAAAAACGTATAACGCTTGACCAAGTATGTAACCCCGATACTTGAACAATCAGAAAAATTATTTGGCAACTGTCGCCGCAGTCAGGACAAAATCAAAACAAAAGATTTTGGTGCAAATCACTTGCGCCAAAAATATGATACCCCATTTACCTCATCAGGTCATCCGTCGTAGCGCCAGCAAAGACGCCTAAGGAACCTTTCGTTTGGCTAACTGAGACGCCAGTTGCACACTCACATATACATATGTATGTACTATAGAGCCACAATTCTCAAAATTCGCTGTATAATTGATTTGTTAGTATATAGCACAAACAATAATTATTATAATTTGCTGTCTTTAAACTGATTCTTTTACGAATCTTTTATGTTGAGTTTCGAAAGACTTTCTACTTGCCTCATTAAACGAAAGCGGAAGTCACAAGCAACGCCTAGAAGCATGGCCAAGCACCCTTAAGGCCTCTAAACAAGCGACCGTTAGCTAACTAGCAAAGCTTATAGCAAATAATGGTCAGAATGCTAGTCACGTTTTGGGGCCAATTCATATCTATCATTCACACATAGGAGTACTTTGAGTATATACTTCGAGTATATCTGGCATTTCGGATTGTCATTAGTTCATTAGATTGTTTTATATTTTATATGTACATATGTATATTTGCAGACTGTGTTATAGCCATTAAACTGTAGAACAAGATTTTTGAGTCCTATTCTTCGACATACGTATGTATGTATGTATGTATGTATATTGAAAATTATCGATGGACTATTTTCATATTCGTATTAAGTGAATCTCATGAATCACGATATATGAGTCAGCCAATAAAATGACAAATCTCTTCTTCTCTGACTACTTACTGTACACTCGTGTCTCTTACTCCTAATATGAATCCGAGTTCGCATTCGTACAAAGTTAGATAATACCCTTTGTCCAAATTTAATTCAATTCTCTCTGATATTTTCATATATTTTTTGGCCAAGTCATTTAACATTTCTCGTTATATGTCATTGTCTTGTCTCCGTCTGTTTTCAGTAATTTATCAAAACATTGTAAAGTCTCTCTTCCACACACATGCTTCAACTAGCTATGTACATATGTATGCCTGTCCGTCCATATGTATGGTGTCTATGCAGCTGTGTGTGTATGAGTGTATGTCTGCAACACACGTACAAGGTATGACATGCACCCAAGTTGTTGTCCCACTTACTTGGGCAGACTGCCAGACATATACATACATATATATGTGTGTATGTATGTATATGTATGAATATTGGATATATGAAAAGTCACTGATACTATTAGTTGACAATATTGGGACTCAATTAAGATATAGTATGGATGGGGCTGACTAGGGACAACCTACAACTTGTATAATCTTTGCCTAGGTATGCCGCTTAACTTGGTATATTTCAAAGTTAGCCAGTTTAAGTTGAACATTGCCAAAAATCATAAATCAAATCTTACTTACAGGCTAGGCAGCCAATTTATCGAGAACTCACTGTACAACTGATCCAATGATCATTCGCTTAGGTGTTGCTATTGGCATTGCTGTTATTGTTGTCGACACGAATTCTAAATGTGAAGTCCAAATGAAATCGAATAGGCGTCAAATCGCATGAATGCGACGAGCAACTACAATTTGCTTGTCTGTGGCCAAGTCGATTTGGCCGCCTGAGAGTAGGCGCATTATATTGATTAATTAATATGAAATGTTGCAAGATCTATGCAAATGCAAATTGGAAATTGGCAACTAGCGTCTGGCAGCTGCATGAGTTGGCCAAGTTAGTAAAGCGACATGACAAAAACGTAAAGCCGCTGCCATGGTTACCTTTATAGCCAACAATAAGTTGGAGTAATTGGACTCTGAATCTCTTGTTGTTCCAACTATGTGAACGGATACACTATATAACATACGTAGTGTATGACATGTATACACTGAGAGGGGATTATGGCGGTCAGGATGTCACCATTCCTTAGAACCATGCCTCCTTCCGATATCTATCTCTACATATATTTCACACTCAGTCCATAGTATCTCTTAGTTGATCAGACTCCCCTGAAGCACTTGTGCAGCTAAGCATGCCTTGCTCTTTGAGCTTTGCTTTTTCTTTTGCCCAGACTATGGCTTGACTGAGTTGGTTCGGCTTGGCCATTCTGCTGGGAAGGTCAAGTGAGGCAACCAGTGTGTGCACACACATACATACATACACCACGTGGCCCTCGCTCCTCACTCCTGCTCTGCAGAAACCAACAAGCCGTTCCCAGTTGCCATTGCGGCGTGTGGGCAGCTTATCCGCTTTGCAAGTGCTTAATTCACTTACGTTGAATATAAATAAAGACTGGAGAGCAGCAGGCGGGGTGAGGCGTTGCGAGAAGAACTGAGAACTGAGAATTGCGCAAATTGAGCTGCGTTGGCAGTTGGCTGCATGCCCGGCCGCTCTTTGGTCCCCCACCTAAACTGGCCAAAACGGATTCAAGTCTTCGCAGAAAAAGGCAGATTGGCAGTCTATTAGCAGACCTCTTGGCCTTGGTTTGGCATTCTGACATCCGTTTGGCTTCTCTATCCTCCTCTAATCAGTTCAACACTCGCAATTATTACACAAACAGTCTATATTTATAGGACGGTGTCAACAGCAGTTTTATAATTCGATCTAGCGATACTATACTGGGATCTTTTGCGAAACTACGACTATAACCTGCTAAACTAAACGGAGCTCATTAAATAGTCTATATCAACGTCGATAAGAACGTGCCAGCCACAACCAGACCGGAGCGATCTATAGCAACAGTCAAAGAGTGCGTCCAGTAATCTAGAGGAAGTCGACTTCAATCAATGTGACGCTGACATGCTGGGGCTTTATCAGCTCTTCGCGAGTGAGAGTACTGGGAAAGAAATCATACAAGCCAAACAGAATTGATTACACAATATATGAACATACACAATTGTAGTAAAATATTTTCCAATTCAATTAGAACTATATGTGTTGATTTCTCAGTTGACGGGCTGGTTCCCCTTTAGGCTGTAAGTGAACTTTGTCACTGTCTCAGTGGCAGTCATTAACTGGTTGGGAATTCTATGTTATACATCGCTTGGGACGACAAATATCGATTAAAAGAACCTTTGACATACATTAATAAAAAATTCCAATTCATCCGTCTCCCTCCTGTATTGTTTAGTGCCCGTACAGTACCCATTGAACAGTGAAATTGTTCTGATCAAAATCTGACCCAAAAAAGTAATTTTGGCCCATTATTTGGAGAAAAAATTATTGTTTGAGTTGTCGAAATCTCACGATAATCAAATGTTCTATATTTATCGGCAAAAAAAAATAATTTTCTCCCAATTTGTTTATGGCTTTTCGATCAACATAAAATTTTTTAGAATCTGCCTTTACCTGTCGTCAGCAGATATGTTTTTAGAATCAATTTGCTTATATACCGCTATAAACAAATATATGTATATCTATAGATATGGATGTGTAGACACCGTTAACACTCGTGTACATATAAATTATCACAGATACTTCACTTTATGTTTGCTATCGTCTAAACACAATTGCGTACTTCACTTAATGATTTTACAATTTTCTGCTTTGTTTTGTAAATGTTTAACACTTTTGTTGCACTGTCGATGCTATTTGCATTCGACACAATCTATTACTGAAATAGTTTCTTGCTAATTGATAATACTCTTCCAAATTTTCAATTGGAGTACGAGTAATGAGCACGACGAAGCAATTAGTCATTAGTCCGACACGCGTCAGGTACTACGGATTGTTCAAACTGCACAGGTGGAGCAGAGAGCACAGAATGAATTAATGAATCAAGTGAATACGAAAACTCGTGTTCCGATACCACAACCACTACGCCGACTGTAAATAACAGCAGAAACAAACAACACAAGCCATCACAGAAAAAAGCAACAACACTCTCGAATCGAAACGAAACGAAATCGAATTGGAAGCGAAGCAAAAGTTATTGCCGAAGCTGACTCGGCAATTGACGATGACGATGGCAACGGCATCGGGATCCTCAAACGTATGGCTTATTAGCGGCTAACTGATTAGCTCTATCTTCTATACTACGAATACGCTAACAGAGCACTGTTAAATCGAAAGCTTTATTACAAATGTTGCTAGTTTTAACAGACCATTATGCGCCCTTAACAGCAAACAGTTCGTATACAATATACAATATGTAGTGGAACGAACACAAATGATTTCAACCAACCGCTTGGAATAGATTTGAAGCACCAAATAATAAAAGAAATATGATAGAATATTTTAAGAACACTGCTTCAACAACTCTGTTTTCATTTTATTTAATTTAATTTGTTATTTTGAATTAATTAAAAAAATAAATTAGAAAATATGTAGTTCAAGTGTGTTATTGCATAAAACAAAAATACATATGAGTGCGCCCATTGTTTTCGGTCAGTTATTATTGTTCGCATGTACATATACATATGTACATATACATATGTACATATACATATGTACATACATACATATGTATGTATGCGAATGTTTGAATACGCCTGCCCTTGTTCATATTGTAGTAGCATTGCATCGGTAAGTTGGCAAACGCATACAAAAGGGACTCAATCAGAATATACATTCCGAGAACTTTGCATATTATTCAAATGGAAAGTTATTGTTGTTCTCATTATTTGTATGTAGAATAGCAGGCACTCGCAATTACATAACAAAGTAAACATTATGTGTTCGCAATCAGATTGACATCACTGTTGACATCAGCGCAACAACATTAAATGGGGAACAACGTTGAAGAATAATTTTATAAACAAATCTGCCGATCGGCAACCTATTCGGAAGTGTTTATGTTAAATAATCAAGCATCTCATACATTTTTAATAGATATAATAAAGTATGTACATACATATATATACATATGAACATAGATGTTGAGCAGACTTTGAAATTCACAGCAACAACTAATTACTTTATATACTCTCTCTCTCTCTCGCTCTCTATCTCTCTCTCTCTCTCTCTCTCTCTCTCTCTCTTTATTTGTAATAGACACTCACACAAGTGTAAGCTTACTTGAAAAGGGTATAAACAATTGCTATGCATTGTGTCAATTGTTTCTTGTTGCTCGGGAAAGTTCCACACTCTTTTTTTCTTTTACACACTCACACACGTACATATGTATATATGCATGTTTTTAAAAGGTATATTCATGCAAGACCGTATGTACCCATTGCATAAGTATGTACCCATAGTGGGACTATTCGACTTACCCATATTTGTCGGATTGTCGTCTGCGGTCAACGGACTAGCCAATGGAGTGGATGTTGCGGGTCCATTATAGTCACGGGATATTCTACTTTTGCTGTTGCCTTCCGGTAATGATAAGGGACCCGTTACACACAAGTCCGATTCCAACGGCGGTGAATTTTCACGCACACACGACATTAAACCAGAAGACATGCTGCAAGAAGAAGAAGAAGATTTTAGAAATGACTTCAAATACAATTTTCATCACAATTCCATCACACGCAAAATTCCCTAAATTTGTTTTGACATATGAAACACATTAACTTAGTGATTGCTAATAATCCTTTTCTATGCTATATATTTATCTTATTATTAGAAATAAATTAGTATAGAGAACAATGATTAAGAGGATCCAGTCTAATCTGAAGTTGTCATGAAAATCGAATAATAATAATATTGAATATCCCATTATTTCCGACTGAGTGCAATATTTCAGAACCTAGAGTTATTGGTATTTAAACCATCGCTGATCATGTATATCTTTTATTTTCTGACCACATTAGAAAATGAATATAATGTTTATTTTCTCAGTTGTTGAATGCCACGTTCATTTCGCCCACTAAATCTTTGGGAGCATCTTTGAGCTTTGGTGCCGTTAATTTAAAAAACCTTGTTACATGATGTTTTGGTACTATATACACATATGTACAAATACATACATATAAATATTAATATATATTATTATTATTTTTTTTTACTTTTTCAATTCTCTTATGTTTTAAAAAAATAATTTATTGAATTTATTTTATTAGTCATATAATCTTTTATCTTTTTGCAAGGAAAGAGAACAGTATACTTGTACATTTTTTTTTTTTTTTTTTTTTTTTTTTTTTTTTTTTTTTAATTAATTAAGTGCTGGACCCATACAACATATTTGCATCATAACAACACAGTTAGAGATATTTAGTGATTAGAACCCCACCTTCGGCATCACACCCAAGGATTATTAGTGTCGCGTGAAATTTGCAAGTATGGCTACTGCTGGATGGTCTTGGCGAACCCTGCTCTTTTAAGCCTTCTTAAAGGCCTGGCCGGTAGAAGCGCTCTAGCAAGCGCGCTGCGGTGCTCCACAAGTCGATTTTTGTATCGACTGCTGTAAATGGACATAGACCTTCCTTTTACAGCTCAGAGACAAGGTGCTCCTACGGTTAACTAGCCAGCTCAATTGTTGCGTCCTGTGCCGGCACTTTTTCGCTGTCGCCTTAAGGTGAGGTCCAAAAGTTAGCCTCTTGTCCAGCGTTATACCAAGGTATTTGGCTTGCAAAGGTTGCTCGAGGGGAATGCCCTCTAAATGCAGAACAGGAGTTGTCGACCTGAGCCGTTTGAGTGTGAAACATGGGTTCGAGCTTTTAGAGGGGTTGACCTTCATATTCCATTTTCTGCTCCATGCCGATAGTGCGTCCAGGTACCTCTGCAGGCCATCTGCAGCTTCCATACAGGAATTGTTTCTATAGAGAACCGCATATACTTGTACATTAAATACGTTTGTTATATTTTTTAATAAATAAATTTATTTATTTGAATTACTTAGTCCTTATATAATTTTATATGTGCGATTTGTTAAGCACATTTTTATTAGTTCAATTTTTATTTGAAAATTGCTAATGTCGTATCTGAATATGAGATTGACATAATTTAATATTTGATGATGATTCAATGAAATTTTTTTTTATATTAAATAAACTTAAGTGGCGACTTGACAGGTTGCTTATGGACTAAAACACTGTTCACTGATCACAGTTCAGATATACCTAGATAACAACTTAACAATTTATAAATTGTTGATGAATAAAGCAATTTAAAAAAATAATGAAAATTTCGTTGCATAATTAGGAGGGGCTAGCGGCTATTATAGGAACTAAAAGTTAATTTTTTGTTGCATACACACAAGGTGTTTGAGAGCATAGGAACTAAAACTTAACCCATAAATATAAACTAGCATTTATAAAACATATTTTCTGTTGTGTATATGATATGTTAGATTATTCAAAAGAAAAATAAAATAAATAAATAATATCTTACACACTTTCATGAGGATATGCGAGTGCCATAGAAAGATTAAAATATCAAAGAAAACCAAATCAAATTTCCCAATTAAGAAGCCTGGCCTAGTAGCCATTAAACAGTGCACCACCAACTCAACTAGAAGGTAACGTAAAGTTCAAGTGGCACCTAAGCAATCATGTTCTCTGGTGTCACTTAGTACTTTTAAGGAAGTTAAGGGTCACATTACGAGCAGAAGGAAATATACTGGATAACTGTAATATGAAGGATAGTTCTATTATTCATCTCTGCTCTGTCCACTCTCTGAGGTTGTGCCGTGGCTGTGGGTAAAGTTTTTAACTGTTAAGTTAGAGGTCTCATATTTGGTAATTATATCGTATTATATCGTATTTGTGTGTACTTTGTTTTATTTTAAGGCAAATGCATAAGACACACGGAAATTATTCATTTAATCTTTTTTTTTTGTTTTGTAATATATTTAATAAGTGAAGAATCTGTACAGCTTAAAGTACCTTAACATCATATGATTAGATTTTTCATTTCAGTCAATTGATTTCTACTGATAACTTTGTAAGCAACTTTCCGACCTATCTGAAGGTAATTAACACTTTGATGATCATTACATGGACCAATACCATTTGAGCATGTTATCGAGTGAATGATCATAGGATGAGTGACTATTACGATAGCTAACCGTAACTGTAACCGCAACAGCAACCACAACCGCAACCGCAACCACAACCACAAGAAAAAGCCACGCACGCAGTTGCACTCTCATGTACCGCCTCACATATCGCAACGTGAAAATCTTACAAATTAACTTTGGCTTTCATTTGCATTTAACAGTTGCAGAGAGTACACTCTACATACATACATACATACATATGTATATGTATATTTACGTATATCTGAGATCTATGTATGTGAGTGTGTTTGTATGGGTATGTGCGTTTCTGTGTGTAGACACAACATTGAAAAGTTAAAACCCCGTGAAACACACACAACGCAAATGAGCAACAACTACAACAACAACTTTAATTATATGTATGTTATATTTGCATATACGACTAAGTCTACTGTCAGATGTTGGCGTCAATGTTTTGGCTATAAGGCACTACCTTGCCTCACCAAAGACTAAACTAATATATCTATGTACATATATCTTCGCGAATAAATACGTACAGACGTACATATGTATGTAAATATGTATGTGAGTAAGCAGTGCTTACACTCTGTAATTGCACCTGCTCATTACACAAATTTGCCAACATAATTATGATGTGCCCGCAGCAAACAATGTGGCTAACAATAAAACAGAAACACAGCCCTCGAGCCTATAGCTCCATCCATGGGCAGACAATGGGCCTTTGGGCCAAAAGGAAGTTGGCCATAGATACGATGGAGGCGAACGATGACTTGTTTTGTATTACACATTGTCGCCTTGGCCATCTATATCTACATACATACATACATATGATGCATACGTATGTACAACCAAAGTTCTCAAGGCAGAGCAAACACTTGTTGCCATCACACAAATACAAACACAAATAACAATAATAATAATAGTAATAGAAACAAAATAAGTGAGAAAAGACAACAAAAACTTAAGCTTAATGACAATGGCAAAAAGTACGAAAAACAAACTAGACGAGCTAACGTCATTGCAAAAATAGCAAAAAGGCGAATAGAAAATTGCAAGTGGCAACTGCCAAGTGGCATGTGGCAGATGGCAGATGGCATAATGCGCTGCAAATTGAAAAGGAAAGTGCCCCTGACCGGAAAACGAGCTCAAAATTGTGAATAGTAACATAAAAAAATATAAGCAAAAAGTGCATGCTCATTTCACGGTTTACACAATGATTCAATGATTCACTTTTTAAGATTCAGTTTCAGTTCCAGTTTCAGTTTCAGATATTTTTGGCTGTTTGTTGTGGTACTGCCCTAAGTCAACTCCGTCAACTCACTGCCCATTAAATAAAATGACTAGCCATATTATTATGTTTATGGTTATGTTTATTTGATTTGCATTTGCTTGCAACTATTGCAAAATATTAAAGAAAAAACGTCTGAATGGGGCGACAAATTGTTGACAAAAGATATTTTTGAACTTGAGCTACATTTCGATATTGCACATTATAATACTCTTAGTTAACGTAGTTACGAGTATATGTACTCATGTATGTGTTTTAAGGGCAATTTACGAATTCTACACTTAATCAATACTTTCCTAGGTATCACTCAAACCTTTACAAACTTCTTTAATGGAAAATATATCGAAAATGTATAAATTTGTATATGAAAAGCATAGATAATATAATAATAATATTCTCGAGTCCTTTACAATAAAATGTAGTTTTTAATACTACATTTTATATAATAAAATTCAAAATAAAAGTAAATAAATAAAGATTAATAAATAACAACTATGAATATATATATATATATATATATATATATATATATATATATATATATATATATATATATTCATAGTTGTTATTTATTAATCTTTATATATATATGTGTATATATATATATATATATATATATATTACATAGGTACACTAAATCTGAACAATCTAATAAATTTGCCACATACACGAATCGTAGCTTTATAATTACTCAACCTATTCAATTTGTACTATTTGTGAACTTTAAATACGGTTTTTACTTGTAAGCAAATGGAAGTAAATCTTGCAAATCTAGATAATTCTAGAAAACAAAGTAATCTCGATCAGCGAATTCTAATAACCACGTAGTAAATGCCACACTTGAAGTATCTCAGAGAAATACACTCACATGAAGGTTTCAATCGATTTCTCTACTGATTTTGAGCCAGAAAATATATGTGTATTATATATATAAATATATATAGATCACACACTATTAATATTCCCGTCGATGATCCTTTTCAAAAGTACCGGGTATAAATAACGTAAGGACACTATGGAAATACCCATAAATCCATTATAAATTTACTATAACAACTATGCAGTATGGAGAAAACGCCTCCATCCAAACACCCGTCACTCATCTAAGAATCTTGAAGCACTTGCAATTTTAGTATAACAAAAGAACAATAGTGATTCCAAATAATACAATGACAGCAATATAATAAAATGAGATCATTTTTGGTGGCAATGCATATATGTATTTATATATGTATGTAGATATACGCTTTTAATATATATGTATCAAAAAAATAATGCATATATATACATACATTATGGAAATTAGTCCACATTCTTGTATGTATACAAATAATTGTGACATACGGTGTATGCCAGTGGGAAATTGAGGAAGCAAACTCTGCCTGAAAACGTGGACACCACTGTAGTCAGCAGCAGCAGCAGCTTCCTCAACTCATTTATTGAGAACCTCATATATTTTGCTTACACTTCTGAGAGCACTTTACGCTTTTGCTTATTAATAATCAGATATTGCATTTTATGAAACAAAGAATAAAAATCAACAATGAACAAACAACACCAACAACAAATTTTGAAAAATGGGTAGGAAAACCGGCAATAGCAAATACAGAAGCAAAGTAAAGCCAAAGGGCGTCGGTGCTGCTCTGCTCTGTTTTTTTGTTGCTTATGTTGCTTTTGCTTTCAGTCGCTGATTCAGAGATTCTTGCCTCGACCCCTAAACTGATGCTGATGCTGATGTCGATGATTTGCTTGTTTATTTTCGAATGGCTGCGTCACTTTTGGCAATGCTGGGAGAGCTCAGTGGCATTGAATGCGTCGCACTCTGTTCTGTATGATGTATAGTACATACCACTGGGGTTACGTACCCAGCTGCCATCGAGGAGTGTTCCCAGACATTCTCATTTAACTTTGTGGGGGACCTCAGTCGCGTGTGCGGCATTTCATTAATTCATACAGCGCACAAGTGTATGTATTCTATATATTCATATATGTATGTATGTATATGTGTATGTACATACATAGCAAATACATTAGTTATGAACTCTGAATATCTGCTTCACACACACACACACACACACGCACAGTCACTTAAACACACTTGCGAGAAAGTTGCCGCGCGCATACAACTTGTAGCTGCCAGCGATGGAGGCGACTAAAGTGCGTTCTTTCGATTCGTTCTGAAAAGGAGTCCACAGCATCGCACTAACACACTCATATATACTACATATGTTGCGAAACATGTACATAGGTACAAATAAATACATAGTTACGCAAACGATGCTTAGAAAAAGCGATAGCAACATCTGCCCTTTGAACCCTTATACCTATCTGTGTGAATGTGTGAATGTGTCAGTATGCGGCCAAGGTCAAGTAGTGATACACAAGCGAAGCGATTGAGCTGCGCCTCTCGCGTGGGCGTACTGTCACTGCTCTAGCAACATGCAACAGGATGTAGCAACATGCTGCCGGCTACAGTAGTTTTGCACCTTAAAAATGTCCATAAAATAGAAATACATTCGTTATGATATATGATAGAAACTCCATCTATATGATAACAATTTAATATAAAGAATAAATATAAATTATTATCAAACTCCACGATGCTGCCAAGCTCACAGCCAAAGTACAATTTTTGAAAGATACACCCCCAAAAACTCTCAATTTTCAGTGCGCAGTCGCCAAATTGGAGTCCTTGCTCAATATAATAAAAAAAATATCTTGAAACTAAGATACACATACATACACTGACCTAGTCAACGCAGGAATTGTAACGTTGACCCTTCTGTATCTCTGGAGTATAGAGATTGTGTGTATTATCATTACTGTAAATTGTCGATAATGCTTTCTAGAGATTTCTCTAGGGCAATGACACTTTCTCAGAGTTTACATGAAAACAACCCATGCCACATATGAGTTGCATATAAAAGGAGTTATCAAGTCTTATTTGTGTTCAAGGGGAATGTCCCGCTATGTATAAGAAATAAAAGATAGTGAGAATAAAAAAGGATAAAGTTTTGAGATTACCTTTGGGTTGCAAATTGAAAACAATTTTAACACACAAAATCCAGAAGATTTAAAAGTCCGTGTAACCGTAAAGTCCGCAATCCGTAAATTTAAATTATGAGTTCAAAATATATTAAATACATACTTCATTATTATGTTATGAGATGTTTTATTATATGTTAATCATATATGAAAAGTAATTTCAGATTTCACTGTTCAGAAGGCAGGAGACTTTAAAGTGTCTTTACCATGTCTATTATAAAGTTCCACAAGTATTTTTATTTTAATGGTGTGGCATTTTAAATAATAATTTTAATAATTAAAAATGAATACATGTATAATCTAGTTTATTTAATAATATTATAAAATACAAATAATATATATTTCTATACTTTTATTTGCTAAATAAATATAATTAAATTAAAATTTACAACTATACAAAATATTTCTCATTATTAAAATATGATGATCATGATCTTGCTTTCTGTGAAATTTTAATTTCGATAGAATTGCCAAGACATGAGCAACCTGTTGCTGGTCGTCCGCTGTCCAAGGATCAAAAGAACTCACATGGATCACTTCCTCCTGGCTTTCAAACGAAATAAAACAACACTCTGGGCAGACGGAATACCTCTTGACATTGTGCTTGGTATTGGGCTTGGGTTCGGGTTGCTCAACATTTGCATAATGATTTACAGGCATTTGGCCATATCATGTGGCGTGTTTGCTAACTGATTTGCATAAGAATGGCCAACACAGCCACGTACACACACCCACAAAAGGCACAAACCTACTCATATCCATACATATCTGCATATGTACGTTGAAAACTGAGCTGATCTAATCCTTTGCAGGAAACTCTTACTCTGGTATGAGAACCTTAGGGAAAAGAGAGAGTGAGAGCAAATGCATGCTGCAGATGTTTAGGCCAAGTCCGTTGATATGCAAATAACGGTCGGCAAACACGTGCCTTTGGCCGAAACGTGAAATAGAACCAGTTAACAACTTTCTCTGCGACGGTTCTGCCCCCACACGGCACGGCACTTGGCATCGACGTTGGACGAACGAAGATCTCTTTTTGTTTAGATTATCTAATTGGTCAGTTTCAAAGATTAATTGCAGTGCCAACGATTTCTTTCAAAAGCATATGCATCTATATAATATACATACATATGTATGTCTATGACTGTGTGTATGTGTTTATCTTAAACAATACCTCCGCCACAAAAATGAAAAGTAAAAGTTTGTTTTAAGCAGCTGGAACAATGCCTTTAAATGAAATTCATGAATAAATTATTGGATATTGCCGGTCGAACACAACTATAATAAACATAATAACATTAACAAAAATTCAAGTTTTCCTTTTTATATTTACTCTTTGCTTTGTGTTCTAAACGAGTTTCTTTTACCTATTTTTTTGTTTTATTTATTTCATGTCAGACGGAGACAACTGTTTTTAGTGATTTGTTTATTTATTCGAAAACAAAACAAAATTTTAATTTCGCTTTCTTTGAATCGTAATAACTTAATTGAAAATTGAGAAATAAATGATATCTGACATTTATGGAAATATGAATTGTACTACAGAATTCATTCAATTTGAAATATTTACTTATGATAGGAATCAACATCATTGATGCTCCCTATGTAAAAGTATATATATCTCAATGAATAATGTAAAAGTTATTAAAGATATACAAATGTATATACATTTGTTTATATTTTTGTGTTTTTAACATTTTTTTTATAAGAAATATAACTTAGATATCATTTATATTATGTTAACTAATAAATCTATTTATTTAACCTCAAAACAAAAAGTTTATATAGAATTATATCTTTAAGAAATTTTACATGCTGTTATACAAATAGTTATTGACTGTGAAAAAATTCGACATAAAAATGTTTGTGTTTTGAATAATCTCTTATATACTAATGTCCCATTTGGACATACATACGTATGTACATATGTACAATAGTATGTGCTTTGGACCCCCCTTTCAAGATGGCAATCGACAACAGCTGTCTTGGTAATCGGAGATCTCAATGCCATAACCCACAATTGAAATCGTTGCAACTATTTACTCACAGTGACTAACTGTGTATCTCTGTGTGTATGTGCGTGTGTGTGTGGCTGTTTGCGTGTATGGGAGTGACTGCATGTAGTAAGTAATGCTCGTAGTAAGATAAGTAAAACCGAAAACCACGAGAGCACAGCTGGCAACTGCAGTCCAACAAATCCAATCCAAACTGAGGCTTAGCTGTCTCTTGACTCCTGACTCTGTTGTCACGCTGTGGCAAGTCTCAAGTAACTGAAGCAAGCATGTTTCAAAAGTGTTTTGATTTCAGTTGTTTAATATATGTATCAATCTTATAGTCGGATGTAAACCAAAGCTAAAACTTGAACAGAGTCCGAGATCAAGCAAAGTATACTATATTCTGTGTGGCTGTGAAATTTAATAGAGTATCCAAATTTGTTCAAACAAGGATTTGTTTGCAATGTGCTTTTATTGTTGTTGATCCGATCTAAACTCTCTCAAACATTCCTCAAGCAACCGTGTGTATTTCTTTATTATTTTCATAAGTCAATATCAGAAGAAACCGAAGCTTTACGTACAAAATCGGGTCGTTGAGATAAGAGTTCTTTATTGCCTTATTCTCACTCGATCCATCTCTGCTCAAATCACACACTACTAAACGGACCAATGCTGCAACACACACACACAAATACAGTTCATACATACATATGTTCACATCTTATTCTGTAACTTGAAGGGGGGTCCGGTCCGCCCGATTCTTATAAATGGAAATTGTTGAACTTGCCAGACAATTACAATGCCAAAGATCAAGCAATACGGATTCCGCATTTGTGTATTCAGATCTACAAATATAACTCATTTCACTTTAGCTTATGATGAAAATTCTTACTTTTGTGCCCCTCCCCTGTGTAGACACTTTGTATTCTTTCTCGTTTTGTAATTCTGTCACTTATTTCAATTACAATGTATTTGAACAGAATATTCATATATATGTATGTTATGTATAAAAGAGTTTCATTTTCATATAAACTCGCGATAATTTGTACCCAGCTTATTCAAAATTATCATAAAAAAAGATGATAATAATTATAATAATAATAATAATAATAATAATAATAATAATAATAATAATAATAATAATAATAATAATAATAATAATAATAATAATAATAATAATAATAATAATAATAATAATAATAATAATAATAATAATAATAATAATAATAATAATAATAATAATAATAATAATAATAATAATAATAATAATAATAATAATAATAATAATAATAATAATAATAATAATAATAATAATAATAATAATAATAATAATAATAATAATAATAATAATAATAATAATAATAATAATAATAATAATAATAATAATAATAATAATAATAATAATAATAATAATAATAATAATAATAATAATAATAATAATAATAATAATAATAATAATAATAATAATAATAATAATAATAATAATAATAATAATAATAATAATAATAATAATAATAATAATAATAATAATAATAATAATAATAATAATAATAATAATAATAATAATAATAATAATAATAATAATAATAATAATAATAATAATAATAATAATAATAATAATAATAATAATAATAATAATAATAATAATAATAATAATAATAATAATAATAATAATAATAATAATAATAATAATAATAATAATAATAATAATAATAATAATAATAATAATAATAATAATAATAATAATAATAATAATAATAATAATAATAATAATAATAATAATAATAATAATAATAATAATAATAATAATAATAATAATAATAATAATAATAATAATAATAATAATAATAATAATAATAATAATAATAATAATAATAATAATAATAATAATAATAATAATAATAATAATAATAATAATAATAATAATAATAATAATAATAATAATAATAATAATAATAATAATAATAATAATAATAATAATAATAATAATAATAATAATAATAATAATAATAATAATAATAATAATAATAATAATAATAATAATAATAATAATAATAATAATAATAATAATAATAATAATAATAATAATAATAATAATAATAATAATAATAATAATAATAATAATAATAATAATAATAATAATAATAATAATAATAATAATAATAATAATAATAATAATAATAATAATAATAATAATAATAATAATAATAATAATAATAATAATAATAATAATAATAATAATAATAATAATAATAATAATAATAATAATAATAATAATAATAATAATAATAATAATAATAATAATAATAATAATAATAATAATAATAATAATAATAATAATAATAATAATAATAATAATAATAATAATAATAATAATAAATTGCATTACTTCTACATAATATTACGTATATTATGATGACACAAATCATTTGACATTGTAACCGGTTTTATTGATGCGTCACCTAAAAATTCAACGTAGACCAAGGACAGACTAAGCGATCAGCATCGAGGCGTCGAATGTTTACAATTTGCAAATTGCAATAAAAATGTTGGGATCGACGTGCAAATAAAGTAAAATATGCGCACATCCCTTTCACACGAGCAACAAAGATTATCTCTTGTCGTATGTGCGCGCAGACACCCTGTAAACTAACCACTCTAAAATTAATAATAATACATTTCAACTAAAATTCATTATTAATTTACATAACTAAACACGATAACTGAATCAGATAAATTTTATTTTCTTCGGTATTTTTTTAGTATTTTCTATTGGAAGCAAATTTTCCACATCACTACACATAAAATCGCAACTATTGTACAACCTTATTTCTACAAATTTATTTTTTTTAACTCTATAAAACTTTACTGGGTATATATGAGAAGGTTTAACCAATATGGACACTTTAGGTATTTAAATTTGAAGTATTTAGCAGATTAGACTAGACTATACCAAGACTAGTGTATAGGAGTCAAAAACCTGATATTTTAATATGGTATTCTGTCTTTTATATTGGGGCTAATTTACATTTTCATACAACTAAGATTGTTATAGTCAAGAATGTTTCACTCTGTGGTAACCTGTGGCCAGTTCCCCAAATAATAGTGCACTTTTGTATTTGCCAGTGTCGATGTGAATGCGTCATCGAATTAGCCCATGTCTTCTGCGGCCGTTTGCCGTGTTCTCTATATACATTTCTTTCCCGAATAACTTATATTTTATTTAATGTTGCAGAGAATATAGTATATATATACATATATAAAATCTAAGGAATCTATTCTAGTAGGTTCTTTTCAATTTTTGACGTATGGTATGATAATGTATATACTGATACTAGTGTATGGGAATCTAATCTGATTCGCGAATCCCTGAAACATTGAAGCGATTATTATTAGTTCATATTTATTAAATAGTTGTAGCTATTTTTTCTTATAGTTTTTTTGTGATGTCCCGACTATATCCATTTTCATACATTTTTATTCTATGTAGATCCCAAATAACCTAGGGCGACATAAAAAAATTAAAATTAAAATTATCGCTTTTTCGCACAATCCGTGTATAACTTTAATTATTTTTTGTCTGTACGAACAATTTGAATTATTAAAGGTTTCTTATTAACTTTCCATAGTGCATAATGTCAACGAATATTTGCGAATATTCGGTGTATATTCATACTTGATTTCTATTTTTCTAATTCTCTCTCTCTCTCTCTCGTCTTGTTTTTTCTCAGACTTTTTGTAAGTAATAAAAGTGCAATTCTCATACAATGTAAATCAGAATACATGATAATTAATAAATTTATAAGTAATTTTTCTTAAATAAATTAAAAATATAAATAATAACAATAGTAAAGTTGTGGTAATCTCTAAAAAAAATCTTATCATAATCACCTCAAATAAAAAACAGAATGCTTGTTTTTTGTCCCAGAATCGATTGAATTTAACTAATTTATATAGGTATATGGAGCAATATAATACATTAAATTAAATGTTTAATTAATAGAGAGAAACTATATAATTTATTTCATAACTTACAGTCCTCTCATAAAATATAATAAAATTCAATTTAAATTATGATTTAATTATATTTAAGTTTCTACTACAAAATGAAATTATGAAAACCATTCCATTTTTGAGAAACAAAGCTTATAAATTTATTAATATTATGCAAAGAAAACGTAATTTATTATAGGTAATAGAAATGCTAGTTAACCAACTAATATGCCCTGCAGGTGTCTAGTTGTACGGTATCCATCTCATGCTCTACAACATAGAACTGCAGACAATTCAATTTGGATTGCCCGCTGAACGAGTGTCTTTATCTTAATACTTGCATAATGTTAGAATATGTTGAGCAGAACTTTAAGTTTAACTGAGCTACCGAATATCTGGAAACCCTGCTTTGATTAAGTCTATAGGATATATCATATTAACACAAAAAGCACCTGTTCGAACATACAGGAACAAAAACAATGGCAATAACAATACAAAACTAAACTAAACAAAACAATCGAAAAGGCGAAACATTACACAAATAGTTCAACGGTTGAGTAATTCAATCGAATGCGATGTCGAATTAAATGTTGATAATGAAATGGGAATGCGAATACGAATACGAATACGACAACGAATACCAATGTGAATAAGATTCGGATTGCGAATGTTATTCATTTCAATTTGCATGGTAATCAATCAGGCAGACAAAACAAACTAAACAGCAGCAACGGCTACTCGTGATTGTGGATTGTAAACTGAGATTAATTTGATCAATTGATTTTTTGCAATTGAATTCTCAAAGTCGCTAGCGGAGCGTAAAATTTGCCCGTTGACTTCTGACTTCTGCTTTGAATGTGATATTCTCAGAAATGCGATATATTGCCAGTTTGGGCGGGGATCTCACTGTGAATGAGGATGTGGACGTGGTCACCAAGGTACTGTAGTACTTTAGTACTGTAGAAGAATGAAGAGAGTCATGTCTTCCCCATCCTGAAAGTGAGAGTTTTGCAAAATTGAACCTAATTGCTTAGTGCTCAACGAAAAGAAGCAAAAGCCACAAAAACAGGAAAGCAAAAGATAGCGAGTCAGAAAAAAAATGAAACAAAGCAACTCAAAGCAAAAAGCGTAAAGAAAGCGACGCTTAAAGACGAGCACAAAACATGGCAAACATGATCTAACATTAACGCCAAATCGTTTTAACGTCTCTTTTGCCATGCGCCCATGACCATGCCCATAAAAGGTGAAATTATTGCCATGAAAATGAGATCTAAGACTTCGGTCTTCCAACCGGACATCGATGTTACGCACAGCCCATGGGCTTACTTTGAGTTTGCCCTCAACTTGGATTAGAACGATACTAATGTCCCATACAGCTGTTGACCCAATTTCCAGAAGATGAGATTTTTGGCCAAAATCCAACAGATAGAACTCAGTCATTTGGGTCAAGCTCGCACACCATTTCTTGAAGGTTTTCCACTAGTTCGAAATTGATTGTGTGATGTCGAGAGAAAGCAATTGGCCAACATTTTCCGCCCTCCCCATGTACTTCATGCTATGAACTTGGCCACTTGGTATGCAGTGTGGCTAACACGGGATATGGCCTAAAGCCCACCTGTTGCAGCAGAGCGTCTCTTCGCTGCCAATTCTTAACTCAATTACAACTTCATCAGTTTCATCGACTGACTCTATTAACATGCAGAACACAATCATTTTAGAATTCCTTTAACTTGACATACTGTCGATCTCTCTTTCTCTTTCTCTGGAATAGCCCGTCTCTTTCAATCGCCCTGTTCGTCAAAACAAAAAAAAAACGTCTTCTGACACTCAGTTTTTTTTTTGGCTTGAAGGTCTCTTATATTATCGCTCGTCATTGTCCGCGTGGCATAAAGACCGAATGAAACTCACACTCACAGACACACAGATAGGTACACACACTTAAATACAGGGTATTAACAACAAGTTGTATGTGTGTCAATGTGGCAATTGAATCAGTTTGCTTGCGGTTTTTTTTTCTTCATTTTGTTTCTTATTGTTTTGTTGTTGTTGTGATTGCAACTCAATCATTAACTTTTTGTGAATGATTTGAATGCATTTGCTGCAATCCAAAAATATCAATAGAAACGTTGGCATTATTAAACATGTATGTATGTATATCTGTCTATATATGTTACTATCAGTTATCGGTTATGCCTGAAATTGATGTGGAATACATTGTTTTGCCCAATGTACAACTAATGCGATGAACGCGCATGTTACAGTTGGGATTTAGTGCGAGACTAAGTCTCACTAGTATGGGTGTGAGTAGTTAGAGTGCTGTTAGTAACTACTCTAACTAACCACGACGAACACCATTCGACTCGATCATCTTTTAAGCAGCCTCTAAGCATCTTCGGATGCCTTTCCAATTATTGTGCGGCGTTTGAATTTTGCGCCACATTGTGAATGGGGCAGAGAAAAAAATAAATATAAAAATATTACAAACGAAAAAATAAAATAAAAATTTAAAAAAGAGAAAAATGAAAAGAGTATGTCTGGTTTTGGACTTGGTTGACTTGTTAGCAGCAGTAATTTGGCAGTAAAGCGCATAAGTAGTGAGGCAGTCGGACGAACCGTTGGATAGATATCATAGTTGGATGGTTGGATGGATGGATGGATGGATGGATGGACGGTTGGAAAACATCTTTTGGAATGAAATAAAAAAATTGAAATTTGTTTCAAATTTGAAAACCCACTTCAGCATGGCGAATGCCTCAGTCACGCTACCTGCCACAGCACTCACACACACACACACATAACACTCAAGCATACTTATATTTAGTTTTATATGTAGTTGCAAGAAACAAGCTATAACCGAGATATATGCTCTCCTAATATAAACATACATACATATTTAGACTAAGTACTCACACTTGGCAAATAATTTTTTTCAGTTCTATAATTACCCACCCACCTCTTAGTATACTTGTTCTATATGTGTGGAAATACTCTCTCTCTCTAGATACAAATGTATGTATGTATACATAGATGTATGTATGTATATACATTACCTTAGTCATGTGGAAGACCTCCTTAATGTGCAACCCTAATGCAAGATAAACATGTTGTAATACGAGACATTTTTACATGCCAACGGAAATTGGGAGTGCCTCGAGGACACTGAGATGTGTGTGATCAAGTGTTGTTGTCCTCAGGGATATTTATCCCTATCTATCATTCTCTCCTTTTCTCTCTCCATTTAGAGTAAAGCTATTGTAGCGACCGAAAGCGCCATTATATGTTAGATATACTCTGCAACCCGTATAAGTTCTCTATTTACTCACTGTGTGTCGTCCACACAATATCTCTAAATTCGTCGATGAGCTGTGTTGCACTCACTCAACTCGGGTCGTCGTGCCACACAAGTTTTATTTTTTATCTGTTGCTGTTCTTGCTGCGTTGCCAGCGCATTGCCTCCAGCTGCACAAACACAAGCAAGTGAGATACGACGTATGCTAATAGGACTTTGATCAACTGCGAGACACTCAGTGATGTTATATACATACATGTACATCCACAATATGGATTCCATATAAACCGATGTGTGTAAGTTGACAGAGAGAAAACCATCCAACCGATATTCCAAATCCACTTTAAAGATAATTTTATCTTCGCTTGGTGACTTAGTTGAATCATGATATATTTATCAATAAAAACTAATACTTAAGTTAATTGACTTTTAAAAATATAAATTTCATAAAAAACGTTGGAATTTACGTATTTTATTAAAAACTTAATTTTAAAATATTTCTGCAAGCAAGAAACTAAAATCACAACTTTGATCAACTTAGAGATACTTATACTTAGTTAAATATATTATAATATATGGTATAATATAATATAATATAATATAATATAATATAATATAATATAATATAATATAATATAATATAATATAATATAATATAATATAATATAATATAATATAATATAATATAATTTATTTAATTTATTTGCAAGTACTGCGACAAGAATCTATTACCAGGGTTTGAAAAACTATCAGCAAATAGTAAATAGTCAGTCGTCTTTTTCGTCGTTTCTCATGTCCAAATTTTCGTCGCCGAATGTCTGTCGGCTGCTGCTTCGTAAAAATCAACAGCAGCAGTCGGCAGTCGTGTGTCTGTCGCCCAAATGAAATTTCTGGCGACTGGCTGTTTAACTGCTGTGCTGTTGAGGCGACTGCCGATCGACAGAAAAATGTCCACCCTCATATTAAGCAAGGGTCGGCATCAACAGCCAGCGACAGCACAGCCACTTTCTGTTAGGTAGGCCAAAAGTTATGGTAGCGGTAGACTATTTTTTATTTATTTTTAAATTAATATAAATTCTGTTCAAAATCTTAAACAAATTGTTGAAACAAAATTAATAATAATAGACCATTACCAAAAACTGAGTAAGTGTTTTGTGATGAGAGGACAGAATCAAGAAAAATGAATCTTCAAAGTAGTTATTGTGCAATAAAATAATATTAATTATAATAATAAAAGTAGTATTGAAACTAAAACATCTTTAAGAATCTATGGCAATACATAAGTTCTGGCAATACACATATGTATACATACATAGGTATGTATGTTCATATGTGAATTATGTGTACGATATGTGTTAGAATAAGTATAAAAAATGAAACATAGTACTGTAAACTATTTATGGAAGAATAAGACACTGCATTGAATATTGTTAACAAACAAAAAAAAAATAAATCAGTAAAAAAAACTTTTGCACATTTCCTGTTTGTGACTTGCACTCTTCGCTCTGGAATTCATGACTTGACTTATTCTTGGACTCTGGCTGTCTGCACTTCTTGAACTATTTTTGCACAAGACGTACACCGAATGGTTTGTAGATGTGTATACATATATTATATATTATTTTATATATAGCAAACTTAAGAGTTTCTAATTTGTGTTCACCTCTATGGGGCATTCCTTGGGTACAATCATTTCGAAATCGTAGTCAAATTGGAGATTCGCTTGACGCTATTTCCATTTATTCAAATTTTCCAAAATGGAGTTTACTGTTAATTTGAATGCTTAGCTCTTTTGTTTAGCTTTGGGGCAGAAACGACATGTTTCTTCAGTATTTCGACTTCGGGCAGTTGACCGTTATAGCACTTTCTGATTACGTTTCGTTTTATCATTGATTAATAAACAAATTGATTTTTCGCAAACATTTCGTAAGTTGTCATTATGTGACTGACAATCTTAAGATAGCAAATATCTATTAATATCTTTATTTTTTTTTTTAATCTGCCAATAGATATTATAATTTTGTCACGAGACTTAAAATCGTAGGATTGCAATGAACATAATTTTCAGTTCCGAAGAAATGTTTCAATTTAGGAATTTATTTATTTACTTTTTGTAGAGAAGAAAAAAAAATTAATTATAAAAGTGTTTGTTCATTTTCCAATCACTGTTTATGAAAGTTGGTTACAAATGTTACAATTAGAATTTTACTATAAATTTCCTATAAATTACCTATAATCATAATGTTTTGCTCAATCAAATTGTAAACTCACCTTAATAGAATGTTGCTATAATCCCAGGTTTAATCGAAGGCACGAACAAACTTGAAATTAGATCGGATTTTTTAATAGTTGTTGTTGTTGTTGTTCTTGGCTATAAGCTTGGCTTCTTATTGTTGTCTTAAAGCCATGTTATGTGTAGGCGTCGCTAGACAAAAGCTGGTAAGACGTAGAGTAATTGTTGTTGTTGTTTTTTATTTTTTGGTTGGGGTATCCATTGGATTAACAAACAGCAGCAACAACAACAAGAGCAATGGCATGAAGAAGACAACAAAAAATCAACACGCGATTAATTTAAGCTTAAGCTGAGTGAAAGAGAAACAGCCAAAGGGAGCACACACACACACACACACACACACATGCATCTGTATGTACATAGAGAGACAGATAGAGAGATGAACGGATAGATGACTGACTGGCACTTTAGCCTGCCTGGACGTATGAAAACAAATACATTTAAAGATGCAGAGGCAGCAGAAACTTCAAACACTAACAAAAATAATGCGAAATAAAATACAAACTCAAGCAAGCAGACACACACACACACACATACATAGATGCATACACTTGCAGATAGCACACAAGAATATGTATCTTAAAACTGGTTTAAGATTTGTTGGGATTGAAGTTGGTAACTTCGATGCCTCTACACAGGTTCACTTCAGTCTCTGCCTCTCTCTCTCTCTCTCTCTCTCTCTCTCTCTATCTTTCTTGCTTGTTGGGTCTCTACATCTGGATGTGCCTGTGTGCGTTTAGGTGCACACACACACACGCTTACACATATATGGGAGCCCATCCATGTATGTATGCGTATTGGAAAGTAATATGTAATACAAATACTTTGTATATTCTATTCTCTATTCTTTAACCCGTTCAACGAAACGCGTATATGTATCATGTGCTGTACATATTGTTGATCTTATTCGTTGTCTTATTCTTATTCGGTTTGTATCTGCTAAAGTTGCACATTTATTATAGAAAATGCTAAGCGGCGAAACAACTGTTGCTTCTACTGTTTGCACTAGAAACGTGGGCGCAGCAGAAGCATGAACCTTTTCAATTCTTTAATTCACACTATTCATGGCTATCCCAATATTAATTCATCAATTTTACATATACAATTTTTATTATTTTTAATCGGTATTCGCACATTGAACAATGTATTAAATTAATTTAATTACGGCGTTCTTTTTTTTTAAACAAATAATTTTATTACATTTCAATTTGCAAGATGTCTTGGCTTTTTGCTGCCAAGTTTATAATAACTTGAAAATCATTTTCAAATCGCGTCGCTGAGATACCGACACCAAACAACCGAACCGTCCGCTTGAATAACAAACTTTACAATAACAAAAAATCTCACTGTCAGCATTCATGTTGGGTGTTTAACAGTACAGCGCGCTGCTAGAGCTCTGAAACTGTTATTGTTTTCTCGATATCCGAAAAGCAGACGGATAATGTTATGTTTGGCGCCCATTTCAAAATGAATAATGCCAATCAGAAATAATCAATAAGATGGATCTCATATTTATTTAGACTGATATAAAACTTTATGATAGTTACTCGAATTAACAGAATTTTGAGATTTAGCAGTAGAGAGAGTTGCCGGCCATCACAGATATTTATCCGTAGTCAACTTGTTGCATGATGTGTTGACTACAGTATTCTAATATACATACATATGTATGTATGTACATTCACATATGTACATACATATGTACATATGTACATATTATGAGTGATTTCTTAAAATTATCTCATTTAGATGCAGAGCTAAAAATATGAGATATTCAGAAGAGACAGACCACACTTCCAATAAAAATGTCATGTTATCTACAATGGTATACAAATAGACCTATGCTTAAGATTACCTTTATAAAGTTCTGCATATTATATGTTGATAGCCAGTTGAATCTTTTGATAGGCGCTATGAACACACGTAAGCTCTCAACACATGTCCTGGAAACCTCCAGCGGAAAGGCTGCAGCAAATATCAAAATTACGATTTACCGTCTGGATGAAGACCAAAAATGGAATGCAATTCGTCCCTCACAAACCAATACAGATGGTCGTTGTCTGTTGCTGGATCAAGGAGAGTTCTCCAATGGCATCTATAAGTTGACCTTCCATGTGGGAGGTTATTATGCCGAAAAGAACAAAAAAACATTGTATCCAGCGATTGAAATTATTGCAGAGTGCAATGAAAATCAGAATTACCACATTCCACTGTTACTCAGTCCCTACGGATATACAACATACCGAGGAACTTAAATTAACAGTTGTTAAGCTATATGATTTTCTTTGTATGAACAATTAAATCTACAATTATGCAAAAATGTTCGATGATTCTGTAGTTTTATCTTTTGAAACTTGTCAGTTCAACAACTTTAATATTTTACATTGAGCAATGCTGTTATTAACATTGCGCGGGTCTTCCGTTGAAGTATGCCCATCGTATACTATGGTATTTTTTAGTATCATTTATGTATACAGCGACTACAGCACGTGCTTTTAAATTGCTTTGTTAAAAGTTAAGTAAATTCATTGAACTTATCAAAATGACGGAGGCTGAGGATATGCCGCCAGAGCCAAGCATAGATTTTGTGCCAGCTCTGTGCTTCGTACCCCGCGGCGTCACCAAAGAAAATCCTGACAAAATTATGCTAACGCAAACAGAACTTGCACGTATCATCGGCGAGACGCGAAATGCGCTCAATGAAGCCGACGAGGACGATGAAGATGATGACGAGGATGAAGAGGGGAACGGAGAAGTCGGCATGGATGTTGATCAAGATGAAGTCGGCAACGAGAATCGAAATCCACAAGACGAGTTCGAATTCAATAACTACGAAAACGAAGAAGATTCGACGGTGACAAACTTGGCCAACATTGTTGAGGCGGATCAACAGATTGCCGACGAGGACGAAGACTCCGAGGCCGAGGACGAAGTGATTAAGAAAACTGACAATTTGGTGCTGGTCGGTCGGGTACAGGACGATGCTGCAAGCATGGAAGTTTGGGTATTTAACCAGGATGAGGAGGCCCTCTATACCCATCATGACTTTTTGTTGCCAAGCTTCCCTCTGTGTATCGAATGGATGAACCATGATGCCGGCAGCGATAGGCCAGGCAACATGTGCGCCATTGGCTGCATGGATCCCATCATCACAATCTGGGATCTGGATATACAAGACTCGATTGAGCCCACGTTTAAACTGGGATCGAAGGGCAATCGAAAGAAGAATAAGGAGCAATATGGTCACAAAGATGCAGTGCTAGATCTCTCTTGGAACTCTCAGTTCGAGCATATACTGGCCAGTGGATCCGTAGATCAAACGCTTATACTTTGGGATATGGACGAGGGTCAACCACATACAACAATCACAGCATTTGAGGAGAAAGTGCAATCAATAGAATTCCATCCAGAAGACGCCCAGAGCATCCTTACCGGCTGTGCCGATGGCTACGTGCGCCTCTTCGATTGTCGTGATCCCGAGAGTGTCAACACATCCTTCGTCAAATGGCAGATTCCCGGCGAAGTGGAGAAGGTACTCTGGAATCCAACGGACACGAACTACTTTGCAATTGCCGGCAACGATGGCCACCTGCACTACGCCGACAGGCGTAAGCCCAACCAGCTGCTGTGGTCCCACAAGGCTCACAACGAGGAAATATCTGGGGTTTGCTTCAACAAACTAATGCCCAATCTGATGACCTCCACATCCACCGAGGGCTCCCTGAAGATATGGAACTTCAATGGCAGCGAAGTTAGCCACGTCTACGAGCACGACTTCAACATGGGCCGCCTCCAGTGCATGCGCCAATGCCCCGAAGATCCCTACACGTTGGCCTTTGGCGGAGAGAAGCCACCTCGATGCACAGTCTTCAACATAAAGAACTTCGAGGCAGTGCGTCGTGCTTTTGGCATAGCCGATGCCGAATAACATAATTTTAAATGTTACATGTAAATGTATATTCATACTATATATAACTTCCAAGTCCTTGGTCATGTTGTTTAAGTACTCAACCCAGTTGCTCTAGAATCTGCCCTTAACCCTTCAAGATATATCAAAAAAAGGTTACTTTATTCTCTTCAGTTAGACATACAATTACAGATAAGCATAGAATCCGTTTTCACAGCAACATGGACAGCTCTCAGGCCACTCCGTCAGCTAGTTGCTCCGTAAGATGAGTCGCATGCAGAATATTTCTTATAGGTACATCTACATCTATCTAATCTATTTCCTAAGACGGGCCTAACTCTTAAAAAGACCCACGCACATAATAAGATTGCGGCGCGTGAAGTGGAGTGTCATCAAGGGAGAGTTCTTGCTGGGAAATGTGCGCAGAAGATACACATCCTCATCATTCTCGTCCAGGTGGTTTGATGGCGTTATGTGATTGTTGTGATAATCCTCTGTTACCTTTTGGAAGTCCCACAATGTCAAATTGTTGTCCAGTCCACCTGCGGCCAGCATGGTTCCATCCCGACTGAAGCTGATCGTTGATATGGTGTGGACATGACGCTGCAATATAGTCACGATGGATCCATTCGATAGATCCCAGATGTGAATGTTGTGATCAACGGAGCCAGAGGCCAAAAACCGGCCGCAAATCGAGAATGCCAATGAGCTGACTCTGCCCTTGTGTCCAGTCATGAGGCGTACGGACTGTCCGGTGAGCACATCCCAGAGGCGAATGGTGCGATCGCTGGAGCCGGTTGCCACGTAATTCGAATTTGGATGGAATTGCACGCAATCCACATCCGAGAGGTGTCCAGTAAAGACGCGTAATGATTGATGTGAATCGGTGCTCCACAGGCGAGCAGTTTTATCATAAGAACAGGAAACGAAGTAATATCCGTGGGGGGCGAAGCGTACATCCCAGACGGGATAGACATGACCATTATAGATAACGACGCACGTCCAGGTAAGCAGCGACCAGAGACGAATGGTGGTGTCCTCGGAGCAGGACAGCAACAGATTCATTTCGGGTGCAAAGGCGCAACGGTAAACAGGACCAGAGTGACCCATAAAGCAGCGCACGGGTTCACCTGTTCGTTCATCCATCATGCGGGCATTGATGTCGGATGACTCCTTGTCCAGCTCGCGCAAGATATCGGCATCCTTAAGCGAGCGCAGAGTGGACGGAGTTAGAGACCACACGCGAATCGATGAGTCACTGAAGCCACAGGCCAGCATCGTGGAATCATCGGAGATCTCGGCGCTGGTTACTCCATGCATTGAGTTGAGAATGGTGTAAAAGAGCGCAGATGGCATTTGAACCCTGCTAAGGGCTTGTCGCTTGCCCACCTCTCGCAGTGCCTTCAGCTTCAACAATTTATCCGAATCCTTGAGCTCGGGCAAAGGAATACGATCGACAGCTGGTGCATTGGGGTCCGATTTGGATTTCTTAGTCAGCAGCGGATCTTTTTTGGGTTTCTTTTTCTTTGGCCTATCCGGTGCATCCGGGTCGTCGTCCTCTTCTTCAGGTGCCGGCGCAGGTGTGGTCAGTGTCTGGAAATCGACCTCCTTCAACAGGCCATAGTAGACACGCAACTTATTATCCTGCCGCTTGGCCTCGCCGGTGTGTGACCCAGCCGTGGCAACGCACAGCATCTTGTTGCGGGACATTCCTTCGTAGGTGTCGAAGTGCAGGTACTTCGCTACAATATCGGCCACAAGTTCTTGTCGACGATCCTGTATGTGTCGCTTGAAGAGTGAATGAGCATCCCTTGACATGCGTATGACAAACTTGTCAGTCTCCATTGCATTTACTAGGTCATTGTCGAGCAGCTCCTCCGGCTTGGACAGCAGCAACAGGTTAAACAGCCCCTCAATATAATAACCGTCGAGATCAGATTTGTATTTCTCAATAAAAGCGCGTGCTTTTTTTATCTGTCCGCTGGCCAATATCTTGAAGTAGATTTGTACCAATATCGGGTAAAGCACCATTGACAGTTCGTGCTTGTAGATGTCCAGTGAGTCTTCCACGAACGTACGCAGCTCTTCATATGCTTGCTCGTACTGTTGTGCATCGAAGGCATCGTCCCCAATAAGTTTGGCCAAAGCCTCTGCTGCGTTTGCTTCAGTTACCGCCTTGGCCTCTGCTGACGCCGATGCTTCTTGTGGACTAGGATGCTCATCTTTTACCAGCCCCAAGGCGACAGCCAGCACGTTCTTGACTTCACTTTCGTCGATATCATTTATTTCGGCAGCGTTTAGGTTTGCCTCTTGGCAGAGACTCTCCTCGGTGTGTTTCAATTGATATTTGCGAAGTAGCTTGAGTAGGCATACAATTTCGCGTTTATCGCTTGATGGTGCTGGCGTATCATTACCACCACCACCATTTATATTAATTGATTCTACACTCATTATTGAACCAATCACACTTTACAAATTTAATTTAGTTTTGGTACTGTTTGCAACGATAACTTCTTTCATACTGCCATGTGACGAGTTGCTAATAATTAATACTAGCATTTAGTATTTTTGCAATCGTTATCGAAATGTATCATTTTCCAAAATTTCTCAACACTTAAACGTCGTGTCCAACGTTTTTGGTGCTAATATTGTTAGCATTGCTTCATACAGCTTTTGCATTAGTGATAAATGTTTTTAAATTTATTATAATCGCATATCTGTCTAAACGGTAAATTAATTTAGGCTTCGAATGAACTGACTCAGTGAGACTGTCATCGCACATTAGCCACAGACATGAAGAAAAGAGTTGGTGCTAAAAGAGTACGTAACATAAACCGAAATATTTAATCATTTCTAAAAATGTGCTATCTGTTTGAATCGTTCGACACTCTTGTGGCAGTAATTAACTCAGCTTATTTCAGAATAAATTTCTGCCTGTATATATCTGTGATCCAACTTCCCGCTTCTAGACTTTGTCTCTCCAAAAATAACCTTTGAATTCGTCTTGTGTATGTACATATGTATGTATGTAAATAAATTCGCTGTGTAAACATGACTGCTGACGACGTTGTTGTGGTAGGTAAAGTTCTGTTGTAAAATAACTAGTTCTGCCTAAGTATATCTAGTATATGTAGATCGATTACTTATTAACAATTTGTATATATTGACCTTGACAGAAAAAACTGCCCGCAAAATTGGCGAAATCCATAGATGGCGACGATGCAGACGTGGGTCCTCGGTATGTCTACACAGGACGAATGCAAGAACTGGTCGAGGCTTACAACACTACCATACAGCTACTTGTGCCAAAGTGGCCCTGGTATTTCTACCCAGGCTATCTTATATACGCAGTATATTGGCGCTATGCCAAACACTACAGGGACAAGTACTTGCTGACACCCATGCCGAATCGCCTCTATGAGTTGTTGACACGGAACGAACTGATCAAATCGGAGCATCTGATATTTGCCAGCAGGGATGTGTATGAGACATACGCCGAGTCCGATGAAGTGAATTTCGTGAATGTAGTGGTGCGTCGCAGCTCAGCTGCAGCTGCAGCTGCTCCTCCAGTAGATGTCTCAAGTAACGCGGAACGAGCGTGGAACTCGAAGGAAGTTGTTAAGCAAATAATGCAGGAGACTCCCTACACGATTGTGGCCCAGATTCTTCCCGTGGAGAAGTCTCGCTGCCAAAGCAGATGCCTCTACTTGCAGGTGGGTAATTGTGCCAACTCCTGAAATGCCAATGATGACTTTGCTTCTATTTAGGATAACTTTTATGGCAATCTGCTGGACAGGCTGAGCAATAAGGGTAAAAATTGCTGGGTTCAGTTAGAGAGATTCAATGATGAGCAAACGATACCAAATATTGCTACAAAGGCACATATCTACCTTCTTAACAATCCCCACGAGCTGCCCGCCGAAGTATCCGAATTGATTCTCAGTAATCATTTTAATACGCCACGCCTTCTGCATCGTGGGCACACCTATCGAATAGAGGTGAATGCTGAGCTTGTGGGAACTGCGGCCTATGCCCATTATTATATGATTTTTGCGTACCTCCGTGAGGTCCACTTCCGCTGTGTGCATCTGGAGGTGAAGGACAGTGACTTTGAGCTGCAAGCAATTGTGGCTAAAAACTTCAGTAATCTGGTGCAAGTGCCGCACGCTGCTAGCTTCTTGCCCCGCCAGACGCTGGACAACTGTGCCATTGCCAACAACTATCCAAGTGGCCTGAGAAAGCCTTACCAGATGTTGCGCTCCTCGGTGGATGCCTTCTTGCCAAAGAAGTCTGCATGCCTATCCTCGAAACACATCTTTCCCGTTTTCCTGCTGCAAGGTGATCGAGGTGCAGGCAAAACAAAGCTCATAACTGCCGTTGCCCAAGAACTGGGCTTGCACATCTACGGAGCGGACTGTGCAGAAATCGTATCCCAAGTTCCTTCTCACACTGAAATGAAGCTGAAAGCTGTTTTTGCCAAAAACCTCATCAGTGAACCGCTTCTAATCTGCTTCCACAATTTTGAGGTAATCCATTTAAATTTAATTTAAGTTTAGGAAGTCATATCATTATAATCCAATGTTATTCTGTAGATTTTTGGCATCGATAATGAGGGCAACGAGGACCTACGATTGCTGTCAGCCTTTCATGTGCAGATCCAGGAGCTGTTCGCTCGAGATCGCAAGTATCCTGTCGTGGTTGTGGCATTGACGAGCGATAGACATCTGAAACCAATGATACAGAGCCTGTTCCTAGAGATCATTAGCATCGAGTCACCCAATCAAGAGGAACGCTTCGAGTTCCTTAAATGGATGCATGTGCGTGAATCCTTCAAGGATGCCATATTCAACCGTAATGCGCTTGATCAGATCCCTTTATTCCCACTGCACATGCAGTCACAATACATGAGTCGCATCTGTCCAAAGTGGCATCAGACAATGCGTCTGCTCCGAGATGTTGCAGCCAAGTCCCAGGGATTCCTGCTGGGCGATCTGCAGCTGTTGTATGACAATGCGGTGCGACTCAAGCGCCGCAACAGGAGCTATCACGAAGAACTGATATTGGAGCACTTCGCCAAGAACCTGAATGATATGCAAAGCTCGTTCGCAGATAGTTTGGGTGCTCCAAAGGTGCCCAAGGTATATTGGTCCGATATTGGTGGCCTTTACAAGCTTAAGGATGAAATCCAGAGCAGCATTGGCTTGCCTCTGAAACATGTTCATTTAATGGGCAAGAACCTACGCCGTTCGGGCATACTGCTCTATGGGCCTCCGGGAACTGGAAAGACACTAGTCGCCAAGGCTGTGGCCACTGAATGCAACCTCAGTTTCCTATCTGTTCAGGGACCTGAGCTGCTGAACATGTATGTGGGTCAGAGCGAACAGAATGTGCGAGAGGTGTTCACACGGGCTCGCTCAGCTGCTCCTTGCGTGCTTTTCTTGGACGAGTTGGACTCGCTAGCACCGAATCGCGGAGTGGCTGGAGATTCTGGTGGTGTTATGGATCGCGTGGTATCACAATTGCTTGCTGAGATGGACGGCATGTGCAGTGGTGACTCCAGTAAACCCATATTTATACTGGCTGCCACCAATAGGCCAGATCTTATTGATCCGGCTCTATTGCGTCCAGGACGCTTTGATAAACTCTTCTATGTTGGCCCTTGTGCCTCCGCCGACGACAAGGCTGCAGTTCTACGGGCCCAGACTCAACGATTCAAGCTTGGTGACGATGTCGACTTGTTGCAGATTGCCGATCAGCTAAAAACCGAAATGAGCGGCGCAGATCTCTACTCGATATGCTCCAATGCTTGGCTTTCCGCCGTTAGGCGAACGATCAACAACCGTATGAGTGATGGTGGACAGTCAGACAAGGAATTAACCGCCGACCACATTATTGTCGATTCGAATGACTTCACCACATCCTTCAACAAGTTTGTGCCCTCGATCAGCCAAACTGATCTTGAGTACTTCAACAACCTGAAGGCGACATATAGCGTATAAGCAATCTGTTGTTGTTTTTTTTTAAATTGTTAATACATATTATTTTTGACTGTGTTGATTTATTTTTTGTTATTTAGGAAATGGTTTTGGAAATAAATTTGTGTAAGGAATAGTCTGACACATTAATGCCTTAAGGAATATTTATTTAGAATTACGACTGGGACCGCATATTACAATAAGATCGGTTTTATTTACACTAATATTATTTTTCACTCTGTAATTTATATAATTATTACTATGAATTCTAATTCCAGTGTGGTTTTCTTTAGCTTATTTTCATATTTTTAGTTTGCTTATAAGTTTAAAAAAGTCTTTTACTTTTATTTAAAACGAAAAAAAATAATATCTGAATCAGAAAAATTATAATTTATCAAACTACATGCATACATATGTACATGAAATTGATAAATTGAATTATCTTAATATTTTGAAGGACAATTTGTTGCAAAGTGCCGAGGATCTGGAATCAGGATCAGGTCAGCGATCCAAAGCACAAGGCGCTAATATACAACTGTCCCATGTTATGATTCAGCTAGCTCAGTCTCCAGACATTATTGTCATCGAAAATTTGTGGTCAATTTTGGAGAATAATATTCGAAAATATTCTATTTCGAACAAAAACCAGCTGAAAGATGCTCTTGTCAAAGAGTGGAGCATTATATCGGCCGATCTGACCAAAAATTTAGTGGATTCGATGCCAAAGAGGTTTCAAGCTGTCATAGACAATAATGGCTACAACACTAAACACTAAAACAAAAAACAAAAGTTTCCAAATATCTTCACATTTTCGGTGCTCCATAAAATAAGCTGTTATGTTAAAGTAAGCAGTATTTTGTTTTTTTTGTTATGTTTTGTTAATACAAATAAAAAAGACCATAAATGAAATCACTAAATAAATCTAAGCATTATAATCTTTAATTTGCCACCACATATGCACCAGTTCGCCTAATAGTTTCATCGCAATGGAAGTTCCAAGTTTACGGCACGACGTATGTACATATGTATGTATGTACATACTTTAAGTTGTGAGCCACTGTATACCTACTACGCAATTCCTAGAATTCTAATAATCTATACAAAGTTTTCTTTGTGGCTGTAGACTTGAATAAACAGTTGGATTATCTTACTTGATTTTACGATTCCACATATGATACAGGTAAATATAAAAAAAGTGCCCCGCATTTTGATAATGCACTTGCTATGACCTTGCTGTCGAATTTTGTAGCTATTGCAAAACCGCACTTTTCGTTCGAATTCGCAACTGGGAACAGGGTTGTATATGGTAATCATGCATTTAAAGAAATTTTCCAATGGAATCTATTTAAAAATTTGTTAAATTTTTACTCTAGACTGACCGTAGACCCCATAGCGACATTGATAGCGACTGTCTGTGAGGTTCTTGATGTTGGGCAAATATTATATTCCCTGTAAAAATTAGGGGAGAAGTGTATTAGAGGATTGATTGAGATGGCAAACACGTGCAAACAAATCGGGATCTTCAAATTATGTTTGTTTCTTTATATTACATTAATGAAAATAGATCAATCCGGACTTAAGAAATGTTTCTAGAGTTCGAATATAGACTAACGAAACTTATTGTATTTATTTAAATGGTGTTTGGGATTTGAGCATTCATTTGCTGCTGTATTGAAACTGTCCTCTTGACGTAGCTTTTATTTTTTGAATGTGCCGTTATCAGCAAAAATAGCGTCTCATCGTCTGTTATCATCATCGTAATAATCTGGTCGTAAACTCTGATGGTCTGGTTAATCTACATACATAGACAGAAACGGAGATGTTCTCAGTCGATTGACAGCATTCAAAGTTGATGCTGTTTGAAAATATTACGCAATCAATATTGACAATCATGGATTTGGTATGCGTGGAGGATTTCGAGCAGCAAGCGGAGCTGAAGCTGGAGAAGAGCGCCAAGGATTATTATAAGAGTGGTGCAGGAGATCAGTTCACGCTAAATCTCAATCGAGAGGCCTTTAAGAGGTGATGGAACATCCTTTGAGATAACATTAATTCCAAAATCTCACCGATCTCGTCATTTAGACTGCGGTTGAGACCACGCTCCTTGCGGGATGTGTCCCAGCTGGACATTGGCTGTCGAATTCTCGGACACCAGCAGCAGTGGCCATTGGGTATAGCGCCCACCGCGATGCAGAAGATGGCCCATCCAGATGGAGAAGTTGGTAATGCGCGCGCTGCCGGCAAATCGGGCTCTATCTTTATTTTGAGCACTCTGTCCACGACTTCATTGGAGGATTTGGCTGCCGGAGCACCCGATACACAGAAATGGTTTCAACTTTATATCTACAAAGATCGGTAACATAACCGACTGCCTCGGAACATGAAATACCTCTGTATTTATCGATACTTTCCGCTTTGCAGTTCTCTGACTGAGCAGCTTGTGCGTCGCGCAGAGAATGCGAACTTCAAGGCGCTGGTCCTAACTGTTGACGCGCCCATCTTTGGCCATCGTCGTGCTGACGTGCGAAACAAGTTCAGTCTGCCCGCGCACTTGAGCTTAGCTAACTTTCAAGGACTGCAGGCGAACGGCGTGACCACCATGGGGGGCTCTGGAATTAACGAATACGTGGCCAGTCAATTCGATCCGACTATTACCTGGAAGGATATTGGCTGGCTGAAGCAAATCACACGCTTGCCTATTATAGTGAAGGGTGTGCTTACGGCAGAGGATGCAGTTTTGGCACGTGAATTCGGCTGCGCCGGTATCATCGTTTCCAACCATGGAGCACGACAAATCGATACGGTGCCTGCATCAATCGAGGCTCTCCCAGAAGTGGCTAAAGCTGTTGGCAATGATCTGACTGTCATGCTGGATGGCGGTATTATGCAGGGCAATGATATTTTCAAAGCTCTGGCATTGGGCGCCAAGACTGTTTTCATTGGACGACCAGCTGTCTATGGCCTTGCCTACAACGGTGAATGTGGTGTTGAGCAACTCCTTGGTATATTACGGAAAGACTTTGAGATAACTATGGCGCTCACTGGATGTAAGTCCTTGTCCGATATCCAACCTTCAATGGTAGTACATGAATCAACATATTCCAAATTGTAGCCATGCAATTGAATTATATAATGCCAGTTCTTCCAAAATAAATTTTAGTTCGTTAATTTTCAAAAATAATCGATTGCGATTGATTAGTATAAATATAATAATACTATATAATACTAAAGAATATTTTAGTAATTTTATTATCGGCCTAGCCGCCACGATCTACAGAGTTGCAATAGTAATCGATTTAACTGTTATCGATAGTAGTTGCAATCTAAGTTTACCGACGGACGTAGTTTTGTGAAATTTGTTTAAGCGGAGTTGATAACTTGGCTTCATATTTAAAATATGCAGCGCGAGGAGAAGAATTTTGAGTTGACACTGGAATCAGTGGTGCAGCGCTTAAACGATTTGAAGTTGTCGGTACTGGCCATGATACAGAAGCTTGAAACCGAGTACATGGACATCAATTGGCCGACGTTCCTAGACAACTTTGCGTTAATTTCTAGCCACTTGACAAGTCTGACAAAGATTTTGGCAAAGGATCAATGTCCACCCTTACGAAATCGGACAGTATTGCCTCTGCTTGTCTCCATGGATCGAGATGAGACACTTGTCAATATCACGGAAGGACGTGTGCAAGTTTTCTCACATGATATAGTTCCTGACTATTTGAGAACACGGCCGGATCCCGTGACGGAGGCCAAGATACAACAGACGGAGCAGAAGGCCTTCAATATAACAAACGATGCTGCCATGAAACAGGTCACACAGTACAACAAGGTTGTGTCTCACGTTCTCGATATGGTGACGAAAGCACGCGAGGAATGGGAACTGGAATCCAATTCGCGAGCTGGCATTCAGCAGACAAGCAGCATGGCCGATACTCAGCTGCTAGTGGGGGCAGTTGGCGCAGGGAAGGGACTACAATTCAAGGCCAACTATGGCCACGGTCCCGGCATGATGGTGCCACCGTCAATTCGCGGCCCCACGCCACCCATGGGAGGACCATCCATGAGCCCTGGCAATGTGCCACAGCAGCTCGGCAAGGCGCCATCGGCAGTGAAAACGAACATCAAGTCTGCGAATCAAGTTCATCCATTCTCTCGATAGCAAAAATAATTTATTGTTGCGCTTTGCGTTAAATACACTCAGTAATAATATTAATATAAATTATAATAACATAACATAATAGTGAATAGTATTAATTATAACTTAGTAGTCTATATAATCGGAATGTTGGCTCATGAATATTTGTGTATATTTGGTTTTTGGCCAAAACAAATCAACATAAAATGAAGACAATAAGACAATCCGTCAAGTTTCCATCCTCCGTCAAGAAGTGAAGATGGTTCGTTCTTCTAGTTCTATGGCGCTGGCAGCGCCTGTTTTTCGTTTATCAGTATCTCATGGACCTTAATGTCCTGGGGTGTTGTGGTGTCTATTAGCTCCAGACTGAGGGCTCTACGACCATCTTTTAGCTTATCCACGCGTCGTACAATCCCAATAAACTTCTGGCCCAACGTCAGCTTCCTGAACCGCACGCAGTTCTCCTGCGTCCAATCGATGTCGGTCAATGTTACTCCTGCAGGATAAAACTAGATATTATTGTTCTGTATCTTCTTCCATGTCACTGCTTTGAACTTGCCATGTAGTTGTGCCGGTAGCGCCATCATCGGCAACTCGCGAAACTCTGGAGTTAGCTGCAGCAGCTGGTTGCATCGGACGACGCCATCATCGCCTGCGTCCACATAACGGACATGAATCACCTCGTCGTAAATCTTGCGTATATTTACTCTGTAATGTAGGGATTTTAAAACGTTTACCTATGAACTTCGCGTATATCTATCTGTCCAGTTACCGATGATATACTCCATCGGTGTCTGCCGCCGCATATGACTGACCAATGGCCAGCTGGGTAGCGAGCACAGTCTGTGCCGCGTGGCTCTTGCAATATGCCTGCAACTCCCTCATCAAACGCTGCAACTGATTGTAGCACTTATAGGGTTGAACCTGGAACAGAAACGAGCAACAACTGGATTATGAGTGTATGTATTTGTATAAGTGTCACTTACGGCAAAGTGGCCCGGATTCACGGAGAGTGCAACACGCACTTCAAAGTAGGCACCAAGAGCAGGTATTGCCTCATACTCCTTGAGAGGTGGCAGCGATAGCTTCACACCTGCAGCTGCTTCTCCTTTGCGTGGTGTGCTTGGAGCTGAGCCGATGCTGTTGCCGCCCACAGGATTTGCCTGATCGCCGTTGCTACTGTGAGTGGACACAGTGGAGCTGAAGCTGCTGCGGCGTATCAGCTGACCCGTTGAGCTGAAATGCAGACCACCATCGTCAAAGGGTTCCAGGCGCGTCGTGCTGTTGACAGAGGGTTGTGGTTGTGGATAAAAATTGGGATAGAGGATTTGGGATAAACATGATCGGGATGAAACGGTTTGGCGGATAGAGATAGAGCATTACACACAAACATATACAAATATACATACATAAAAACTCTGTTGTGAATTATTTTTACATTTACATATAATGTATGACTGTATTTCTAACTCCCATTTATTATTGTTATTTACATTTTGATGATGATTAATGAATATAGGTATAATGATGCTTAAGGGCTAAGTACTCTGATGATACGTGGATGCGCACTGAATCGAGCGGACGACAACAGTTAAGAGCTTACGGGATGCTGTGATCTGAAGGAGGCGTTGTTTCTATATATATATATATATTTTTTTGTTAATGTTGCGAATTTTGTAGCTATAGAGTTCATGCCAGTTCCAGTTTATTGAAAGCACTAATTAGAAACCATTATTAAACCACACGGAAAAGCAATTTGAATAGATTTTTTACAGTGTACGAGTGTTCGGTGTGTGATTATGTGCATGTGTGTGTGTGTGTGTTTGCGTGTATGATTTGATTGAGAATATAGCGAACTTACGTTTGCACCTCGTACTCCATACGTATCGCACTATTCAAACACAAATAGAGACTGTCCTGGCCACGAGCATGGATGGTGACCATCGGCAACTTGTCATTAGCGCCCTCCATCACCTTCAGCTGCAAAGGGATAAACAACGCATTAGAGAATATCTGGGAGAATCCATCCTGGTCACGACTTACCAGCACCGGTGTCTGCGGCGAGAGCAGGCCTCGAAGTCGACCCACCATTTGGGCATCTATTGGCGGCACATCGTGCAGTCGGACGCGCAAAGCTTGAGCCGGGAAGGAGGCAAGGGCATGGTTGCAGGCTTCCAGACAGTAGATGTTCGAGATATGCGTCTTGCGCAGACGCCCATCGTCCACGTAGTAGACATCAAAGACCTCGTCCTCTGGGTTCTTGGGCTTTGACGTGAGCATGCCACGATACCATTGCTTGCCGCTGTCTCCGGCATCGTCGCAGACACAGACCAGCTGGTCATGCAACAGATCCGCGAAGCTGACGCGTTGCTGCTCGCTGCTATCATTCTTGATCCTGTCAATGCTGCGCTGCACAAACTTGAGGTCCTCGTTGGGCAGTTGGATCATCAAGTCTCCTACGTCGTTCACGTGCGAGACGAGCACGTGGTTAGACTTCTGATCCATTTTGAGCATGGGAGCAGGCGTGTTGCGTATTATCAGATTGGCCACCAGATCGTTCAAATGGATATCCTCTGCTGTGGAAGTGTCGTAAAAGGTGCCCACAATGCAGGCCCGTCGACCAGTTGACCCTGATCCACAGTCTCCATTTGTATCCGACTGCTGCTCGGCAGCTAGTAGCACGCCCTGCGTACGTCCACCTAGTCTGAGGAATTGCGACTCACTGGTGATGATGCGGGTAACAACGCTGTGCCCAGCCAACTCCTTCTCCAGCACAGGCAGGGCATGTGGGTGATCCTCGAATTTGTCCAAGGCGTACATGCTGAGGCAGACTGCTTGCGCTGGCAGCGCTAAGAACTGTGCGGGACACACGAACAACGCATCGAATCCGAACACAACCTCTTCGCCAAAGTCCACAAAATGACAGGAGCATTCTCGCTGCTCCAAATCCACTGACATTGCGCGCACCCTGTTCCATGTATCACTCACTTCCACTAGATAAATAAACTGTTCCACCGGCTGTTGCTTGATCACCTGGCGATTCTGTGGACGTGCCATATGGGCATTCAGCTGCTCGGTAAGTTTCTCGAAACTGGAACTCTGATCAATCAGGCGAGCCCAGACGTGCATTGTGTTATCACAATGGGTTATGTACATGCTCCAATCTTGCTGACCCTCCTGCCAGGGCAGCTTCAATTCAGGCATGACCGTTGTATCAACATTTGGCGGCTGGGGACTCGTGGTGCCGGACTCCGCATTCGAGCCCGTGTTGGCGAATATAATGTTGGTATTGACGTTACACTCGATGCGGATCTTTGGCGATGAGCTCAATAGTGTCAACCAGTTGCTGGGCACTTGGCGATTGGCGGTTGCCTGATACCATTCGGGCAACTTGTGGCTGACAATGCCATGAGGATGCTTGATCAGCTCCTGGTATAGTCCATCCAGGAACTCCGAATCGCTGAGAATTGAGAGGTTCTTCTGAGCTTGCTGCAGCTTCAGACGCTCGATGGCAACTTCAGCTGTGCGTTGCATGGCCTTCGCTTTGTCAGTATGCTCCTCGGGATAGCTCGTGTAGATGTTGCTTCCAACACGCACCTTGCAATGGAGCATTGGGCTCTTCACCACACTCGGGAACTCGAACTCGGGCGGCGTGTAACCCATGGCCACACAGTACTGATTCAGAGAGCAGATTGGATCAAAGCCCAACTCAAACTTGTAATTCAAATTGGGTCGGATTGGCTGCTGCAAGAGACAATTGATTGACAATGGGATGACTTGCAGTTGACAGAGATTGATACTTACCTGGTTTAAAGGATTCGTAGATTTGGGTTTGTGGTTCGTGGTTGCGATCTTTGGCGTATTGGGGGGTGTCATGAGCAATGGAACAGCTGCCGGCGTGGCCGATGCTACTTCATCAACTGCAGCCGTTGATGTGGGAGCAGTTGTTGCAGCACCGCCTCCCACGGTGGATCCCGCCTGTTGTTGTTTCAGTCTATAATTCACAGATACAGCTCCACCTGTCCGCATGTTGGGATATTGTATACGCGGATGCTGCTGCTTCAGTGGCTGCTGTTGATGCGGCTGTTGTTGCTGATGGAGACGTCTCTTATCACTGCCGGCCGCTGCGGAATTTTGCTCAGCTGCCGGCGGACGTAGTGGGGCACTGTGACCAAGAATTGGACGTAGATTCGGCTTGCGATTGGTGGCGGCTGCTGGACCAGCTGTATTTCCATTCATCATCTTTGAATCCTTGGCCGTATTCCTTGGCTGTGTAAGAAGTTGGGTTGTCTTCCTGTTCTTGTTGTTGTTGTTATTATTATTATTATTATTGATGGTGTTGTGGCCGATGATGCTTTCGAACAATTCTTGAGTTATTTCTTTAGTTATCTTGGATTTTAGCAACGATAGATCATAATGGTGCTGTGCGTACAGCCGTTGAGTTTCATAAAGGATCTGTTGCTGCTGCCACTGTTGAGTCTCTTGAATAGTCTTTTCCAATGTCACAACTTCCTGCCCCAATCTATGCAGTTCCTTATGCAACGGCTTCAGTTGCACAGCCTCTAGTTGCCGTTCCAGCAGGGACTGTTGTCGTTGTTGTTGTGGTGTTGGCTTACTCCTGATTGGTGGAGTATGTGAGATGGGGTTGAGATGGTGCGTCGCTATCTTCTGTTGCTTACCGCCCTTTTGGTGTTTCACCATAGATGCAATATGCGCCGACTTGGGATTAGCTTTGGCACTAACAAAGATCTGTAAGAATAAATCCAAGACCCTTTCATTAGCTAATCATGTCGAGGAAATCTTCATAATTATGTTTCCAATCAACTGCCGATGATTCATGAATGTGGGCTTAACCCTTAGTTCGGGCATTGCCATTACCAAACGATCTCTGGACGTGATAAGGCATTGTAATTGTTTCGTCTATAGGTAGGTATGTGTGTGTGTGTGTGTGTGTGTGTGTGTGTGTGTGTGTGTGTGTGTGTGTGTGTGTGTGTGTGTGTGTGTGTGTGTGTGTGTGTGTGTGTTTGTGTAATAATTACGTTGTTTTGTCAGTGAAAGCTATATGATCAAAGAAACAATTGGCCACATTAGTGTCTGCAACTTATGACTTCGACAAAAGAAAGTGTTATTTCGGGCTTGCATGTATTACTATTTGCTAAATATAGCCTCAGCATAAGGCAGTAATTTATGCACTTATGTTGCAGATTTGAATAAAACAGGTTTAATATTCATTCCAATAGAACGCTAAATGAATTCCCTGTTCGAAGAGAACACTTCTCCAATTCGTATGCATAACATGCTAGAGTCCAAGTCTCTCCACCACATGCATTATTGATTTATATTTTGTGCAAATGCAGTATTTTGTCTGATTGGGTGGGAGGGAATAGAAAATGAGAATAAGCTATAACAAAAAAACAAAACAGATTCACTGATTGACACTGAGAATTGTAACAAAGAGCACACGACGATTGCCGACGACTGCACGCCTCGAATGCCTGCATTTAAAAATAAATTATAAACAGCATGAGGCCACCACCAACAACAATAATTATTCAGAGTGCAATGTGACGGTCTCCTCTGGTTGCCTGCCTGTAGCAGCAACAAAAATTCGTTCACTTTCACCATACACACCAACACAGCAACACACACTAAAACAGAAGCTGGCACGCTTACTGTTCTACACGGTGAGAGAGCGACAATGCTAGTAAGAGAATGCAGAGACGCAAAGAGAGAAAGAGCGAACGGGAGAGCTAAACCACCGAAAAAGTTTTGAATTGGTTGGCATTTTTCACATTACACATACAACCATACATGCATATATTGTATTTATGTACACAAGTTCATCTGTATATATCTTTGCTTTTTGCAAATGTCCGTTTGTACGTGTGTTGGCGCATTTTTAAAAGCGTTTAATCAGCAAAAAAAGGCAGCCAGCAATTGACACATATATGCACATATATATGTACACTCATATATATATGTATGTTGTATATCATTTCAATGTTGAGCTAGTAAATACTAACATTGTTTACACTTTCTGTTGAATATGGATGAGACAGTGAAAGACGCGCGACACATGTATATCTACAAGTTGACACGTTGCCCCTTGATTTGTGGCAAGCCAAGCACAATTCAACTACAACAGCAACAGCAGCAAACGCACACACGCAAACAATGAGGGAGCAGCACCGTTCGCGCTGAGACACCGAGTCATACTGAGACAGCAATGAGCGCTGAAACGTGCAAGCGCCACCAAAAGCTTCAATAAACAGACCCAAAAAGCTGTGCATTTCAACAAGAGAGAGAGAGAGTGAGAGAGAGAAAGCGTGTTGGAAAGTGGCGAAAGCATAAAGGATGTTACTTTTGCGGCTTACCTCTCTGCCAGTCTTTTGAAGTTGAAATTCATTTGTAGCCTCTAGTAACTCCAGAGTATTACGGAAGCCCAATTTTTTAAAGGGTATAACTTGCTCCTCAACACTGAAGTAATCTCTCTCAATGCTATTCAATGTTGCCGGCGTCTTGGACGATGTTATCAGGGAACGCAACACGATCGTAACTTCCTTTAGTTCCTCTTGACGATTATTCATTATAGTGGCTGAAATGAGACACATTTACGAAACATGAACTATGCTATTATTTATTGATATACATATGTGCACTTATTTTATAAATATAAATACAACAATCTCTCGATTTCAAATTTTGATAAAGTAAACACAAACCCAATATCAACCCCACCCACATCTACAACAAATGAAATTCTATGCAAGATTGGGCACAGTCAGCAACACATACATACTCAACCATTTACACATGCACATGTAAGAATGTACATACATGCATAGATAATAAACAAACAGATGAGAATTGAAGGCAGAGAGAAAAGACAAAACCACGACGCCGTGGCGGGAGCTGCGTCGGCGTGCACAAATTAATTGCAAAGCTGTCAATTATGTATGTATGTATGTATGTATATTTAACAGATCTTTGACACAGCCCGCAATATCTACTCTTGTTCAAATTTTAAAGATTTTATGTAACTAAAGTTGTATTTTCAATAAATATAATAAATATTTTAAATATCTGCTTATATACTATACACTGCTAACTGTCCTATGTACTGTCTTTTCCGTTTTATGATGAAAGTCCCGTTGCTCTTACATATACCTACGCATACGTTCTTCTTCTCTTGCACTGGCATAGCCACAAAATGTATAGTTTCTTACCAAAAATACTTATTATTAAGTAAAATATAAAAAGAGACGATTTTTTAAAACGATAATTAAATTATTTCCAAAATATCCGTAAACCGAATCAAAGCTCACAAAAATATTTTTTGAACTGAATGCAGTTCATTTAGTTACGCTCAACGTTAAGCGCACGAATGAACTGGTTCTTTGATCTATAAATAAACTGTCGTATTCGCTACTATCGATAATTTATTATTCACTCGAATTACTAATGTGCTGCATTCTCGTTGGGCCAGTTAATGGGCTATCGATGAATCAGGGCTGAGCTGATAGTCTCAGCGGAATGGCGCTGCTATCGGACTTGAACCGTTGAGATTTCTTGGGTGACCGAAGAAGGTCACACTCGACATTCAAACGGTTCTTATGTTAGCAGTTGTCATCTCTTTCTCGCCAATGGTATGTACAATATGACATTGACATGCATATTTTTCGGGGGAGAGTTGAAATAACTGATTTATCTGAGGGCTATTGGCCCAGCTTTTGCACACCGATTTGCCTGAATTTGAAAGTCACGATGAGCTGGCAGATAAGCGATACTGTGGCACTAATATGCAAGACTGCATACTACAAGTGCCGGTAGGCGCCCGGTCAATTAAATTTAAATAAAATGAAGACCGGGCGCTGAAGTTGATGCCAAGGTGGGAATATGAGATGGTGTGCATAAATGTAAGCAAATAATAAGCGGGAGCTTTGAAATAAGCCAGGTAATCGGAGTGGACTCGATAACACGAAACTTTCTAAATAGTGTAATATTTTTGACAGCAGATGAGTCTGGAATCCCGTGTCGGACAATTTATTTAGATGAATCTGCACTGGGGCGATCTACGTCGTTAATTTGGACACAGCGATGTTGCCGCGACGCCGATTGGGAAACCAACGAGGCCGCCACATAAGCGGAGCCCCGGGGCCAAAAATTGATTAAATTCCGCTAAGTTCGCCCCAATGAGCATTCCGTTCACGGCAATATTATCTCCGTCGCAGGCACTGCAAAGGGTGAGACCATGCAACGGGTGCATCAACCCTCCCTAGCCCCGAGGGGCACACCGGACGGTTCACATGTTTTTGCACTCCCGTCCTCTCAACGATCCAATTGTATTGTTTTTTTTTTTGTGTTTCTTTAATTAATTTTATTATTTATTTTTTTTTTATTTATTTTATTGTATTAGATTTAAGTTTTTTGTAAGTCTGGAGTAAATCAGCTGTGATTTCCTTCAAGTACGAAGGTTCACAATTATCACGCCTTGGACCATCGTAGAGAAGGGTGGGCTCGTCTCTGGTCATCAACACCAGGCCAGCAGTAGCTCCACCACTCAGATGCACTTAGTTGTTGTTTGTATTGTTGCATGTTTATTTGTGTTGTAACGAACGAAACTGATTCATTCGGGATCTGGCTACGACCTGCGGGCATTGGGACCCAGGATCCCATCCCTGGCAAAAGTGAGCTAACTGAGGTTGTCTACCGGGAAATCTGTCGGTTCGTAACAAATGAAATTGAAAGTAAAGGTTATATACATATATAGGTACATATATATAAAACGAATTATATAAACATTTAATATATTGTGTTAATTATAATAATAATTATAATCGTGGTATTATTCATATATGTGTATTTTCGATAACCTACTTATCCACTTCTCCATTAATTGTATTCAGTTGTTGATCTTTAAATATATTTTCGTTTCCGTTGCCCTATAATGCTCCAACTGTTCAGCGGACTTCTGGCCAAGTTAATATTATGACGTAGGGCGAAAACCTTTATTTTTCTTGCGACATCATTTACCGTCACGGATGAAGATTGTGATATTCTTGGACTAGGAGTGGTCTTTACCCTCACCATTTTGAGGCGGACTGCAGCTACAGGAGCTACTTCATGTCTTGTCCGTTTCTTCTTCTCTTGTACCGCCTCGTGCAGATACTCCCCAAGTACCTTCTGCTCGAGTATGCGTTGTTCCAACAACTGAGCTTTTGATTTAGGTTTGGTGTCCCTGTCTCCAGGAGCTCGACAGCCAAAGTAAAAATTATTAAGACGTAATCTCCGACTGTTCATGGGTAATCTCGGTTTATCAAAACTATCGATCTGACTCGCCTTGAGGGGCTTAGATCTATTGACTATTGCGGGACAGAGTTCAATTAACTCTTTTCCCAATATATTGAGACATTTGAATATTCCCACAGCTCGCTGTTTCGATCGCTCCGTTAGCCGCAGCATGTTCTCCACAGTTCCTGACGAAAACCCTTCATCGGTTAATGGATGCTGCGAGGCGGGCGATGGTGTTGTTGGTTGTTTATTGGTTGTGTCCTTCATCTTGCACTTTGCCTTTTTACTGGGGTTTTCACGGAAGCTTTGCACCGATTCCTCGTCATGGGAATTGTCATTAATTTGGTTGTGTTGCAGTTTCGATTTGACTTTGAGTAGAATTTTATTATACTCTCTATCAGTTGTTTCATCTTTCTCAACTGTTCCCCTTGTCTTATGTTCTCCAGACATGGATGGCAGCGGTATAAGGAACTCCTTTGTCGAACCATCCTTAGCTGGATAATAATAGTATATTGGCACCGGTAGATCTTTACTTCCTTTTATCCAACTCGAGGACTTCGAGAAGCTTTTATCCGAATGAATGCTGGAGTAGTGAGATCGTCCCTGTTTTCGGTAGGAAGCATTATTGTTCTTTGCCTTGACACTCAACGGATTAGTCCAGAATATTGCAAGTGCCACAAGTACAATTTTGGATAACTTGAATTTCATTTTTGGCATTGTTTTCGAGAGGCAGTATTCATTGACAATTAAACCGAAATATATTAAAAGTATTATTGATTTTTCGCCTTCCATCTGAAGCCTATGTCATATCATTATTATTGCAATAATTAATAATACTTTCAAAAGAGTGCAGGGGTCAAGATTTTTGACTGCGATGACGCAAACATGGTTCACCGCATCGCGTTGCATTGCAGATGTCAAAGCCAACTGGAAGTGCACTGGAATAGCACTGGAAGTGGCCTGGACATGTCCAAGACACGCTCAGAGTGACTCAGTTAGCTGCTGTCGCCAGCTACAGACAGTTGAATTTTTCACAGCGCAGACATCAGGAGAACAGACAGCAAGGACAAATAATATAATATATATAATACATGCATTAATAATATAATAAATTATGAAAAGTGTGACTGTTGCGAATCTTGAAATACGCGTTGCGTCCCGTTCCGTTTTAAATGATACACAAACGCAAGAAACATAAATAATTACATATATGTGTACATATGTATGTATATCCGTATAAAACTACATAAATATTATTCAAATAATATACAGATATATTTGTGCCTTACTGTATTGGAGGAATCTGTGTGCCATGACTGTTCCCAATATGCACACCCAATTGATTATATTGATTTTATTTTTCTATAACGGATCCTACAATTGGAGTAAAAAGTTCTAAACCCAAGGCTCAACGTATTCCCCGCCCGGACACGTCCTCACAGGCGGCGTCTATTTCTTTTACTCCCTACGTGTCCGTGTGTGCGCGTGCCTGTGTGTACGACGTTCTCGCGTGTGCTTGTATGCGTCACTTCGTTTGCCTGTGTGCATTTTGGCTATAGTATATAACGGGTAAGTGTGTATGTATGTATGTACATAGATCCAAGCAAATGCATATACACATACAGGCACATCCATATAGTATGTGTGTTTGCGCTTCTCTCTTTAGTTTGTTTCGTATCGATTTTGCTATTCTGCCTTGTCAGGCAACAACAATAGCACTAAGAAACCAACAACAAACGCAAACTAATCAATAAGGATTCACAACAACATCCAACGATGTACTTAAGAGCTGACATACAGTGGCATCGTACAATAATTACAAACACGTAAATTTAATTAATTATGAATTATTATTTTCTTTTAGTTTTCAATTGTTTTTAATATACATATGTACATACATATGTATGTATGAAAGTGAGTTCTTTTGTAAATTGTTTATGCATTTATTGTCAATTGTTGCGGATGCCACTGTAACGAAATTTCATTGCACTCCGAGTCGCCGTTCCAATTTCCATTCCTTTGTTTCACGCCAATAGCAACAATTTCCCATATATTCCAGTTGGAAATTCCACAGAGTTCACGAGTGTGCGCACTGCGCACAAATTACGTATGGCACGCAATGTTTTGATTGTAAGAAGCGCAATCCTGACTGACGAGAATGTGTGGGAATTGTGTTGCCACACAGTTTGTTTACAAATACACGAAAACATCTGTGGTATGTATGCGCCACGTGGCACGTGCCACGAGTCACAACTGCCATTGGAATGGCATTGGCAGCATCAAAGTCTTCACTGGGCAGGAGGGTAGTGGGAGGGTAGCGGGCAGCAGCAGAGACACGCACCGGCCGGCATCGACATCGACATCGTTTGAAGGATACTTTAATTTGATGTTATTGAAGAACTTTTAGCGCAAAGATGATGACGTCAGCAGTGCTGTGCAACAACATTGAACTAGTTTCATTGGAATTTGCCGAAGTCCACCTTAATTAAGTCCCAACTCATATTTAGAAATGACGTCAGCGGAATTCTATTAATGTGTCCTCCACAGCTAATTCAATTGCGAAATTCGGCTTAAGCGCAGCGCAGCCTTCCAAATGCTGAATGCCGAATGCCAAAACTACTGAAAGAGGCATAACGAATGTAAATAGCGCCACCTATGTGTCACATTATTTCCGGTCCGGAATATCGATTGCGGCCCAATCAACATTCATAAATTGTGGATCTGTCACAATAATCAACCCTGAGCTACCGAGTCAAGCATTAATTAACTAATTAATTAAACAAATTTGAGTATATCGATGTTTATGCATTCTGTAGCCCAGTTATGCAATATATTTACATATATCAGATCGTCTGCATATTTGTATCAACATAAATACATATGTACATATGTATGTATCTATATTTATGCATTAATAAGAATACATTGTTGTGGCCTTGATGCCCATTGCAATTGTTGTAAACAATTGTTTATGGTTGATGTCGGTCCCCCAGCTGCTAAATTCTTAATTGCAGATGAAATGTTTGCCCACGAAACTACGGCGCAAGTACATACATACATACATACATAATATGTACATACATATGTACAATAGGGGGATTCTAGAACACAATTTTGAATTCGCAACGGCGCAATTCGCGTCTCCTAAACTATATGACTGACAGCCATGCACATAATAATATTCTTAGTATTGTTGCTATTACGACTGAGCAATAAAAATAAAGCCGAGCATATGATGGTGTGCGTGTGATTTGCTTAGCTCTTGATTAGATAACTGTTATAGGTATAGTGAAGTATAATCGTTATAATCATACAAATAAAATTTATAACAAATTTCCATTACGAAGTTCATAAACCAAATCTGATAAAGCATCATTAGCTACGCTCGTGTGTAAATATGGTATTACGCATGTCCTCCCTCTAAGTCTAAATTTGTATATACACAGTATAATAAATACAATATCAAACAGCGAAAAGTGAAATGTAAACATATCAAAGTACATATACATACATAAGTATGTATGTACATATGTACATATACCTCACCTCACATCTAGATAGCTTTTTAATATTTCATCAGATGTTTGTTGCTCTCGTACTCAGATAATTTTATAGCTCTCAATTGGGTTCATTGTATTGTTGTTTTTGTGCCTAATAAGTTCTTATCAACGAATCTCACTAATTAAGTTATATACGTTGTATTTACATTCAGTATATTTTATCTTTAGAAGTGCATGCGCATTTTAATTTGCAACTACCGCATTAAAACAATAATTGATGGAATTAAAATTTATTGTATTTTTTCTTTTCACTCTCTTTGCAGGAAAAGGGGAACAGTTACTTAACGTGGCAACCAATTCCCTTTTAATTTTCTTGCACAGTTAAAGGTTAATAAGAAAATACCAAATAATTCAAAAACTAACTTAACATCAGCTGAGAAGTGTAAGCAATCAAACTGAACTTTGTATTTGTCACGATCTAGCGTAGCAAAACAGAAAACGGGTTGACACTCGTCTAATTTCCCCTCTTTTTGCTACTTCAGTCATTTGACTGAGTGGAATATTATTGAAGCTTTTTTTTGCGTCATAAATTGAAATAATTGTTTGTGTAGCTAGAGGAATATCAAAACAACACAACGGAAAGAGCAAACAAACAACAAAAAAGAAGAGAAACTGTGCCAGCGTCGGGTTGTCGTCGTCGACGTCTTTCGATATCAAAGACAATAGACTCTCGCGCCATACGATCTCATACCAAAAAGCAACGCAAAGCATAGAGCGAGAGAGAGGGAGAGAGAACAAGAGTGAGAGTAGAAGAAACGAAGACGAAAATACTCGCACGAGTATATATAAGCGCGCTCATATCAGTGAGTTGTGTGCATTCAGCATTCGACTTCGAAGTGTTATTGTTCGCCCGCTAAACGAGCTCAATTTGAATTTTGATTTTCAGTCGTACAACGTCTCTCGTGGGGATTGGTGATGTAAACGGTGCAAGTGCATAGTGGACGAGCTGATCTATATGTAATACATATTTACATATATAACCGATTGCATATACATTAAATACTGTCGAGAAGAATCTACTTCGATGTCGATTAATTCGCCGATACTGTTAAAAAACTCTGACCTGTATTAAACAGGCAAAAGTGTCACATAAAATTCAATACAACTATCAACTAATAAATCGGAAAAAGGAAAAAATAACCGAAAAATAAGGGCAAGCACGTATAATTTGTTTGCTTTTTAGTTCTCGTTACGGTTTTATTATTTTTTAATTTCTTTGTGTTTTTTCGTCAACGAAAAACCAAAGTGCTAACAGTTTTAAAGCTACTGCTTTAAATCGCTTAAAACAACAACTGCAAACCATAACAAAAACTTTTCGTGTATAAATAATATATTTGCAAAGCATAAATCGTATAGTGTACAAACTACGAAACCATATATAACCATAAGCTACACTAGACAACAGGAAACATTTTATTAATTGGGCTTAGGCCATTGTATGGGTGAGTTTCTTTATCTTTAATTTTAATTGACAAATACACATGTATCCCTAATACTCTATATATACATACATATGTATGTATGTACATACTTATTTCTATTTGTAAATCGCAGTTAAAAGCTTTATTGAGAGCGAGGGCAGAGCTTAAGCTTCGATAAGATTTCACATTATATTTTGTCTGCGTTTAGGGCTCAATACACTAAACTTCCAGGGATGCATACGGCGAATACAGTTTATTAACTACTGATGTACCGCATTCCTTATAACATACTTGTAGTTTGAGAGGCATTGAGATTAAAGGGCCTAGCAACAGCAACATCAGCAACAGGTTGAACTAAATAGTTTAACATATTTGCACGGTCGTGCAGTGCGTTTTGTTCTACGGTTTATTTTTAGATTGTATTCAATATTCAGCATTTTATTATTTTGTTGTTTCTAACCCCGAAACCTTAGAACGGTCTGTTTGTAATGAAAGAGTGTCCGGGGGGGGGGCAATATTTACCGATGAATCATCTGCCCAGTTGCGTGTAAATTGAAACTATAAACAAACACATGTTCATATGTACATACATATGTATGTAAAGTATCCAAACGTATTACGTACATACTTATGTATGTATGTATTCGTATTTCAGCGAATTTGAATCACTTTTCTTTTTTAATAAACCACAATGCAAAACAACATTGCAATAGACTAACTATTGCTATATGACGTCACATTTCCTTCTCTAATTTCCAAACAAACTAGCTATCTAAACAACGATAAATGACGGACTTTGGGGCGAAATTGTTTTTGTTGACTCTCTTAGTAGTGTGTGAGTGTGTATGCCTGCCATGCATACATATACAAGTTGTACATCCATAAGTAAATTAGTAAGTTTATATGTGTGTGTACATGTGTGTACATATGTATGTACACCATTCGCGTGACACGTGCCGTCTCCAGTTAATCAAGTACTTGATGACATCCGGTGCCCAACACATTACTTGTTTTCAAGTCCCTACAGATTTATTACTTTATTGGGAATCTAATCAGTTTGGGACATGATCTTATCAGCAATTGAGTTTATTTAAATATAGTAACGATAGAAACAATTGAAATGTGAAGGAAGAGGAGGCGGTAGATCAGACCTTGACCTAAAGCGGCTATTAGTATTAGAAAAGAGGACCTTTGATAGATAGTTTGGAAAATCAAGTACATAATGCATTGTGCCACAGACCAGGAATATCGGGTAGAGGAGGAACGATTAATCTGAAATAGGTAATGATCAGAACATAGGGATATATTTAAAATTTGATAGAATTGTACTCCCAATATACACATACAGGCCCGTCTAGGTCGAATATCATTCTAAAATAAATGCATTATGTGAAATAAATAAATTTATGATTGCATTATAATTGGGTGTTCAATTGAAATATTGACTCTTTGAAACAGATCAGTCTAAACTAGCAACGAAATTTGGAGACGAGCCGGACCTCCTGTTCAACCGAGCGCAGGGCCGGAATAGTCTGCATAGTCTTGGTGCTTCCACTACTGCTGCTGGAGCCGAAGCTGGAGTTGGTGCGGCCACATCAAGTCCAAGTATTAACGCATCGCGACAATTCGCCAACATTCAACTAGAAGCAACATTCAATGATTGTGAAAGTGGATATGTGCCCACCGTGGGCCGCTGGGGCGTGGAGTGGCCAAGCTGACTCGCCGCAGGATTGGGCGACTGCCAAACGGATGTTGCTGCACCGCCCCAAGATGGCGTTGCAGCGGGAGGAGACGCAGCACCAGCTGATTGCTCTGCGGAGCAAGAGCTGGCGGCTGCATTCTGTGGCATGGGATTGACTACGACAGCTGAGCAAGCTAATGAGCAAGCTGAAAAGCCAATCACTAACCTACAGCTGGCCATGCCAATGCGCATGCCCTCAACATCAAGTGAGGATGACGACGATGATGTTGAGGAACGCCAGTGGGCGCCAACCGACCTGACATCGATGGTCCGTGCATCGGAGCGTTACTCCGATATCAACCAGTTGCTGGCCAATCAGCGGGTGTTGCCACTGCCAGCACTCGATCGGCATAAGAACACCTCTGGCAGCTGGGCCATGGCCGACGGCTATGATCTGACTGCCTTCAATCAGATCAACGGCGTTTGGCCATTGGGCCATCCCTTGCCATTGCCCGACTGGCACAGCGCTGAGGAGTCGGCCAAGGGAACGCTCATCTTTGAGAATGTGTGGCAATACGAGGAACTGAACAGCATTGTGGAGACGGCATTGCAGCGCATGTTAGAGGAGACCCACTACAACACGGTCAATCTGTTCGTCGACTTCTATAGCAGTTTCAAGCGGACACGGCGATCTGATCTGCGAAGCTTCTTTCAGTTCTACGATGTGCCCATTAATCGCCGCCATCACATGTGTGTCTCCTTGGCTTTTGAGATCATTGCACGCCTCGTCAAAATGTTTCCTCAGTTGGGACAGTACCTGTATGTGGTGTCTTGCGAGGAGCAGGTGGCCGATTGCAACGATTATGTGCAATTGGATGAGGAATATGGCATGAATTCGGCCGACGCTGGTGTTGAAAAGGAGCACGTTATGGTTGCCATGCGCTTTGCCATTGGTGACCGTCATGGCGTCATGATCTTGGATCCTGGTTACCATGTGGGTCGCGCCGTTACCGTAATGAGTGATCAGAGCTATCCACATACAGGTAAGAAGAAATCATATCGAAAACTCAAATGATTCTAATTTTTGTAACATACTTTTAGGCTGGTTTAATCAGTCACAGGAATCGCATCTGCAGCGGGATTATTGCTATAGTTATAGCCAACACAGTGGAAAATTCGTGGAGTGGAAGGAGCGTGAGATTCGTGGAGACGAGACAAGTTTCAAGACGTCCCTTATCTATGTAGAGCAGGAATACATGACTGCGGTGGATGTTACAGTTCGTCGTAATCTCGTTTATAATTTCCGTTCGCTGCTCTCACGCGATGCCAAAGGACGTGTCTATGCAGGCCTCTACTTTCCACTCGTGGCAAATACGCAGGAGGCGCACCTAACGCTCTTCTATGACGGACCCAACGAGCAGCGAGTCAAGGTCAAGCTAATGTTCAGCGTGTTTAAAGTGGGCAAGCAAAAGGTAGGCACATCATTAACAATTATATACTGTATGTGTATATTTATGTAAAAATCCATTCATTCCACAGTTGCCAGAGTATGTCACACAGCATATAGCGAAGCTATCACCACAGTTGAATATGTCGCAAGTGGAGCTGACGGAGCTATGCAAATCACTCTGCGAAGTTGTCTCCGATCAGAATTTCATTAGCCAGGTGTTGGCCATCAACGATGACATTGGCGCCATGTCCATGGAGAATTGACAGTCAAAGCAGCCTAAGAACGCTGCTGCATCTTCCACAACTCTCCGGAGTCCCATTGAGGAAACCAAAGAGCAGGGCGATATTTCAGCTGCAACTTAGAGGAACCCAAAAAACAGATGCAAAATCCAAAAAAAAAAACCTTTTTTCTTTCTAAAACGATTTAAGACAAAAAGTTAAAAACATGTATATTCATTTAATATATCTAGAAGCACTTCATAAACAAATATAAATTTCTATTTAGTAATCGTAATATATGCATATATACATATATGTATAATAATTATCCACTTATATACACTATAAACACCAATTATACTTATTCACACACAAAACATATACACACGTAATTATTGAACACTGGAAGTATTACTGTTCCTTTACATACTTATGATTTACATATATCATGTAGAACATCTTATTTTGCCTTACGTTTCAATACCCATTTCGAACACACTTAACTCATCACTGTATACAGACCCGAGTTCTAATAATTCAAATTAGTTGTTAACATAATTTTGTTAATTGCACCACAATACTTCTGTTTAATAAATAAATGCAAGACTACTAGAAGCCACTGAGAAAAACTGTCTTGTTTAAATTTCTAACGTCTAAAATTGCCCAAACTTGGATATTCAGTATTATTGCGTATATAAGCGCAATAATGGTATTCGTGGCACGGTCACACTGCGGACCGGCTGCCGAACAGCTGTTAGTGTAAGTGCATATAAATTCTGAATCATAATATTTGTTATATTATTAATATTTTGTGATTTGTTTATGTGAGTTGTTTAATTAAGGATATCGTTTATAGGGGCCCATTACATTTTCATTCATCATATTAATTATGTCACTTGAATACATTGTTATGATTAACTTGCCGGCTTGACACCTGTTAACTAACGTATCATAGAGACGGAGAAAACGAAAACAAAACTCTAGACATGAAAATCAAGTTCTTCGCAGAGAAACGCGCGCGTTTATTCATTATCGTAAACGTAGTTTAGTTGTCTCTTGAATTTGCTGCCGTACGGTTGTGTTTTCTTACGGAACCGGTTTGAGATTAAAACGTGACGTGACGTGACGTGACCAAGTGCTGCGTTCATTGATCGCAAACTCACAGATTGAAACTATTTACAAAATATTAACAGAAACTGACTAAAGAGGTTGTCAAATATTAGTAGAGTCGAAATATCGGACGTATTTGTTTTCTTTCAGAGTGCATAGAAACCGCAAAAGCTTTGCTTAATTTAAACCAACTTAATACTAATAGTGGGATGAGTCTACTTGCGTATGTGTGTGCGTGTTTGTGTATGCAAGGTCTTGTGCAGTGAAACACATCGAACAATAGAAATAGAAAGCTAACAACAAAATGCAGGCAAATAGGTTTTTGGGATTTTTGTTGACGGAAGTCGAAGACGCCGCAAGCGCAGCCGTAGCCGCAACGGTTTACGGTTTAGGTTGTCAACGCAAAAAAAGAGAGCCACTCTCACATATTCACATATACAGTTGCATAGACACATAGTCAGGGGCGTAGTCGCGGGGATTTCCGAATTCTGCTAAGTTGAAGATAATAAAATGAATTAAAGCTTGTCAATAATATTTGTTTATTGCATTAGTACCCTCTTATTGAAAAGGTGACTACGACTCTGCTTCCACATATAGTCCCCCGTCCCCCCACACAAACACATACACATGCACACATGCCATCTTTAGTGGGTTATGTTGTTAACCCTCTTCACACCTCTGTGAATAGCATTGGTAACATTTTGTATGTTCAGCTATTGGCCCATTCTTTTGGCTTTTTGGCTTCTTTGGCTCTTCAACTTTCATTCCCTTCTTTCTTGATTATACATACATTTGTACATACATATATGCATACATATGTATATTTGTATATATCTGTGGATATATGTATATTTGTATATATCTGTGGATATATGTATATACATACTTAACGATTAACGATTTTACACACATATATATGTGTATGCATGTATATTTGTATGTTTGTATATTTTTCGTCTATCATTTGCATTTTATGTCTCGCTTGTTTGTCGTCGTTGTTGGATTTTAGAAACCATTCTGCTAACTGGGCCAGAATACCACACTGAATTGTATGACGCATAGAAGTAGTCGGTAATTAATTTAAATTACAGCCGCAAACTCATTTTAAAGTTAAAGTTTATCTGTGCCCATTAAATCACTTGACGTCTAATTAGCTTCCACTTTCTGCCCGAAAATCCGATGCAAGTCAAAGTGCATCTCCTCTTACAACTCGAGAGTCTACTCCTATGTACTCATACATATGCATACTGTAGTTACATATGTATGTAGGTGGGGATGTGGGAATGTGCATTCATAAATACATAGACACATCCACATTCCACATGCACAGGTATGATTTTAGTTGCTGACTCAAGAGAAGCGTCAAGTGAAGCGCAGAGTGCACTCAACGCCCATTTTAAGTACCTCCATGTCTGAATACATTATTAATCCATTGTTTAATTTCCATTTTTTTTGTTAACCGAACTGAGAATATATATGCAATTAGTTGAATACTTAGTAATCTGCGCATTTCGTTTATTAATTATTGCTAAAGTGCTTGTTGGAATACCACAGCACTTGTGGATCGCAACTTGGTAGATTGTGGATCGTGTTGACCCTTAGACCCAATACGTCACACGTATAGTGACTCTGGGTTTCTTATCAAATTTGTGTCGATTTATTCCGTTTTAGTCGTCGGACATAATGCTGTTGGTGTTACTTTGGCTGGTTATCTTTGCGGTGCTGCTATGCGGGTTTTTGTTTACGAAGACAACGAAAGGAGTTCCCAAATCGTGGTTCGAGTGGAAGACCGAGTTCCGATATCAGTATCTGGGCATTCTTGGACTCATTCATGATGCCCAATACGCGTCGAGAGATCACGTGGGTAAGTCGACGTTGTGTTTTTCACTCAATTGCAGGGCCAATTAACTTTTACCGTATAACTTTACCTCAACTTATCATGATGTTTTTTTCCTTGAAATTCATTCATGTATTTTAGCACTCTACAAGCAACCGGATCGCATTGCTGTCATCACGGGCGGTAATCGCGGCATTGGCTTGAGAATTGTCGAGAAATTGCTGGCATGCGACATGACTGTGATAATGGGTAAGGGGCAATTGGGAGTTTAGGGGTTGGGGCTGGGGCTGCTGATGCTGTCAGCTCTATAAATCAGCGAAAATTCGAATTAGATATTCTACAAAAACACTCAACACAATTTCGTATAAAAAGAAACACGAAATGACACCAACGGCATACACGCAGAAATGTAGACATGTAGCCGCCGTGGAGTGCATACGAAATAAGGCATAGTACTCCCATCCATCCACTTGCACCATGTCCGCGCTTCAGCAACATGTTGCTGAGCTTAGCAACCATAAATGTTGCTAGCAACGGGTTTGCATTGCAGCTCACCAGAAGTGTTGCATACTTGTAGGCTGATATTGAAATCATACATGGGTTTCGTAGCGGAAATTCAATTTAAATATTATATAATTAAATATTTATATTAATATTGATTTATTTTTAAGGGGTGCGTGAACCGGCCAGCGCAAAGGCAGCTGTGGCCGGCATTGTGGATCTCAGTCAGACGAAGGGGAAACTTTATTGCGAGCAACTGGATGTGGGCGATATGAAATCCGTGCGCAGCTTTGCCCAGCGAATCACTGAGAAGTATCCAAAGATCGATGTGTTGCTTAACAATGCTGGCATTATGTTTGCTCCTTATAAAGTAACTGCCGATGGCTTCGAATCGCATTTCGCCATCAATTACTTGGGACACTTCCTGCTCACACATTTGTTGCTGCCACAGTTGAGAGCCGCTGGTCGCGATGGCAAAAATGCACGCATTGTGAATGTGAGTTCCTGTGTGAATCTCATTGGGCGCATCAACTACAATGACATCAACGGAGCGTAAGGAAATAGTTCTGATAATTCGCCATTCACTCCCATTTAACAGTCCTTCTGCTTCATAGGAAATACTATTATCCTGGCGTGGCCTACAGTCAATCGAAACTGGCGCAGATTCTTTTCACACGTCACCTTCAAACACTGCTCACTGCGGAAAAGGCCCCTGTTCAAGTGAATGTAGTGCACCCGGGGATTGTGGACACGGATCTTTTCGAGCACTCGGCCACCACGTCTGTTCCATTCCTTAAGAAGATCTTCTTCAAGACACCAGAGCGAGGCTCTCGCACCGTGGTGTATGCAGCCATTGATCCGTCCATCGAGGGCCTGGGTGGCAACTACCTCAGCAATGGCGGTCGAGGACCTGTCCATGCGGATGCCAAGGATGCAGCCAAATGCGAAAAACTCTTTCAATACTCCTGCGATCTGTTGAACATTAAACAATACGGCAATGGCAAGGTCTAGGATGAAAGGTCAAAGCAGCATATCATATAAGGTCTATAAGGTTGGATATTTGAGTCCACATAACATTCCACAAATACTGGTGCAGCAGCTGTTTCTATACACAATTGAGAATGTACATACCCCTCTCTCCTCTCTGAATATTTTTTAATTTATACATATATGCAACTTAATGCACATAACATATTGTAAATGTATGCTTGTTAAACAAATGGATTTGTTTGTTTTTGATTGACAAATAGTTAGCTATGTTTTCACTGGCATGCGAATAAATCCGGATAACTGCGGATAACAGAATTAAAACCATAAAATAGATTTAAAATCAATTTAAACATTCTTCTCCGACTCCTCTCAGCCAAAGCCACAGAGATGTGCGACTATATCATAATTTTAATTAACTTGTCCACGTTGATTGCCATCAGCAGCCGACAGATTGCAATTGCAACACGCAGAATGCAGTTTCGTGGCGGCATGCATTAAAGCTTCACCAAGCAACAACATCTTCGGAGGCAACTGGCAACGTCAACAACTTTGTGTTATATGTCAAATTTAAAACACGGCAAACAATTTAATTTGTGCTCTTCCTCCAACAAACAATGAGCGATTAACATTCGACATTCAACATTCAACATTTATGCGGAATTTTAATCGACTTGAGCCCAGCAAAAGGGGAACTACTCTGCACTCCAGGTTGCTGACTAGCGACTGGGGGTGCAATTGCGGTTAATAGAGGCATGTTTAGGTGGATTGAATACAACAACAACAACAACAACAGCAACGAGATACTCTTAAAACAAATATAAAACGTCAACAAGTTGAGTTTGCTGTCTGTCACTTGGATCACTTGAACTTCAAAAGCAAAATCAGCGCGCGCTCAGCTTCTATCCTCAGCTGAAAGATATATCCATACCATGTGATACATTGACAGCTATAGACACAGATACAGATACAGATGCAGATACATTTACAATTACATGTACATATCAATGTCAATGTGTGAGAAGCTTTTGAACACATTAGTGGGCGCTGTCATCAATCAAACAAGAAATGAATGAGCCACGGTCCAAGCGAACAGATCCCAAATGAAGTCATCTATCTGCCAATCTCAATATGAAACAAGACGAAAAATAACAAAATATTCATACATATACATACGTACGTACATATATATGTATATATCTTCCACTCTTTTGGGTGCGTGTTTAGCGCACATTAAGCGTGTTGATTGATCCTCCAATTCCCCATTACGACTTAGATCAAAATGAAGCCGAAGCATAGTTAGGGTTAGATTGGGTATATCTCCACAAACATTCATATATGGTTCCAGGAAAGTGGAAACAACAAACCCATGCTTCACACTGAAGAGACTGATAATGACAACCCCTGAAATCCAGCTTGAGGGTATTACTCTGGAGCAGCCGTCGCAAGCGAAATACCTTGGCATTACTCTAGACAAGCGACTTACCTTCGGACCACATCTTAAGTCTGCGGTTAAAAAATGTAACATGAGGATCCAGCAATTGCGATGGCTTATCAATAGAAGGAGTACCATGCCGCTTAGATGCAAAAGGGCGGTATACGTGCATTGTATCTTACCAATGTGGCTTTACGGAATTCGGATCTGGGGGATCGCTGCCAAATCAAATTATAAACGGATTCAGGTACTGCAGAATCGGGTCCTTAGAAATATAACTGATTGCCCTTGGTATGTACGCGGATCAACTCTTCATAGAGACTTAAAGCTGTTTACTGTGGATGAGCAGATTGGTAGGCTACAAGCCGATACAGAGACAAACTTCTGGGGCACCGCAGCTTACTTGCTCGAAATCTAATTCCGGCTAAGAGGCAAGGATTTGCCAAAACAATGAGGCGCCAATAGCGCTTACCCATCTCCATACTACAACACAATTCTAAAAACATATCAGTATATCGTAATCGTCATAAAGAATTGACGTTTGGTTCCACTTACACAATCTAACCATGTAATGTTAAAGTACTCAAAGCTGTACAGATTCTTCACTTATTAAATATATTTAACTAGAAAAAAAAAGGAAAGTGGACACGAACTTGTAGTAAATTCAAAATTGTAGCTGTCCAAAAAAAAAAATAAAGAAAATCTCCACTTTAAAGAATGTTAAATGAGGTTAGAAATGTTTTCAATGTTGCAAACTGGGAGGATAAGTCGGGAGGGAATCTATAATACGACATGACTCTAAATTGCTTAGCTGTTGCTGTGGCGAAATTCCTCAGCATAGTCCAAGTTAATTGCTTATTCATGTGGCAATCTTCTAGGGATAAGCTGGAGTTTCTTAATATCTCTAGTTGCTCATCTGCTTGACCATCTACCATCTGCACTCCCACACCCCATCTAGTGCTTTAATGTATATTTTATTTAAATTTGCTAAAAGTGAGAAATACAAACAATTTGCCGTTGCATTTAACCGTCGGCGAGTTCTTTGCAACAATTTGCTGCTCCAATTCAAACAGCAACATCTCCTTTCTTCTTGCCAAGCGCACAACTCCGCATTAATCATGTGCCAAGATTTATGGCGACGCAGCGCCCACGCCATCGCTGCCACCGCTGCCAACGCACGTGCTCATTACAATTTGCTTACAGCAGCAGTTGCAGTTGCAGTTGTAGTTGCAACCACAGATGTAGAAACAAATTGTTTGTGGGCGAAATCATGCACTCTTCCCCTACTCCCTTTCGTGCTGATTGCTACTCCCGTAGTGCATGTAATGGAACGCCCACCCTGCCCACTGTTGCATTGTTGCATTGCAGGTAAACAGTTAGCTGGCGATTAGAAGGAGATGCATGAAGAAATTAAATTCAATTGGGCAAGTGTCTGTCGCCTGTTGCAATTTAAATCGCAATTCAAGTCGAACAGACAAATTTATGGCAGAATTATTTGACGTGCTATAAAGCATGCCAAACAACCCTGTCTCAGTATCTATGCATATCGTGAATCCTCGATGCTTATCGATAAAAGGAGATATCGAGATATCGTATGTCATTCTTAAGAGGAGAAATCAGTATCGAAATAACAATTATTATTATCATTTCTGTAAATCATTTGAAAATATATATACATACATATATGCATATGCAGCGCACTTACACAAATAATTGTTGATAAGTAATTTATAGTTGTTGCTTTGCGATGAGTTCCGTTTCAGTGAGGTGTCAAAGGAACATGGTCAACGGGTCGTGCAACAGCTCATTTGGTGTTAACTTGTTGCACGTTGCACTCTCAGTGCTGCTGTTGCCGTTGCCGTTGCGGCTGCTGTAGCTGTTGAAGTGGCAGTTATGCCTTGCTGATGAGTTTATTTAACTGCAACGCGACGCTGCCGAGGCGCCCCAAACTTGACAATCAGCGAACAGATGAAGCGTGTGCTGAGATAATTCTTCTTTTTTAATTACTCAGCGCATCCGCTTCACATGTTGCATGTTGCATCCGCCACATGGCCAACGCACTGACCAGGCTAGGCCAGAGATGCCAAGAGCAGTTCTTCTTCTTCTTCTTCTTACTATTATGAGTATTTTATTTGATTTACGCGCAGACATTAGCCAAGAAGTAGTCGCCGCATCTGTTGCCCGCCTGTCCCAAATGCCATAAGGTTAATTGGATTGTGGCAGCAACTGGTGCTGCAACTGCCACAACTGCCACAACTGCTGCCCGATCAGTTCCGTTTGGAATGTGAATGTTTGCTTAGCAGTCTGATGGGTTTAAATACCTCATTAAATTATGTTATATTGAATTGCCAAAGAGATATGTTATCAGAAATGTAATTAAATTACATTGGTTAACAAAATATTCTCACCCTTGTTAAACTGTGTGCAGTTTAAATAGCGATTGGCCGTTACGCATACGGCCCATAGTCCCATATTAGCAACAAATAATCTCAAATTAAATTTGCATAAATTATTCATATTTAATAACTTTAACGCTCAATTAATCAAAAAATACTTGACTTCAGCTACTTCTTCATCGCCATCGTCATAGAGACAACATCATCAGCATTGTTTTTTATTTGAAATTTTTGTGCATTTTTTTGTTTTGTGGTTTTTGGATTTGGTTTTGTTTTTGTTTTTGTTTTTGTTTTGGCTTATGGGCTGATCTTGGCGTTTAGCCTTTACCAATTTGCATATTGACGCCTCATAATACGTATAAGAGATCCCTTGGAGTGTCTCTTGGCTTTTATTTTTAGAGCATAGAGCAGCCCCAGCGGCGACTTGTAAAAGAAATCCAAACAGGGCCAACAAATTCGCATGATGGGGCTTTTGCCTTTGGGCAACTATTGGCCAGCTTTTGGCCAGCTTTTGGCCAGTTTCCAGCTGTTCACATTGGATGGGGCTCTTTTGATGTGGTCTATGTGTGTCCATACATATATGATATGATGTGGTGGCTGTCCCATTTTACGCTCGATTATCGCATGCGGCGTCTAACGAGACTACCTCAACAATCTGTATGCGGTTGATCCACAATGCAGATCAAGCCCAGACTGGACCTGGCCACAGCCACAGAGTGCTCCATTGTAATTAATCGCAAGTATTTACACACATTTTTATCTCCCTCCCTCCTCCTTTTCATGGGCAGCCACAACTTGAACCAAGTGGAGCTGGAGCTGAGCTGAGCTGCCTCTTGCCCCTGTGGCTTCATATCAAGCGCCTCGGCAATCCAATAACAAAAGTAAAAGTGTTGCCTGTCGGAGACTTGACCATAGCTTGAGCTTGACAGCTGCCAGCGACTTGCACCATGGCATTGCACATGAATGGACTCCAGTGGCCGGTGAACAGTGGATATTGGACAACTGATGGCAACTGCAACCGAATCAACTTCAATTACCGATCGGCATTCATTTGTATCACTTTGGATATAATTTGTTTATTGCATAAATCAACAAACAGAAAAGTCTCTGCCAAGAAAAAGCTGTCCAACGACCTTGCCACACTGACACCGTAAAGAGGCACAGCTAGAGACATATCGAATGATAGTGGAGGAGGAGTAGGAGGTGGAGGGGAGGAAACAAAACTGTATCAAGTAGCAGGAAATTGGTTGACGGTTGATTGTTGACGACTGCATTGCTTGTAGATCGACATACTCGTCGCACTCATACTCACACTCACACTCTCATAAAAGTGAATGTTTATGATACTTGAGTTTAACAGTTACGAGACTCATTGCGGCAAACAAATTCCCAAAAAAAAATATATAGTAAAAAATCTCATCGATCGATCGTTTCTATGGCATTTGGCAGATGGCCGCGATTACGCAGCCCAAGCGGAGTACTCGAATCTCAATCTTAATCTCAAGTCTGGGAGACCTGACAACAACAACAACAACAAAATAATGAAAAAAAAGTAAGAGAATTGAAGCTGGGATCCCAACTGTATGATTCCTCGCACCCAGCCCCTGAGTGTTATATTGATCAAGTTTCGTTCCCATATCGTCAAAAAGTAATATATTTATGCATAATTGCTGATCATAACATATATGTACATATAATGTTCCTTATGGAGTCGTTGGGCGTGGTTCCCAAAATCAAGCTAAAGAATAATGTTTGCAAAAGTATTACAGCTTCTGAGATCTTTGTTTACAAACAGACCGATACGAATACGGCAAGGTTCTGCAGAAACCCAATAATAATATATAATAATGTAGTCGAAAACATCTAATTTATATACATAATAATGCAGCTAAATCATCTCATATTCTATCTACAAATAATTTACACTTGACTATCGCTTAACACGGGGTTACGTTCCTTGAAATCCTCGTGCTAAGCGAAACATGGATTCAGAAGAGAATATGCGGTTACGTTCTTTACATTACAAATTGGCATCAAAAAAAATGTTTATTGCTCAAATTTGGTCTGATTTTATTAGAGTTTCATACATTTGTTCAAAATTAACCAAAAGTTATTATGAATATGCCTTTAAAAAATGCATAACCTTTATATTTTCAAAATTAAAAGGTGGCATTGAATTAAAAAAGTGGCTTTATATAAATAATTAACAGGTTAAATTTTATAGAAACTTAAAATTCTTCAAATGTATGGAGATCACATATTTCTAATCATATCAAATTTGAAATGCATTTGGTGGCATTTATAGTTTAAGTCTGTTTGTTTCAATATGTTTTTATTTTTGGTGGTTCCTGATCACAAAAAATCTGTCACTTTCGTGTAAGAACGAAGTTTTTAGCATGTTTAAAGGGGGATTGGAGCAAATTTGTAACCGTTTAAGACCAAGTTCGTGCTTAAAGAGTCCGTGTTAAGCGAGGGGCAAGTATAATTAATATTTAACTCCTCATCAAAATATAAATGAGGTTTGCCCTGTTTAATATTTACATTGAACTGTGTTGTTAAGGTATTTTAGGATTAATAAAATATGGGGAAAAAATGATACTGAGATCCGTCAAGCGTCCTCCATATTACGTACATTTTGTTGCACACAATTTCAATATTCCTCAAGCACCTTTGGTACGAGGAACGAAAACAGAAAAACTATAGCCGAAATTCGAAAAACGAACAGTGTGTTAGAAAGTCAAACAGGCTGCCTGTCGACGGATGTCGTAAAGAGAGTCAACTGGATTCCAACTACAACAGCGACTCCCACTTTCGATCCCATCATTGTGGGCCAACTGGCAACTGATTTAGATACTTTAATTAAAAGTAATTAAGTTAACTGCGTTGTTATGTAACGCACATTGTCTGCCCGAAGGTGTTTTTGTGGCCACAATTGTTGCTGTTGATTGTTTTGTTTGGCTTCAAATTAATTGAACTGTCTGGTCCCTCGTCTCCTCCTCGCCTTGGTAATTACCGAGAGGGGGAGAGGGGGACAAGCCCTACCTATGGGCCAACTCCTCTACTTAACATACTTAGCGTATTTTATGTAAATCGTCTTTGTGGCGGGGAGACAGGTGAACCTAAAATTAGTTTGAAAGCACTTTTATATTTTCTTAAAATAGATATATTCCATTCTTTTGTGATGATTTTGAATTCATTGTAGATCAGGTTGAGTACCGTGTTATTTGGATGGGGGATAACCGCAAACATTCATATGTATGTCTTTGTTAACGGTTACCTCATTAACCCGATTTCTTGATATGCGATGATATTATAATTATCATGGAATCAATCCATCCATCTATTCTTAAAGTACCTCCAGGGTCATAATGTCTACACATCCATCAACACTCAAAGGGGGCCCACTAAGTTGAAGGTTTCTCAACAACAAACCCATCCTGACCACCATCAACATGAGCTCGAATAGTTCTTCCTTTTCAGAGCTATCATGATTCTTGATTTTGAGTATTTTATTCAATTTAATTGTTTTTGTTAAAAAAAAAAATGGTTCTGCAACTTGAAAATCAAATTGAGAACTCTGTTTCTGTTTCTTCTTTATATTGTATAACCATGATAGACAATTTCAAAAAGCGAGTACTACATGTTTTGTGGAAGACTTTGATTAGTACCCAAAAATATAGGCATTGAAGAAGAAGAATAGCGAAGGGGGAGGGTAGGGGTTCAAGTCACACTTAATAGAAGATAGACAGCACACACCCAGCACTGAGTGTGTGTGTGTGTGTGTGATTATGTGGCATGTTGCATCAATGGCCATTTTGCCGCATCATGGCCACAATTATATGCGGTGTGGCAACGACAAAGGTATTTTTTCAGAAGATTTCTCCAATATCGAATGTATCTGCCGATGAAGCCTGCGATGCCAATGATGCCAGTGCTCAATGGAACACTGCTGTTCCTGTGCCTGGGTTGTGTCAGAGAGCGTTGTCATTGTTGCAATCAATAGCAGGGCAGTGGGGAAGTGGGGAGGATGGTGGACGGTTGCCAATTAAAGCACTATTTAGTGGTGTGCAGATCGAGGCAGATCGAGAAAACGCTCTAATCTTATTTTATTTACGTTCATTGGATTTGTGGTGGTTTTATTGTCAGTTTGGCAGGCAGTTGAGGCAGTTGTGGCAGTTGTGGCAGTTGTGGCAGATGATGGGGCGAGCCTCAGTTGAGCAGGTGGAAAATGAACAACAAGAAGAAGAGTTCGATGGTAATGGGAATGGTGATGGAGACGAACAAGTACAAGTAGAAGGAGTAGGGGTAGAAGAGAAGTGTGAGTGAGTTGAAGCTGCCACTTGTGGCATACAGTTGTGAAAGAATTCGCAAATATTTTTCGCAATCGTCTCAGTCTCTAGCCGAATTATTAAGTACGAGTCTATGGATAAGACGTCGCTCGTACTCTTACATTGAGATACTCTACTCCACTCCGCTGCTCCTCTCGCTCATACATAAGATATGCTCGTAGTACATACAGATTTTAATGCGCTCATCATTTCGAAAATTCTGCAAACTCAAACTGGAAACTCAAAACACACACACACACACACACACACACACACACATACAACATATGCCCAAAAATCATATGTCAAACACTTGAAAAATGTTTTGCAGCGGCTGCAGCACTGTGGCAAGCGGCAAGCGGCACAGCAGATGATGCCACATCCCGCCCCCCCACCAAAAAAAAAAATAAAACAACAAAATCAAATTTAAAATTAATATAAACTCAGTGCAAAGCCATCAACACATTCACTCCAGCTTGGCTCAAGCGTGCTGAGGAGGAGTCGAGGAATCGAGGAGTTGAGATGAGGGCTCTAAAATCTGAGAGCTCCCTCCTCTAGCATATGGTGTATATGGGGAATGATGTGCTGAGGCTTCCTAAACTTCTTCCTCCTCAAACCACTCGAGTCATAATTAATCTGCTTCTCTCTTACAGCGATGTTGTTGCTGCTTCTATTTTTGCGTGTTGCAGCAATTTAAAGTGGTGTCGCCACCAATTCCCTCCCCTCCCCTTCTCTAATCCCATTGATTACTAGTCGAACAGAGAGACAAAGAGACAAAGCCACACAAAGACGCAGTTAACAGTTGTTGTTGTTACATTACATACTATACATACTATACACTTTCAAATTGAGGCTGAGTCGCACTTTTTGGTGGCATGCCACTACAGACTACAATAACTGCAACAGAGATGCTATACCATATGTTGAGTTAATATATTTGGCATCAGCCGTTTAAAGGCAACACTTCTGACAATGCGCACTTGGACATAGTCATGGGTAGGTTAAGTAAAGTAGGAAATCGAAGAGGATGAAGGGCAGACTATCAAGTAACAATAGTTAAAGTTCTTCCCCGTAATCTAATGTTAAATGCACATTACCTGGCAAGCAACAAAGCAAAACATTTGTTTAAACATTACCATTCGCACACAGTAGCTAACAAGTTTAGGGTTTCAAGTTACCGTTCACAGGGTCACATCACATCACATCACATCATCTTACCTTACCTCACCTAATCTCAAAGAGCAGGCTGAGCTATGATTGAATGCCTCGTGTTGATGAAGTGTCAGGCATCAGACAGGCAACAAGACCATATGAGATCAGGCAAGGCAGCAGCAGGCACATTGAGACCTTCAGAATGCATTCGAACCTGAACCTCGTACTCGTATTCGTACATATAGATTTGCAGCTGGAACCTTTTCAGCACCATTACCACAGCCACCTACGGTTTGTTGACTTACTCGTATATATGTATGTACTTACTAATTTTGAATAATTTCAATTTGCAGTAATATTTGAAATTGAGTTTGAAGGTTAACATATAAGTTCTTAACCTGCGTTAAGCAAGCAATTAATTGCAAATGTAACGGTTAGAATGGGATTAAATAAAACTTGAGTTATATACATTTGGTAAGCGATATTTATGTATATTTTAGGAATTAAGTTTGTTGATTGCAGCTGTAATCATTTCCACACGAACACAAAAACAAAACAAAAAAGATAATTCACTCGTCACATGTTGCGGTCAATTTTCAATAACTATTATTGATTCATCGACATTAAAATACTCTCTCGAAACATCCACTAGAAAATGGCAAGTGAATTTAAAATATATATTTTACACGTAATAAATATTATTTAGTTGCAATTGAGAATTGAGAGTAGCACAAGACTGGAGGCTCCTTTTAATTGTTTGATTGTAATTCAGATGAATGAAGGCAATGCAATCGAAATTCTTGAACTAGTTTTCGCATTATGGGCTGAGAGCAACCAGAGGCAATGCTGCTTAAAATTGGAATCTCCACGAACATAAATCATGCCATTCGACAAATACGTGCATATATAATTACTCAGAAAATATAAAACAGAAATACATTCTAAAAACTACAGCAGAGCAACAATAAAACACAATTTAGTGTCACATAAAAATGTATGTATGCAACTGTAAACTGCTACAAGCGCATCCCAGGCAACCCTCATCGCCAACCAACCCACCACAAACACCACCACCATCAACACCATCAACAGCAACATGAGTGCAAGTGCCGTTGCTGCTGCATCACGTTGCAGCAACAACTGAAACGTTGCCATCAAATTGTAACAATTTTTCACCTGTCGCTGGTACCTGAGATCCAAGATCCAAGATCCAACATCAACCAGTAGATAGACTCTGAGTTTGGGTTTGAGCTTGAGCCTGAGTTGCACATGATTGTTATTACATCAGTGGATGGAAAAAAAACATAAATTTTGGCCAATGCCTGGCAGATCGTGATGAGACTAATCCAACAAATACAATAACAACAATAACAATTGCATAAATAAATTTACAACCAGAGCAACTGTTGGTCGCAGTGCGTTTTGCAACCAAATTCCCAATTCCCCCAGTTCACTATCCAAGATGTGGCATCTTTAATATTATATTTAATCGGCCATCACCCACCATCATCATCATCCTAGTGCGATGGCGTCAAGGAAGCTGCAGCTGTGATGCGTTTGATTTATACCATGAAATGGATTATGAAGGGATTGCACGACTTGCAGACACTTCTCACTGGTTCTCGGTAGACTCTACAGATGAGCGGCGAATGATCAACATAAAGATTAATTGAATCAGTGCACAGCCAAGTAAATTGATGCAGTGAAATAAATTAAATGAAGTCGGGCAAAAATCGAAAGTTATTTTAAAACAGGCGAGATAGTTTCATAATAATTATTGGGTAGTGTCAAAAGTAGATTATATGATGAGCAGCAAATAATTTGGCAACATTTTTTACTGGACAAACTCAAGGTCAGCCTGCTGAGAAATGTTATCGGACTTCGCCAAGCTAAAAACGAAATGAAAATGAAAATGAAATTAGACCCACAACAAATGGCTTGAAAGTATCTCACAGATACTCGAAACTCTTTGCCAATTCCTCGCGCTTGACTCTTAAGGCCAAACAATTAATTTCAGTGCAATAATTGCCGCATCGATGAGGGCGAAGTAAGTACGACCAGCGTCGAACCATTAACGATCAGCGATCAGCGATCAACGATCAACGATCTATGATCTACGATCTACGGTCTCCGACGGTGCAAACAATTCCATTTGAAATTAATTGTGATGCTATTTGCGGCACTGAAAGGAAAATCAAGTGGCGGTTGAACCTATCACAGAGTAGAGTTTATGCGTAACAGGAAATCGTGATATCATGAGGCATGAGTTTCGTAATAAGCACAATCTGTTGTCCACAATCATTCATCACTCCGCCACACTTTGCTGAGCAGTGTTATCATGGTAACGTGCAACGTGTAAACGTGTCGGCATCATCTCCCTCTCCCAACTGTGGGGCTGCTCATAATAATGCCCAGCAGCACTTTTGTGGCATGTCTAAAGCGACAAACACTTGCAACATTTGCCACATCATTATGAAGTGTGGCCCACAAAAATGATGGCTCCAGTTCAGTCTGTCCACTGTACACTCTACCCTCAATGGCATTCTAAATGCTTCATAAAAAGTAACTGTATGTATACCGAAGATGTAGATACATATAAGACCGGGAAGGATGTGCCTTGACATTTGACACTTGGCAACGGCGCATCTGATAGTGATTGATCGACAGTTGTCTGGGGGTCGTAGATTGATTTCGTGATAATGGCAACCTCGCAACCAAAAAATACATATATTAAAAAAAAAAAATTAAAATAAAAATAAGAAAAGAATCAGTTATGATTGGAATCATCATTAAATCATAAAGTTTAACAGAAGTTCTCAATGTGCATAACCGATCCGTGACTGGAAGTGCTTCAATAATTTCCCCCATTTTTCGTTTGTCGTACTCCGGAAGTCGAAGTTGTTTTCAGATTATTCTTCTTCTTCATTATCAAAAAAAAAATATTTTGATTATTGACAAGATCACAGGTGGTGGACAAATGTTAAATGTCAGGTTAGGAGAAGGAATTGATATGCAATGCAAATTAAAAAAAATAACAAAATAGTAAATAAATAAATAAAAAATATAATTAATAAACAGAAAATTAAACGTTTATCGACTTAATTACAATTTAAAAGCAATCATTTACGATCTAGTTGTTTAATTTAATTCACATTTGCAAACAATTCAATAAAATACAAAGGTTTATGAGAATTCGTTAAAAAAAATATCAATTACAGATTTATGTATCGAGTCTCATAAATGTTTATGCATTAATAAAAACATATTCTATTCATTGTTGGTTATAAATCCGTTATTGGTTATAAATCCGTGATCGATCTTATGTAAGTTCCTAGTTTCCCTCAAGAAAAACAATTTAGATGTAACAACAATCTCAACAAAATATCGACCACTGATCAGCAAAATATGTTCATAGATAATTCAACAATTTTCTGACTGCGACGTCTTTGAATTCCGCGTACAGCAAATACGATGAAATATTGTATTTTTGGCATTAAATGTCAGTTAAAGAAGAAAAGAGATGAAAATTGATATTAATATTTTGTCACCAAATTACATACCCATTGAAACAGGAGAGATAAACACAACTTTATATTATATTTCTGAATAAACTTAGTACTGTGGGCGAAAAGTATGGTGAAATTTGTAATTGTGATTTAAACTGGCTTACGATTTCTGGCTAGATCTATGTTTCTTAAATCGACAGTCGTTAATGACGTATGTGACAAATTTTGTGTCAATGAGATTACCAGTAATAAATTTAAGATTCTTTTTGCCAAACCAAGACCAAGAGTGCATTCTTCGAATGAATGTTGTCACTCGTAAATGCAACAAATATCGTTTCACAACCACCGAATTTGACTCATTTGGGTCCGGTAGATACTCCCAAATCTTAAGAAACCACTCCGAGGTACGATTTTCGAGTCGATTAATAAGTTAAAAGCAAAGTAGAAGAAGGCGCTGCTGGCAATACCAGAAATGTAGGGAGTTTCGGGGGAAAAAAAGTGGAATAAGTGTATTTAATCCGGAGAGGATTACTTTGATTATAAATTTAACTTACTTTTGCCATAGTAAAAAAGAAAATATATGCAGTAATTCTATAAAATGTGTCCTACTCTGAAATGCTTATAAAATTAAAAAGAAAATAACATTCATTTCTCAAGTCGTACATTTGCAGTAAGCACATAGATAAAATAATCTGTCTAAAGTTCGCTTTGAGCATCAGATATTTAAATTTTTACGTTAATATAGTTCAGAAAAATATATCAAAATTAGATGTATATACATGTACATATATGGTAATTATATTTCAGAACTTCAGCTTATTTAAATTTACATTTGTATTTATAAATTGTAGTATAACTTAAATTACTTGCTGGTACATGGTATAAGCGAGTTGGGCACAACTAACCACAGTGTTCTTGATTGCGCTCAATGCCAATGTGGTAAGGATGAGGCCATTGCGGTTTGTGCATGGTTTCTGTGAAACCTACGAATTGAAATATGTACGAAATGAAGGAATGAATGAATGGGTAAGTGGCTGAGTAACTGAGTGCTCCTCGTACTCACACTGATCTTTGTCTTCTTGGCTTGGCTGCTCTGAGGCAGCGTCAACCGAGGCGGAAGTAGTTTAGAGCTCACAGATAAAGTGTTTATCAATATGATATAATAATATTAATGACTGACGCAAAAAAGTGAGTATCGTAATAATTATTTATACACTTTGTACATATGTAGGTATGTATGATAAAGTACATGAGCATCAACATTTACTCGATATGTGAACATACATACATTGAAATAGTATTTTTGGAGCATCTGCTTCCACAGTGAGTAGGCCGTAAAATGCCAATCAAGCAATAACAATGAGCACAACATGTGCTGTTCGTCGACCCCCACGCATTAGGTGACGATGGTGGAGATCGATGAGAGACGGGGGGCGGGGGGGGAGGAGGGCGGTCATGAAAGAGGAGGATCTTCAGTGCTGCTCTGCTCTCATATTTGTACATATGTATGTACAAATATATGGAATGTAGATAGCTAAATCACATCGTTTTTCTTATTTTGGGGTTGAGTTCAAGTTGTTCTTACAAGTGGCGTCAAGTTGCCAGTGCAAATACAGATACATATACATATACAGATACAGATACAAATGCAAATACAAGTAGAAATTAGGTAGCATCTGTGTCTGTGTTTGGGCACGTGTGTGTGTGCTGGGTCATTGGCAAGCGGATTAGCTTCAGTGGAGTCAGTGGAGTTAGTGGCGAGTGTGGAGTCTGCAAATCTGTTGCTACCGCTAAACGAACTGACGAACTGGCGAACTTCGTTATGTTAGCATCATCATGGCCAAGACAATAGACCATTCATTGAACTGCAAAAATCATACAAATCAGCAAAGTGGCCAAAAGGCGAAATTCAATTAGGCCTTCCTGAACAAACGAAACACGCACACAATTCAAATGTTGAAGTGGCAGCAACAGAGGCGGCAGCACCTTCTAATGTTGCTCAAGTAGCTGATGTGGCTCTAACCGCTGCCTCATCAGTTGTGCAACTGCCACTGCAACTGCAACTGCAACTGCAACTGCAACATCCAAACACAAAGGCAGCCCCAAAAAAACATAATCATTTCAATTTAGCTAAACTTTTGAGTGTCCAACAAATGAGAGAGTTGCCCACAGTTATTGTTGTTGCCACCGATGCTGTCGTTGTTGCCGCAGTTGTTGATGCTGTTGATGATGTTGTTGTTGTTGTTCTTGTTGTTGCGCCCCACATTGACATGTTTTGTTTATTTTGTGCAGTGGGAACTATTTTTATGAGTAGCTGCCACTCTGCCCCACTGCCACTTTGCCACTCTGTCCCACTGCCTGCCCATAAATAATTCTAAAAAGCATTCCACAATCGATGGCCCCCGCGAAGAGCGCAGCTCCAGCTCAGCTCTAGCATTGATGCAACATGTTGTCGAATGTTCTCTCTGGTTGTGGCACATCAATCATTTGCCGCCAGAAACTGTCAATACGAGTAGAAGAGCTGCAACTCCTAAAAGCATACCAAAAACATGTACACCACTAAACCAAATTGTTCTGGCTTTCAACTCAAATTGATGAACAGAAATGTTTAATTATTAATGCTGACGCCGAAGCACTTTACCAACTAATTTTGCCAGTTGCCACAGTTGAAGTTGAAGTTGAAGTTGCAGTTGCAGTTGCAATTGCTGTCGCTATTGCCATTACTGTTGCCATGAACATATAATTACTTTATGGAGCGCATTTTATGACTGACATATGAGCAGCATCAGCAGCATCAGCAGCATCAGCATTCAACAGCATCAACAGCATTCGACAACTAACAGGCAAATGCCATAGGTCCCAGGCTTACAAGTCGAGCAGCTTTTACTCTGATTCTGCCAACCGCCGACAGCATCGACCTTCAAAAAATGGAAACTGCATTCATATTTGGAGGTAGTACATAGTAGAAGAAGTCGTACAACATGACTAACAATGATTTAGGCCCAAATATATTTCGAAATGTATTGGCACCAAGCTCGAGATGTTGCATGCCACTAAAGTCAACCCTGACAGCTGCGGTGACTCCACCTAACAAATATGTATGATATGTAAGTACATATTTATGAGAAGAAGAGTCTTAATTAGAGTCTTGTAATGCCTAATTGCTTGCCCTTGTGTGTTACAGCTATGGAGAATAGCCCAAAATGATAGCCCCTACTCCACTGCCCCTAACACATCATTATCAGCATCGTTCATGATCATCATCATCATCCAACTGAGATTGAAGTGCGCCGCAATTTACATCGAAATGCCTTAATTGATTTAAAGCTGTGCGGGCAGGCATTGCATTAAATATGATTATTGTAGTTTAATTTAAATTATACGTTCCACTCGATAGTGTTCTAGGTTACAAAATAAACACACACACACAGATTTAGATATATATATATATATATACATATATATATTTCAAGGTAACCTCTCTAAACTCAAACAGAAATTACAAATGCTTCAAATGATCTGAGCTCATCTTTTGGCGTTGCTCTTCGACGTGGCGCATCATCAGTCGTCTTGGAGCTTGGACAGTGTGTGCTATGCAGGTAGTGGGGAATGGGGAATGGGGAATGGGGAGTGTAACATGAGTGTAACATAGACTTGCCACATACAGAGCGAGTGCCATCAGCATTTTGGGGCACATTCAATGTAAATTAGCCGGCGTTATTGTTTGAGTTTTGTTATATGTTATAAAAAATATGCAGGAAATTAAATGAATTTTTAATGTGCTCGCAAACGATTACAACAAATAATAATATTCATTAGAGCCATCCCATATCACTTGAAACACTCGTCATACCGATACTTATACTCATACCCATTCGAAACTAACCTGGCAAGTGCCATTGAATATGATTTTGTTTTGTCGGGGCTTAATGTTTGCCTTTTCTATTTTACAAAATAAATATGAATTTTATTACCAACAGTTTATACATGATGCACATTACGATCGCATAATGTTTAAAAGTAATTATATAATATGATATCCCCACTACAATAATATATGTTAAGTCATAAATTCATCGAGGTCGTCTCAATTCTTCATTGGATTCTTATTTGAATTTGCAGGCCAAGTGCAGATTAGATGCAGATAGAAAGTTTTAGTTGAAGTGCCTTGTAGTTCATCACTCCCCACATCAGATTCACAATGCTTCAGTTTTGGCATGTTTTGAAGTCCAATATTATGTTTAAATGGGGCTCTCTTTATCGGCATTTTGTAGGCATATCCAAGGTCGCCCCCTGAGTATTACTTGCAATTTCTTTAGGTCAAACTTTGATGAAGTACAAGTCAGTGTATCTCTAGAGATTTGAGGCTCAACAGTTGTAGCTTGGCATTTTTCTAAGCCTTTAATAAGCCTTGAATCAATTCATTCATTATATTATGCTTGAATCGAATCGAATTCCGCATCAGAAATGAAATCTCGCCATAGTTTCATTTTCTATGGGTGCATTAGGTCAAATGAAATGTGCATTGTTACTTCCTTTTTCCAATTGAACGGCAATTCATTCAATACTAATTATTAACTCATTGCTCAGCAAGTTCAAAATGTGAAAGTCAGACAAACTCGTGCCGAGCTCACAAAATGAGACACAGAAGAGGAGGGGGCCAAAATACAATTTGGCCAAAATGTCAATAATGATTATTACGCGTTTCCACCAAGTATTTAGGAATCGACAACCACAATAAAGAGCAATTTGCAACTTAACGGTATTCAAAGTATTTACAGATCGTGATAAATGCTACGCCCACAAGTTGAATAAATAGGGCAATAATATAACTTTGCAACGAGCTTCATTTTTATTTCAATTATTTTTGCTTTGTTTTGTTTTTTTGACTCTTTTATGGGTGGAATTTGTTACAATTACTGAAGTGTTGCTGTTGAGTATGAATTTGAATTGTTATCTCAAGTATTTCTATTGTTTTATGCAATTGAAAATTGGCCAATAAGTAAACAAAACTCCAACGACCTTCAAAATGATTTCCACACCTAACCATCTATACATACATATATGTATATGATACTTTTATCTCTCCACGGTCTTCCATTCTCATTTCTCATATCCAATTTGATTATCGAGTTAATTAAGGTATGTTTGATATGAGATCTGGCAGTTTCAACTTTTTTAATGTCTAGCCAATTCTTTGAGAAAGACACTTGCAATTTTCACATTTCAATTGCACATTACAAACATTACAATCCAAGCCAGTAAAACTGCATCAGCATCTACATCTACATCTACATCCATCAGCATCTCTCATAGTCAGACCCGGGCATATCTAAGATCTCCAAGATGGAAGAAACGAAATCACGACAAAAACTCCCACGCCCACACAGACAACAAAAAACGAACAAAAACAAATGCTCAACCCAAGCAATTGTAGCTAATTTCTTGTCAAATCGCACTGTAAAAACAACGAGATAGTCATAAAAAAGATTTTGTTTTAATTTTAATTTAATTAAGAGCTTCTTTTTGTTGTATTTAGCAAGAGCATGCGCAAAGTTCGCGCCTTAAGTCTTTCGTTTTCGCTGTGAATATTCTCCAACTGAGCTGTTGCTGTTGCTGGCGATGTTGATGTTGATGTTGCTGCGGCGACTGCCACACGACTGACTGCCAGTGGGGCAGCAATGAAGATGCGTGGTGCTGGCAACCACAGTGGCATCCCCAGTTCCGCTCACCTGAGACCCTCGCATACAATGGCGACGCTGTGCTTGAGAGTTGAAGCTGTTTGCGGTTTGTTGCTATTGTTGTTGCCGTTGCTGTTGTTGCTGTTTCTGCTGTCGCTGCTGTTGCCGCTTTTATGACGAGACCAACCCGCCCCCCCCCCCCTCTCCTGCGCCAATGCATGACTAATCCCATTACAAATAAGTGTTTTTGCTATTACATGACAACAACAACAAAAGCACAACACATCAGCACAAATGTTTATGGTAAACTAGAGGCAGAGGCAGAGGCAGAGGCAAAGGCAAAGGCAGAACCAGCACCATCCCCCTAGAGCCCACAGAGTCAGAGCGAACAGCTATTGGTCATGGGTATGTGCATCTCCTGGCAGGGAAGCGTATGACTCCCGCGCCACTCATTTATTTGAATGTGCGGCGCTCATCTTCATCTCCTCAATTCTCAACGTTTGGCGCTTCAATTCAAATGTAACTAGTTTAGTGTAACAAACGTTTCGCTGCTCACGAGCTCAGAGATCGGCTGAGCCTAGACTGCTCTGCCTCAGCCTGCGCTGCTGAGCAGCTGAGAAGCGTTAGGTGTTCGAGGCGGAGAGCACTCTCATTGATTGTCGTTGTTGCTTTGCATTATTTTGTAATGTATTTTTGTGTGTTGCTTTGTATTGCTACTTACTTTACTTTGAAGCTCGCGCTCTTTCAAACTACCAAAAAATTAAAATGAAGAAGCAGAAATACACACGACAGACACTCACACACTCACACACTCACACACATACTATACGAATATTTGGCGCGCTATTTTCGCCGCTGCCGCTGGTGCTGCTAACGCTGGCGCAGACGCTGACTGCGCAGTGCCAAACTGCAGCACATTTCAAATATAAATACTGGCCTACGAAATTGTTTCAGTATCACAATCAAGTCAACCATCTTCACAAGAAGAACACAGCTCAAGCAAATAACTAAGTAGTAAACTAACTTCGTGTGTGTTTTGTATAAAAAACCAAGCAAGTGACAACTCAAAATGAAGGTATATATCAAGCAAATATATATCACAAAATCAATCCATGAAATACTTGGACTGTCAGTGCAAAACAACCATAGTGTGTACTTCCAAAAAGGATGTGTATAAGTGCAACTCCGTGAACTGTATGCACCCCAGGAATGCTATATCCTGCAGTATACTTTTATTTTTTATCCTCATAGAGTCAGTTGAGGTCGGAAGTTAAATTCAAATTTAAAATTTAAATGAATTCCTGTATCTCAAATATACATATGTATATATTTGTTATGTTTGAGTTGGCCTTAAATATAAATTCAAATGAATTAATACTTAATTTTATTTAAAGTTTAGACCGAGCTTAGGTGTTTGGATGCGCAACTGGCCATTGCAGCTGTTTGGCAATGTTGCAATGCATAAATTAAGTGACTTGTACTTTCAGTTAACAGTTGCATCCATGTCCAAATATGGACTGCAGAGGAGATTAACAAGGGACGATAAAACGAATTGCAAGTAGCACAAACTACAAACTGCAAACAGCATTTAGTACACATTAAGACGAGTAGCATTGGCTTCTAGTATTTTAAAAGCAATGAAGCATGAAAGTCAGCGAAGGTCTTGCCACGCAATAAATGTAAATAAGCATTCAAATTGTTACGGCAATCATGTGCGAAGCGTTGTGCAGTAAAAACGGAAGCTGGAAAACAGGAAGATTGCAAGTTTGCTGCCCAAACCCAAGCCCAAGCCCAAGCAAAAGCTAACTGCTGTGACAAATGGCGTAGCACTCGAAGCGATTCACTTTCAAACTTCGAACCCATTTGTTCTATGTTAGCTGGCTTTTAAATGCTAACACACCATAGAGTTCTTTTGAACACTAGTTCAACTTTCACTTCCATGAGACAGGGATGTTTGCTTACATCACTAAAAAAGCTGCTTGCTACGCGTAGGCGACATGCACTATTAGCCTATTAGACGGGCACACTGGCAAAAAGTGCTTGGCTCATTATTTCGAATTAGAAACCTGCTTATGCAAGTCACTTGGGAGACCCTTCACTTTATCTGAGGCATCGTCGACAACGATGACCCAATTTCCACAGATCTGCATATTACACGCCTAAATGCTAAAACAAAGCATAATAATTGTTCATAATGAAAACAATGTGCATTAACAATTGCACAGAAAATAGGGTATTGTATGTATTTCGATCACAAATTATTATTAGTAACTTAATGATGACTTCAACAACGAGCTAAACAAGTAATTTGGCCAAGTAATCCAAAAGGTTATCTTCATGTGTGGCCACTGTCCGCATCAGCCTGTTGCTGCTCCTTGAACAGGACTTCATTGGTGGTACGATGTGCCATGTGATGGATCTTAAAACCATATAATCTGAAAGTGAAACTGAGAGAGACACACACCACGGCAATATTAAAATGGAGGCTTACCTTGCCACAAACTTTTGTTTGGTTCGTTTGGGACGAGCCTCGGGCTTCACCATGAATAGCATGTGGGGGAAGCCTGTGCCAAAGAAGGCACCATCAATGGTCGAGTGCCGTGTCGATTTTGGTATATAGACGTCGTTGCATTTTGGGCAAAAGAGCCGCACCATATCCTCACCTGGATTATCACTCAGTCCAATAGGCAGCACTGGATGACGCTGACAGAATACCCGGGGACAAGTGCCAAAGGTTCCCTTTTGATACTTATCCATCATGAGATCAATGCCTCGATTTGTCATTATGAATCTAGCATGAATCAGTCCATATAGCTTTTCGGCACACTGCTCCAGTTCAGTGTCTATCAGCTGCTCCGATGTAGAGCCAACCACGTCGAGTATCACCTCCAATGCACGTCTGTAGTTATCCACATCCGCATCGAGAAAGTTCAGATTGAACTTATCATGTATGTAGTCCTCATCGATCTGGCAAAAGAACTCGTGGCCACGCTGCTTACAAAACCAGGGTATCCAAGCTCCCTCATCCGAGTCAGTCATTGTAGAACCAACCAAGAAACAAATACAAATATTACTGAAAATATTTTCATTACGAGATCCGTCTCGAATCCTTAGCTAGCTGAGACTGAATTTTATTGAAACATTTTTCGATTGATTTTCAGGCCTTCACAACAATTGCACTGCTCGTCTGCCTGGCTGCCTGGACGCAAGCTGAGCCACCAGTACCCCAGAACCAGTATCTGCCACCCAATCAGGCACCCCAGGCACCAACCAGCAGCTACTTGCCACCCACCACAAGCTATCAGTCGCCCTCGAGCAACTATTTGCCCCCTCAGCGCAATGGAAATGGCGGTGGATCGGCACCCAGCAACAGCTACGGCGCCCCATTGCCTCAGAGCCAGTATGGTGCACCAGCTCTGACTGGAGCTATCTTCAAGGGACAGAATGGTGGCGGCAATGGCGGATATGGCGGCGGCAATGGTTACGGACAGCGCGATGAGGAACAATACGGCCCAGCCAAGTACGAGTTCAAATACGACGTTCAGGATTACGAGTCTGGCAATGATTTTGGACACATGGAGTCTCGCGATGGTGATCTGGCTGTCGGCCGCTACTATGTCCTCTTGCCCGATGGTCGCAAACAGATTGTCGAATACGAGGCCGACCAGAATGGTTATCGTCCAACCATCCGCTATGAGCAGGTTGGCAACGGCAACGGCAACGGCAATGGACGCAACGGTGGCGGTTACGATAGCAACGCGCAGTCAGGCAAATTCAATGGATACCAATAAGGAGAGAGAGCAGCTGGTGTTACCTTCTAGTGTTCCATTTCCATTTTAAGTCGACCCATGTAAACTATACTTGTCTACATCCATTGTTGTTGTACCGCCAGCCTAGCTGAGTATTAGAAACTAGCGAGATCTGGTGCTGGACCGGCGACTACAGTTTGGCATGCACTATGGCCCCATCTATAATATCAACTCTACCAATTGTAGCTCTCTCTCGCTCTCTCACTCTCTATCCCTCTTGCTGTATGGCTCTCTCACACTCTCTCTTCCACCTCTCTGTCTCTCTCTCACTCTCTCTCTCTCTATATAACTTATATATAACTTTCTCTTCTTTGATCTATTTAGATTATTAGTGAAGCGACGCCATTTTTGCCATAGACAGGCACGTTTCAAATTTCCAAGAATTCCACATCCGGTCCGTTTTCGCCACTTCCATGTCTCACTGTGTATTTTTGCCGTATTGTTTTGTTAAGCGCCTTCATTTTGTGTCAGTTCACACACTCACACAAACACACAACAAACACACAAACACGCCCATCAAACACGAATTCATACATACATAAATACATACATATAAATATAAATAAGCATTGTATTTAATTTTAAATGAATTTTTATGAAAAATGCATTGGAGCACTCTCGATTGCGATGAAATCGATGTAAGAAACCGAGAAAAGCATATGAGATTTTTTGTCTATAATTATCGATAATGAATAAAGAAGCATTTTGTATAAAACAAAGGAAACAAGAAATATTGTTTCATTTACTGGTGTTAAAACAAAAGTGTCAACATTAAAATCAATATTAATAATGAGGTTTTCAACCGAAAACTCAATTACTTCAGAATACGCTCCAACTGCCCTTGATTATTATATTTATAAAGCGGATCCTTCCAATCACGCACCGACGAGTATCTTAGCTGTGCCGTAAACTCATCTCCCTTGGCATCCTCTGCACTCTGCACAGTTCGAAATTCCACACGCTGCAGCTTTCGATCGGGGGAAATAATGTAATAACGACCCTGTCTTATATTCGGACGTGGCTGGGATAGAGGCGCTGACGTGGCATCTTCGTCATCAGGATAGTTAATGCGAAAGCTGTCATCTGGAGCTCCGTATTCCTTAGCTGGCGTCTGCTGCTGTTGCTCTTGCTCCTCTTCTTCTTGTTGAGGGACATCTAGTTGCACTGGTGGCAAATAGTTGGTGTTGGTGGCAGGTGCATTGAATGTGCCTGCATGCTCCACACGAGCTTTACTGATCTCCACAGTTGAGCCAGCTGGAGGCAGGTACTCGCCGGGCAGTTTGAAAGGCACCTGCGGACGCCAGCCTGCAGGTGCATATGGAGCTCTGGCCGGTGTCTCAGCATTGGTTGCCACAATTGCAACAATCAGCAAGATTACCTGATTCAAAAGTAAATCTTTTAATCAATGTTGGCGGACTCTACCCACAACAACGCACCTTAAGCAGCATTTTGATTCACGTTGTAATTGAAACTGCAATCGAAAATGGTTTAGTTACGCATTTTATAGCAACATTTAACCAAACATGCAAATTCCAGGCACGTCTGACATACATTGGATGCATCTGTTGCAGTTGAGATTCCACAGTTTCATAGTCACGTAGTCCATCAAAAATAAAACTAAACTAATCGAACACTTGCATTTCTTGACCTTGACAGCTGATAAACGGATGACCACATCGTTGGCAAGGGTTCAACTATAATGCTAAAGCTGTAATGGTTGAGTGCATAACAGTAAATGACATTCGCAAATTAAAATATAATGAAATATTTTCAAGTTCAAAGGTATTCAATTTGAGCATAATTAATTAATAAGTGTCCACCGAATGAGCATTTAATATTTTTGAATAGTTTTATAATAGAAAATCCAGGCAACGAACCTTGACAAAAACATATTTTCGATGGTTTTTGATCCACAAGCATTTTATTAAGAGATCCGATCAGGGTCTCATAAAATATTTTAAGCAGCAGGTGGTAAAATACCACTGATTTGTTATGCTTTGATGAGTATGAGAAATTAATTTTTAAGTCAGATCACTAAGTGTAATTAATTATAAATATAGCTTCAAAAGATGAATAATAGAAGCATAATTTTAGTTTTTAATTTAATATTTTTCATAATTTTAGTGGGTATTCCTTATTTCATTAGTTCATTAGTTTATTAGATCTATTTAGATCTTAAAATACGCGCCAATGTAGAGAGTGACCAGACTATTAGTCTGTCTGTACACACACACTAATCAGCCCTGCTGAACACAGGGGATCACCCTGTGCAGTGCTCATTAGAGTAGCAGCCCTGGCAATTTCAAACATTAACGCGGTACATATTTAAACATTGTTGACCCATGTAAGTTGTCAACAACTTCATTAGTAAATTTCTTAGAATTTCGCTTTAATTTAATGAAATGTTGTTTTATTTATCATTGGTCTATACATTTAGTATTATTTCGTGCAATATTCTGTTGTCACTAAAATTAATCCCTTTTAAGTTCTAGAATTCCTGGCTTACTTATTGTGGGCCAGTCACGCCCAACTTTTTCTTCAGCGATTCGGGCATCTCTGGTGGTGGTGGGCGTGGCATGCGCAAGAAGACCTTCACTGCATCGTAAATGAACCATTGGGCGGCAGTCAGTGTGCCAATCATGACAATCCTAGGCATCAGTCCACCCCACAGTCCTATTTGCACAATTTATGATTAATACATTTCCCACAAGGATAACTACATACTCCTTGACTATATACTTACCAGACCAGCCCAGCTGTTTGGCAACGTCAAGAGCGCTTGCTCCCTTAGCCTGGTTCAACTTGGATACAACAGTATCAGCGGGATGTGACACGATGGCACAGAAGACGCCAGCAATGTAACCGGCGGCAAAGGTGACAATCAACTGCTCACCCTTACTGCAATCGGCACGAGGCTTGGGCACAACATACTTGTACAAGAGTTCCAGAGTGCGCTCAAAGCAGGCGAACTTCATCATGGTGTATGGAATCTGTCGCATCCAGAGTGGCACGAGACCCTTGTAGAAGGCGGAGATGCCCTCCTGCGCGGTCATCTTGGGCAAGGCCTCACGCAAAGTGTTAGCGAATCCGGGAGTTGTCTGTATCTTGACCTTAGCTGCCTCCATGGGAGCCAGGGCAATGTCAGCAAAGAACTCGGCAGAGGCTGAGGCGGCCAGATAGAGGCCAGTTCTATAAAGGAAGGCATTCTCCTCTCCGATCGCATTGGAGTACATGACTTTGAACACCTCATAGAGACCGAACTTGCACAGTCCCTGCATGGAGTAGCCGATGAATGTTGGCGCCCAGCCCTTGGCCAGACCCCTGACACCTTCCTCTGCCAAACTGACACGGAAACCATTCACGACGCTCTTGTACTTAGCCGGGTCCACCTGCAGACGGCACTTCACCAAATCCAAAGGCACCACCATGGTGTGAGTGGTACCACAGGAGATGATGCCTCCCAAGCCGCAAAGCAGGAAATAATGATTGGAGCCGAACTCACAGGAGTCTGCAGAACAAATCAATTCTAAATTGGTATACAGATACTAAAAGAGTCGGATTATACTTACCACCTTGGACGGCAGCTGAGGCGGCTGCGAAATTGTGATGAGGGGCGAGTTGACGGGTGGAGGAGCCATCGCTGACTGCTGAGGGTGTTGATGTGGGAGCAGCCTGGCAGTTAGCACTGGTGAATGGCGACTTGAAGGTTGAGCTCTGCGCGGCCTCGAGCATTGACTTGAACATTTTGGCTAAATAGGATGCTACGCAGCAAAGGATACAATGTCAAGGTTGAGGTTATTAGTTTGGCATGATGTAATCATATTTAGATCGAAAATCGATGTAATTAATGAGCAACTGTTTTCATAACTCAACAAATTAAAAAAAAATAATTAGCACAATTTTTTTTAATTACAATCGTTATTAAAATATGTAACGTTCGGAACTCCATTTTCTGAATCTGATATTGATCTTGTTTAAATTTGGATCACTGGTAATCACATAATGGTAATATTTACATAACTATTGTATATTTTTCAATACAATTTTCTCTCTCTATCTCTCTCTCTCTCTCTCTCTCGTCTGATGCATTACGCAATACCAATTGGCATGTAATATACATATTCCAAAAATATTTTCGAAAACAGATGTTGTGCTCAGTTATATTTGAATTGGCGTAACACTCACTTCACAGGTGCGACGAAGAGATAGTGTGGTGGAGGGCACAGTATAGGTGCTAGCTGAGAAGTAGCTGAAGTAGCAGAGTTTGCCGTCGTTGGGTGTGCAGATAGAGAACCCAAGGAGCGAACGTTCGTCGTATGCCAAACCAGAAAACCAAATGCAACTTTCGAAAACGCAATGGTCAGCAGCATAGAGCGAAATGCTTAAAGCAGGGTTGTCATCTATGATTTTTAAATGAAACGGTTACCAAGCGGTTAGAAGATTCTTGAGAAACGGTTAAACGACTAACAACTGCGATGTCCACTTTATTTCTCTTTAATTACAAATTAATAATCTATTAAGCAAATGGAAGTACAGCATAAGGAAGGGCCTTATCAATACATAATGATTGAAAATAAAAATATCATTAAAATTTATAAAATTATCAACAAATTTTGGACACTGTTATGCTTAGACAACATCCATCACTTTCACTTATTGGTAAGTTGGAAACTCTTGAAAATGTTTTGCTTATTTATAAATAAGCAACATTTTTGGCTACAGTCGCAATTATTGCTCTCTCTCTCTCTCTCTCTCTCTCTCTCTCTCTCTCTCTGTCCCTCCCTGCGTCTCGTTCTTTTGTCTCATTTGGGGTAGTAAAAATAAATTCATTAACGCGGCGACAGCTGACCGAAGGCAACCGCTGAGCTGAATAAGATCTTGCGCTCTCTCCTCTGGATCAAGGCTAAACGCACGAGTCGCCAGATTCGCAATCAAATTCGAAGTTGTTGTAAAATTTAAACATTTTATTGGAAACATACACGGTATCTGTGTGTATGTGTTTTTTGTATACTAACTGTTTATATGTTAATGTATGTGTAGTAAGTTTATGCTTATGTTATGTTTACTAAAAGTTGAAAATGTTAGTAACTTTATCGACTTAAAAAGCGATTACAAAAATGGTTTGTATATAGTACTCCTGTGTTTGTTGTGTTGTGTTGTGTTTCGTGATTGATTGTTACTTGACAATAAGTACAATTAGTTGATTTGGTGCTTAACGAATATACATATGTACATACATACATATATGTACATATGTAAGTTATCTGTCTGCATAATAATACTTTTCCGTTTTAGCTATAAACTACAAATACAATTACAAATACAATATATAAAAAAATGGCAGAGCAAATATTAACGATATAAAACGACTTATACAATACATACCATATGTAATTAAAATTGGCTGGCATTTTATAGTTTGCTAAACAGTTTGACATGCTCTAAACGAAATGCAATGCATGCCAAACTAGCCGCCATCGTGGCTCGGACAGTTGGAGCACTTAATGCAGCCCTGACTACAAAACACACAAATTGGCAAACAAGCGGGCGCCTTAACATTAGAACACTTGACTTAACTAATTGGAAGAGGGTGTGGGGATTGGATTTGGATTGCAAGAATGGAACTGGGGACTACGACTACGACTACGATTCGGCGGTTTCCATATGCCGATGCACAGTAACTGGAGCCAGAATATAATGTGAGCGCGGCTCTTCAACATCCAATGGTAACGAAGTCTGTCCATATACAGCGCCAGCACCACGACATGGCGATGGGGTCGCCACTTGCTGCTGGAGTTGCTGTTGTTTGTAACGCTCTGACTTGGACGTTGGCTGATTGCCCAGATATGGATGCGCCGTATTCGATTGCTGACGATTCGTTGGACTCGATATGGATGTGGATATGGACATGGTGTCGGACTTGCTGTGGCGCTTGTCGTGCAGCAGCAAAGGTTCTGCGAGCGTGAAGCACTGCTGATCGGAGCTATCCTCGTGTGGCGTCATAGTGCTGTAACCATGGTCGGATTCTCCGTTGGGCGGACGACGATAGTAGCTGCTGCCACTGGACATGTGATATGGAGATATGTCGGCCGCATGCATTAGCTGTCGCTGTGCGGCAGTATGATCGTAGCCTCCCATTGGAGGCTCGTCATGCGCCTGGCAATCATCGAAGTTGAAGCGAGATAGCGGCAGGCCGTAGTTCTCCTCCTGCACCGAATCCACGTAGAACTGCTCCTGGGCCTGATTGTCCAGATTATGGCGATAGCAGTAAATGGCAAAACTAATTACCACTGTTAACACCACAATGGCACCACCAAGTGGTCCAAATGCAGAGTAGGCATGTTGTTCCCGCTGTGGGTTGTGCGCGGCCAGCATCTCCATTTCATCCATGTCTCCGTATGGCGTCAGAGACGCCAGCACACCATTAAAGCAGCCCGCTTGAGTGGAACAGAACGGCGCTCCGAAGCTATTGCCATCCACATCCTGCTGGCACCACTCGCAACCCATCACACCCAGGCATTCACGCTGCGTGGCATGCGTCTCGCAAGCAGCAGCGGCACAGCCTGGCAGCACGTTCAACAGCTGTGTGGTTGGCGGCAACACCAGGAAGTGTTCACTGGGTGGGGCACAATATGGAAACTGTTGCGTGTAGTTGGCATAGCTATCCGATTCGTTGGATAGCAGGGGGCACTCACAGGGGCACTCGCAGTCCGTCTGATCCATGCGCTTGCAGTTGAGGCACACTCGATCGATGGTGCTGCAGGGGCAGAAGGCGCCTCCATCGCAACTCGAATTCAGCACAGCGCCAAAGAGATTGCTGCCCCGTATCAGAGCGATCGCATACTTTGTCCGCTCTCCATGCACCACATTATTTAATATGCTGGCCAAGGATGTGTTGAAGGCATAGTATCGCTGCAGGGTGCGATTCTGATAGCTGGCACATCCCAGCTTGCGTACCAACTGGGCATGATTCAGCACATCGTTGGCTAGGTAGGACTCCTTGTGGGTGAGGTGCTCGTGGGGGCGTCTCTGGTTGCGGGTGGCAGTGGATACCTGCATCATGCTGGGGTGGGCCAACAAGTAGCCCTCATGGTCGAACAGCAGACACTTCATATGCAGCTGCTGGCAAAGGGGCATGCTGTCGAGTATAAGGCGATAGTAGAACGCGTAGGGCACATCCAGGGCAACCACTCCGACGGGACGATCCTGTTGCGCAGAGTGCATCGCATGTGCCTTTCCCTCGAAGAGTGTGTGTGCTATCGTCACAATGTAACCTGCCCCGCCTGCATCCAGATATGGAGCTGTGCTCACAATCCTGCCTGGCTGTGCCATGGCCTGTCGGAACCAGGGACGGCGAGTGGGGTCGTAGCTATTGCTCAGCAGACAGCCGGGATACAGCTGCAACACGCCACTCACACTGGCTATGTAGCGTCTGATGATATGATCGCGCAAGGGTCCATTTGGGTCCTGATGACGCCGCTTAAGCTGCTGCATCGCCTGGTACAGCACGGCCACTTCATGCCTGATGCGTGGACGCAGTCCAGGATTAGCCAGAAGGCTGCTCGTGTCGCGCAAGTATGCCATGATGGACTCCACATGCCGCAGCTGCGTCCGAGGTCGATTATTGTGCAGAAAGGCGAATGGTGACTCAAAGGCTGCGGCACTCAGGAACAAAGTGGGAGCATCTGCAGACGGCGATACAGATACAAAACATACAAAACTGGAATTCAAGTAATTCACTTACCCATTGTGGCCAATTGCCTGAAATAGCGGCACGTTGTGGGCGTGTCACTGCCTACTCCGCCAGTCTGCATCAAGTCCAAGCGATGATACAGAAGGTCCATGCTGTCGCCATAGTACCCCGACTCATAGTTGTTCCCCGCATCCTTGAGATTGTATCGCGGCATCTGAGCAGAGGAGACATTGTGCGAGGCGCTGCCTGTGCTGCTGGCCGTGCTCACCAGGCAGAGCACATAAATGCCCAGCACAGATTGCCAGTGATATGTGCGCTGCAGCTGCTGACGTCCCACATATATGGCACTGGTCACATTACCATGATCCTCATGCAGCAGACGCTGCCGAATGTTGGCAAAGTCCGTGGCGTTCTCCAGGTAGGCAATGTTGACAGGATACGCAGCTTCTTGCTGAATAAGTGGCCTTGGGAAGGCAGGATGAGCCAGAGTGTTGCCGCTGTTGCGATCCAAGAGGAACGCATAGCTATAACCTTGCTTCGCGCCGGATATTCCATTGGGATAGTTTAACAGATCCTCCAAGAGGTCAGCCAAATACAAAGTGACACCAACCACACCGTACGGAGCAACAGCGTAGGTGATGGCAACCAGAACGTCCCCACCATCTGCATCCACCATCGGCTTTTGGACTTGCAACGTGTCCGCGAGGAAACGCTCTATGAAGAGCTTGCCAAAGACACGACTACTCGCTTGCGGCACGGATTCCGGGTGCATTTTGTTCAACACAAAGAATTTACCAGCCAGCTGCTTCTCCTGACCAGCGGGTATCCAACTACCCACATCGATATCAAATTTAGTGTAGTTCTGGGTGGCCACATCGCTTAGGAACTGCTTCTCATACATGATGCGCTTCTCGTCCAACACCACAGCACAGGTATTGATGATGATTGGTGTGGCTAGGCGGCTTTGACCCTGAGCCAGGACTCGCAGCACATACATGGCATCCGACAGATTCGTTAGCAGTCCTCGTGTCACATAAACAAACTCAATGGGCTGTTCCGAGGTGTTGATGAAGTGTGTCTGCTGGAGTCGATGCAGCATCTGGAAGGCGTACTCAAAGCCCAGCGTATGGTTGGTCAAGGCACGCGCCAGGCTTAAGTTATTCATATAGTTGAGTATCTCATCCTTATGAGCCCGTGTCGCTGAATAAATGCCATGAGCAGCAACGGCAGGGAACGCGTCCAAGAACATGAAATCAACTTCATTTGAAACTGTCACCAACGATATGGAGTCGGTGTCCTCCAGTAGCATTAGCACCTCTTGTACTGCAATAGATTATAATTATAGTAATTAATTTAATTTATTAAAGTCATTCTGGTAATTGTGTTTAAAATAGAAAATACAATTTAAATAAATTAAACAATAGAAATCCTAAAGAAATTAAATTTAAATATAATGAAAACCATAAATGCGTTAGAATCAATGTAATTTTTAGAAATATAATTTTAAATGTTAAATTAAAATTAAATAAAATTCATTTAATATCATCAATAAATCAAGGTTAGTTAGGTAGTTTAACCAATACAATATATATAACAAAAATATTTTTTTATATATTATCATATTTTCTCCGTCTTTATCGATCAAAAGAAACTAAAAATCGGTCTATTGATCATCAAAAATTGGAAATTAAATAAATTTAAAATAACTAATAAAAAGGTTAGATACTAAATAGTAAAAAAAAAATGACATACTAATATAACCATGGTAAAGATTGTTGAATATTGAATTGAAAGTTGAATTTTCTGAGACTCACCAAAGCTCTTAGTTAGCTCGAAGTGCTCTGCATTCATGGCTGATCCAATGTCGATGAGCAGCATGACGAACTTGCGCTTAATGGACGAAACGTAGAGCTGTCGGAAATGAGCACGTGTCGGAGCTCCGTCGCTGTTGGACAGGAAAAAAAGGTGCTTGAAGTGGTTAATGCTGCTGCTGGACTTATTGTTGGGATCGATATCGATCTGGCTTTTGCCAAGTCGCTGCTTCAACAAATGCAACTGGTCGGCTATGTAGGCATTGGCGTCGCGGGAACGGCCATAGTTTTCATTGAGGAATGTAACACGCGAAGTATCATCCGATTTGAGATAGTTAAGGATTTGTATTTGTTGTTTGTTGTAGTGAACAGGCTCTGACGTCTCCACATTGCTCTCATAGTCCTGTGACTGGCAGTTCTCAATCTGTGTATTCAGATAGAGTTGCAGCGGCAAGTGCTGATTGATCTTTCTATGGCTGCTGCTCTCGGTATCTGCATCATCCGCCTCAAAGTCAAAGTCATTGTCCACATCATCGTCGCTGTCCTCATCGTAGCTGTGCTGTTGCTCTATCAGTACTTTGCTAAGATTAAATCTAAATAAATCTCTTAGTTGCAGGACAACATGTGAAGCCCTTTGCAGCTTGCGCCCCAATCGATGGCTAAACGCCTGCAGATCCTGCTGCATGCTTTCATTCCCATTTCCGGAGGACACCCGTGTACTCGATGTGCTGGCGTAGTGCATTGAGTCAAAGATTTCCTGGAAAAGACGATGATGATTGATGAGAATAACACTAAACTGATTGATGATCTGCTTTACCTGTATCTTCGCCACCAGCATCTCAAATTTACGTATGTTGTGGAGACTGCTCTCCACATTGTTCCTCAGCTGCACAACGTTCTGTTGATTATTGTTAACAATAAATATACTGGCTGCAGGTGTCTGTTGGAGTGGCATATAGTTGGCAGCTGCAGCCGATCCAGTTGCAATGGACGTAGGCACTTTGTTATTAATATTGCTAATTATAGTTTCATTTAATGTTGTTGATGTCGTTGTTGTTGTTGTTGTTGTGTTTGGAGGTAGAGGAGGAACATGTTCACTGCTGCTGCCATTTGGCGTTGTGTGGGCAGCTGCCGCCAGGAGGAGCAGGATGAGAAGCAATATGTTATGGATCCACATTTCACTGCTTTCCTTTCCTGGTAGGCTCAATTAGCAACAATTACCGCGTCATTTAGGAATATCTGAATATCTTATATTTTTTTCATTATACTTGTGGTGGCCGATAAGTGGTGAACTTGGCCGATAAGTCAATTATGTTATCGCAGTGTTTTAAGCCGATAATTATCATATTGTTCGATTTCCTTTTACAGACTTGGTAACTCTGGATTCATACCGGCTGCAGTCTAATGTTAATTTTATTTGTATTAATACTAAAGTAAAAAGAATTATGAACCTAATTTTAGATAAATTAAATTATTGCATTGCAATTAAAATTATTAAAATATCTAAGATCTTACAAAATGTCATCTGGTATTTCTGGTATTTATTCCGAATTATATCGATAACTAAAAGTGCAGTGATACAAACTCCGTGTGATTCATAACAACATAGAAAAAGGGCATAAACACTGAAAATAAAAAGTTCCAAAGATGGCCGCAACTTTAAAACCATATTTAACTGCAGTTCGCCATTCATTAACAGCTGCAATGTGCCTGCAGAATTTTCCATCACAAGTCGTGGAACGCCACAACAAGCCCGAGGTAGAAATTTGCTCCAGCAAGGAACTAGTGCTCACGCCCATCGTCGTCTCCCGAAATGAAAGGGAGAAGGTACTAATTGAACCATCAATAAACTCTGTTCGAGTTAGTATTGCCGTTAAGCAGGCTGATGAAATCGAAAGGATTCTCTGTCACAAATTCACACGCTTCATGATGCGTCGTGCTGAATCATTTATTATACTAAGACGCAAGCCTATCGATGGCTATGACATTAGTTTTCTGATAACTAATTTTCACACGGAGCAAATGTACAAACATAAGCTGGTTGACTTCGTCATCAGCTTCATGGAGGAGATCGATAAGGAAATAAGCGAAATGAAGCTGGCAGTGAATGCAAGAGCTCGTACTTGTGCTGAGGAATTCCTCAAGCGCTTTTAATGCTTCTCTCTGTATTATTACCTTTATGTCTTCACTAAAAATAAATGCATGTTTCTTAATATCTAACACGACTTGTTCAATTTCATTACTCAGAGACACTCTAAAAATACCATGCGTTTACGTTATGTTAATAAGTATTAACATTAAACAAAACATGGTACGCGATATTATCCAAGTCGTGATGCTCGTGCATGTTTTGTGGTACCATTTCTAGCATTATACAACACAGGATAATATTTTCCACCTATCGAACACCGTTCAAATAACGACCCTGTCTTTACAAATATCAACAATTGAAACACGCGGAGCAGAGCATAAGTTGTTATTTTGAAATTTTACTACATATTTTATGAAATATGAAAACCACAAAAGTAAAGAACGCACCTGCTGTAAAGCAAAAAGAAAGTAAAAAAGAAAACAATACAAGTACGGAAAAATCCAAGGGATGGCAAAAAGTAAAACTAAAGGGCCACGTGATATCAGATGATTTTAGCGGCTACGAGGGAATGATTGGCCTCGAGGTGCTAAAGGAGTATGATCCCAAATTGGTCAAGTCTACACAGAAGCAACAGAATGATTACAGTATGCCCAGACGTAAAAACAAACGTTCTACACAACAATCAGAATCATCGAGTGAGGATGAGGAAAGTGATATCGAAGCCAGATCCATAAAAACAGCCACAGGAAAAAAGGCCAAATTGGCCGAACGTCACGCCAAGAGATTGCTCAAACAGAGTGAGAAGCGCGAAAATCGCAAGGAACAGCGTAAACAAAAGGGCAGAGGGAACAACGATAACGAGCCTGTAAAATCAAAGTTCACTCCAAATGACGATTACGAGCCAGACCGGTTTGCTCTACTGAGACCGCCTCCACCTGATAGCGAACAGGAAAGTTCGAATTCTTCAGATGATGAGGAAATCCCTCAATTGGTGCCCATTGATGAGCCAGACATGACCAATTGGCATGGCTTGGGAGTGCCGGGTCCCATTCTGCGTGCCTTGGAGGAACAAAAGTTTGAGACCCCCACGCAAATTCAAGCAATGACTCTGCCAGCTGCCATTCATGGCAAAAAGGACATATTGGGTGCCGCAGAGACCGGGAGCGGGAAGACTCTTGCCTTCGGTATACCCATTTTGTCGGGTATTATGGAACTAAGGCAGCGTAATGACGGCTCCAGCATTCGTAAAGCGCCTAAAGTTAAAGGAGATCAGGTGGCTATTGAAAATCCTGTGGTGCCCAAGGATAATCATGAGCTGACACCACCGCCAGAGGAACTTGATTATGTTTCTGGTGCCAGCGAAGAGGACAGTGATGATGAAGAGGGCAATAGGAATCAACAGCGTCCACTCTACGCCCTCGTCTTGACTCCTACTCGGGAGTTGGCAGTGCAGGTGAAGAATCATCTTGCCGCAGCCGCCAAATACACAGATATTCGAGTTGCAGCCATCTTTGGAGGTCTTTCGGTGGCCAAGCAAGAGCGTGTACTACGACAATGTCCTGAAATCGTGGTGGCCACACCAGGCCGCCTCTGGGAGTTATACGGTCAGGGCAACAAGCATCTCAGCAAGATTGATGAGGTCAGCTTCCTTTGCATTGATGAAACCGATCGTATGGTGGAAAAGGGACACTTCGAGGAGCTGCGCAGCCTGCTTAAGGTGCTCAATGCTGACGAGGACCGTAAGAAGCTTCGCCAAAACTTTGTCTTCTCCGCCACATTGACACTTGTCCACGATTTGCCAGATCACATGCAGAGTAAGTCATCAGTATCACTTTAAATATTTTGAAAATAAAACTAATATCGGGATTCTATTGTATCTGAAGAACGTAATGTCGGCAAACGTCCAAAGTTTGTGAAACAAACTGTCGACCAGAAGATAGAGAGTCTCATCGAAGAGTTGGGCATCTCACAGCCAAAGATTGTGGACATAACCAGCAGTCAACGTAAGCAAATCCTTAGCAACGCGTCGGAGGACTATGAAATTAATATGTAAACATTGATTTAAATAGAGACATCCCAGACTTTGACTGAGAGTCGTTTAATCTGCGCCATTGATGAGAAGGATTACTATTTGTACTACTTTGTTCAGCGTCATCCCGGGCGGACCATCGTCTTCTGTAACTCCATAGACTGCGTCAAGCGTCTGGCCACGCTTTTCGGTTTGCTCGACTGTAACCCATTGCCGCTGCACGCCAACATGATACAGAAGCAGCGTCTCAAGAATCTGGAACGCTTTCGAGATAGTCCCACTGGTCTGCTCATAGCGACTGACGTGGCTGCTCGTGGCTTAGACATACCTAACGTGGAGCATGTGATACATTACCAAGTGCCGCGCACCAGTGAGAATTATGTGCATCGTTCGGGACGCACGGCCCGTGCAAACAAACATGGCATCACGGTGATCTTCATGGAACCTAGTGAGATTCGAAACTATGTCAAACTGTACAAGACTTTGGAAAGAAGTGGGTACAATACATTCAAAACAGAGCTGTTCCCATTACGAATTCATTCGTATTCGGGATTAAGAGCAGTATTTATAGTTTTATATTACCATTGCTGAAGTACTAATGATTTGATTTGTAGCTGAGGATCTTCCACTCTTTCCTATCTCGGACCGTTTTCTTGGAGCTGTGAAGGAGCGCGTTAATCTGGCGAGGGAATTGGACAGGGAGGAGTTAAAGCTACGGCGTGTCCAAAGCGAGGAGGGTTGGATGAAAAAGCATGCTGAAGAAATGGACATGATCATTGATGGATACAATGATGAGTCGTACGTTGCTGTCATTGGCAAAACGCTCGTGAACTAATCCTAATCTTCTCTTGTAGAGGCAGCGATCAGGACGAAGACCCCTTTGTGATTGAACGCAGACGCAATCGCTTGCATGTGGACACTGTTCGTGGCAAGCTGAGCACTCTTCTTGCTCGGCCCATATTCCCAAAAGGGTTCAGCTTTAAGTATCCCACAAGCACAGGTCAACTGCCGGAGCACTCGGACATCTCCACCAGCCATGGCAAGAGCGCTGTGGAGACCATGAAAGCAGCGATAGAGAGCATGAAGCAGGCGAAGAAGGAGCGTAACAAACGCAAACGCAATGCTTAGCCTGATAAAAATGTATATATATAATTAAAAACTAATTGTGTTATAAAAATATTCCATGTCAATGCTTGGACACAAAGTAACGAACACCGCCTTCGGTGAGGGATCTCGCGTGCTTGGCCAGCAACTGGGACACCGAAAGTGTGGGCGTCGTGAAGCAGCTGTAACGAATACGAGTAGAACGATTAACTACAGCAAGGACATAACAATACTTCCCACAATATCGACTTACTCAATGTATGGCTCCAATTCATCCACAGTCCACTTCCGTTTCGTCTTGAACAAGGTCCTCATTCGATCAATGATATTGGCGGGCAGCAGCTCCTCGGACAGCGACCGTATTGAGGGCTGTGAGGACTCCTTGTCCAATATTCCAAGGCCCCGCAAGTATTCCAATTTGCAGGACATACCCTCGGGCAATGCCTCCTGCCAGGTGCTCATAAACTCTTCGTGCCGAAAGCGGAGTGTTGGCTGCAATATGTTCTGGGCCACAATCCGAGCCACTAGCGACTCTCGGTATCGAAACTTTTCGGGGCAACGATCGCTGGGTTTGGTGTATATATCGAATAACCCCGCAACAACTGAATCGGGTGCAATACCTTGCAGGGCATGAATGGTTTCCTCACGTTCCACTTCATCCAGAGCCCAGGAGTTTTCACTGATCAGACCCAGCATCAAGTTAACAACTCGATATTCATATTCATAGTCCAGCACACGTATGTGGCCATCGAACTCTATGGCACGATACAGCAGCAATCCATCCACGAACTGGCCTCGGCTGCATTGCACCGTGTCCAACAGTTGCTGGAAACTGAAGAGCAGCTTACTATCAATGCAGTATTCATTTTCTGGCCCAGAATAGCGCGTTAATTGCAGGAGCTCCCCAAGCTTGCGAAAACGTGGTCGAATCTCGCGACATTCGAAATACTCATGGAATATGGTTAACACCTGACGTTGTTCCAGTGTGCGTGGCATCCCCAAATCATCATCGGCACTGTCGTTTAAGCTACGCTCCAACGATGAATTGGCGTTGCCAGTCCGAGGACTCTTCAGGGGGGATGTGCTCGTGGCGGCAGCGAACTTCAATTCCGGCACCAAGAGCAAACTGTTTGAGATTTCGGCACCCTTCACATCATAGGTTCGCTCATCTGTGCAAAGCACAACCTTCTCGTGCAAGCCACCCTTGAAATGTAGTGTCTGACCAGTGCGAATTTGCTGGAGCATATGATCATCCAGTTCCAACAGGCGATAGTTGTCACTTACCACCTGGGTAGAAGGATAATAAAGAGCCTGGGTGACTTGGGTGAGCTGGCGCTCATCCAGTTTGGCATGCTTCACTATTGTTCTGACATCTTCCGAAGTGCGCACATATCTTAAAGAAAGTTATGCATGTGAAATATTAGGTGCAATTAGTACTACAATTGTTTATTTATTTACTGCTGCGGCTCATTTTCATCGACTTCCATTCCATCCGATAGCATATCTCGTTTTCCCGCCAAATTACAGATTTGTCGATAATTTCAATAAAAAGTGTTACCATATGCTACCGAATATATGCAAATTGAACAATAATAAATGATGCTTAAATATTTTAATTATTCTCTAAGTGAAACATAATTTGGACGACTTTAAAATTTTAACTGTATTAAAAAAAATTATTTAAAAATTGAATATTTAATTATATATTCGGAATGAAGGTCTTATTCCTGTTTAGAATTTGGTCACACAGTTACATTCATGGAATTTCTTCTTTGGTCAATCGCGTCGTCGCAGCGTGTTTAGCAATTCTTATTCGAATTTTGATTTTATCCAATTTAAGTAATTCAACTGCTTGTTGAATTTGAAGAGATTAACAAGAGATTAAAATGGAGCACTTGGCGGCGAAGCAGAACTGGACGGATGAGGAAAGGCTTGAATTGGCAGCCAAGCTGGATGCTGAGCTGGATCAGTTCATTGACAGCCTTGAAAAGAAACGTTATGAGGAAGGATGGCCAGAAGATCGTTGGCAAGAGGAAATGGACAAACATCCATTCTTTATGAAACGTGCACCACAGCCAGGCGATGACGTTCATCCCATGTTTGAGGGCCTCCAAAAACTCAAATATGACCCCGAAGAGAACACACTCGAAGAATTGGCGCTTAATTACAAGGAGGATGGCAACTTTTATATGAAACATAAGAAGTTCCGTATGGCTGTATACTCCTTCACCGAGGCCATTAAGACCAAGTGCGAAAATCCTGATGTGTTAGCCGTACTCTACAACAATCGTTCCGCTGCGCATTTTTTCATCAAAAATTATCGCTCCTCCTTGAGCGATGCACAACGTGCCCTCTTCTATAAACCTGTCTATACCAAGGCACGTTGGCGCGCCGCCCAGTGTGCACATGAGCTGGAGAAGTTTGATATGTGCAGCCAACTGTGTGAGGAACTACTCGAGGTGGACATCGATCACAAGGAAGCCAAGGCTTTGCTGCACAAAAACAAGATGAAGAAGGTAAGACTATTGAGCCATGTGAGAATGTCGGGGGGAAACTGCAATCTGTCCGATGCTTTCAGCTGGATACGGAACGTAATCAACGCAAAGAGGCCGCCGAAGCGAAACGTCGACAAGGAAGGCTTCAAAAACTGCGAGACGCACTGCAACAACGACAGGTCAAGTTCGATGATATTAAAAAGAATGAAGGTGCAAAGATTACGGAGGAACTGCTGCGACCAAAGTTCTTGCCACTTGAGGATTGTCCCGTCTCCTTGGAGGAGGACAGCTTAATATGGCCCGCCGCCTTCTCCTATCCCGAATTCCTCTACACGGATTTCCAGCAACAGGTGCCAGAGGTAGCCACAATGACGAATTGCTTGACTGCGTTATTCGGCAATCAAATGCCCAGCGATAAGACCGTCAACTATCGGCCGGAAAACGTGCAAGTCTACTATGAGAATCGCAAGGTTGGCTGTGTCCACAAGGTGGATCACGAGAAGATGATCGGTGAGACAATTAGCGAAAAGGGATTTTTCATCACCGGCGGCTCATTGCTGTTCTACGTTGTGCCGAAGGACTCCCGCGTCGAACAGGAGTTCATTCATCAGAAGCGGCGGCCCCTCATCTATTCAGAGAATTAGTTGTGAGTTATTAAGTAAAAGATGTAAGGTTTTTCTGCGTTTTGTTGTTGTTGTTGTCGGTACATGAACAAAGCATTTGTTGTTAATTTTTATTAATATTAATCGACTTCGACTTTCATTTGTAGTGTACTATATTTATGTAGGTTGTAGGTTGTAGATTCTTCACTAAGCAATAAGCTTACTAAAGTTGAGCTTTGGTTCATTTTCCTGCGCGCTATAAAGAAGCTTTAATAGTTATCGATATTCGAAAAATATATAATTGTATGATTCGATTTGTCTTTGATTTACCTAATATTTAACTACTGTCATTTGTTTTGATATGTTTGCAATAAGCCAGAAGCGTAAGTTTCTCATCTGCTTGAGTTTAATACTTGAGGATGTTAAATGTCTTTCAATAATTTGTTAAATTCACAAGCTGCGACTTAAGCTAAAGCCTTACACAACTAAATGGTACATTTAATAGTTTCGTAAATAATGTCAACAAGAGTTCGGTTCATAAAACATTCAAGGATATCGATAATTGAGCATATTTTACGTAGGTTTTTAAATGCAGAGACAGTTCGCATATACATATAATAACAATTCCGATAATGACAACATCATGAAGATTATGTGCCCACTTCGGGGATATGTATGAATATCAGAGCTAACCTAAAATATTTGGTATGTCTAGAGTTACATTTAAGCTTAGGGATCGATATTGATATAGATATAGGGAGGCGGATAAGCGTCAACATCGAAAGGCGTATTAGATACATTAGATACTATCAGGGTTCAAACATAATGCGATGGGATGCGATCACAATGCAAAATTAATTAGGGTTGTGGCTTAAAGTTAGGGTTGCCACCTTACGGTTAAGCTAGTTAACAACAAACGACACTAGGCAAAGTTAAGCTAAGCAGACATTAAGGGACATTAATCTAATGGGGAGATTGGGGAGCTGCCACTGCTTGAGCATTGCGTTGCAACACATTGTTCAATCGCAGTTTCAGTGGCGAGAAGTCGATTTTCTTGAAACGCGGCAACGACGCAAACTTCTTTAAGCTGTTGACTGTGGTTGCTCCACCAACTTGCTGCTGCTCCTGATGATGATGATGCAGCTCAGCCTTTTCCACAGTCTGCGATTGCGTCATGGAGGCCTTTGCTTGCAACTGTTGCTGCCGCTGTCGCTGTTGATGTTTGGTTGGTGAGTTGCCAAATTTAGCTAATGTGGCATATTTGTGAAGCATGCGTGTGGCACGCTCCGCTGCCAGATAACAGTGCTCATACTCATCCTCCAGCTGCTTGCACTTGGAGCTGCTAGGACTGGGATTGGAACTGGACTCCAGCGATTTGCCATCGTCAAATTTGAAATCAATGTTCTGCAACATCGCCAGCTGAAGCAGCTCCTCCTCGCCTTGTGATTGTTGTTGCTGCACATTGTTGTCACTGTGGTTGCTGTTGTTATTATTGCTGCTGCTGTTGTTGTTGTTGTTATTATTATTGCCATGGATGGCACGATTCGTGGTGTGGGTTACGGCGTAAACTCCCTCGGAGATCTTATGGGCGGCAGTCTTCTTGTTTAACGTTTTAGTCTTTGCTGATGGTGATGATGATGATACCGATTTGGCCGATGATATGGAATTGGAATTTGACTTGTGTCGCTGCTCGATAATCTGTTGGGGGGATGAGATGTACAGATTTTCCTTACGCTCACGTCGCAACCGAGCGCTGACCAACTGACGCATTCCGGACGCTGAATCCGCCGATGGGTTGCTCGGACTGCGACGCTTGGACTTGAGCGTATCGCAGCTGTTGGGGTAATATGACGGAATCTTGTCATCCACTCTGATGATAGATTTGCGTGGCGTTTGGTAATAGTCCTCCTCGACCTGTAGATCGCCTCGCTCAGCTGTAGGTGTCTGCTGCTTGGGCGGAAGAGCTGGCAGTAATGGTGACTCGGTGGGTGTGCTTGTGCTTAGGCCGTAGCCCAAGGCAAGCGGCTGTGCTTCCAGCTCTTGTGCTGCCTTCACAGCCAGTAGATTCTCATAGAGATGTTCGGCCAGGATGCTGTTGCTGTTGCGATTGCTCGAATTGACATTCATCGGCTGATAAATGTCGCTATCGTTGTGTCCATCCATCCGAGGAGAGGCAATCACAACTGGCATGGGGGGTAATGCGTTTGGGACTTTGGTTGCTTGATCATCCGTGTTGCAACTGCTTGTGGAGGAGCAGTACGAGCCAGTGGAATAACCGGATGAAGTGGATGCAGTGCTGGCGCTGGGCTTCTTCTCGCCAGACACCTCGTTCTGACCATCCACCTTCTGTATAATGGGTGCCATCACACAGTATCCGTTCATGTCATCAACTAGGATTTTCTTCTTGGCCTGCATCTGCATCTGCGCCTGCGAATGGGATACGGCGCCATTGGCTCCAACCAGGTTGATCGTGGATGTGTTGCAGGCGGAGAAGTTGAAGTTATGCGGCAGTTGCTCCGATACATTCAGGCTCTCCATCGAGTCGGCTCGACTTAGGTGGCGTGTAATCTGGGCAAGCAGCATATTTCTCGCATTGTGTTCTATGGCCGAATCCTCGAGACTTATATTTAACTCTTCGGTGGACAGAGCTTCGCCGAAAGTATCAAGAAAGTTAAGTTTCGACAGATCTGGGCTGGAGAAACTATTCCGATGAGATTTCTGAAAGTTGGGTATGCGTTCTTTGGGTAGTGCAGGTTCCGGTGTGGGTGCATTCTCATAGAGAGCCAACTGCTGACCGTCGATCTGATCAGTGTCTGCTTCCGTTTGTGGTTCACTGGCGCTTCCCGAGCGTCTTTTCTGGCCAAAGAAATTGTCCAACATATTCTTGTATTTCTTCTTTTTGGCCAGCTCCGATTCGGGGTTGGTACTCGAGCGAGGAATCTCACCGGGTGGACACTCAAAGGTATTGATTCGTTTGCGATGTGCTGGCAACGGCGGTAGTGCTGGAGGCGTTTCCATGATGGCTGCACCGCCCACCCCAGCAATGGACGCCAGATTCATCTCTTCGTAAATTCCGGATGCAATGGATGCACGTGATATGCGACTGCCGTCAAAGATTTCCTCATAGATTTGAGAGACGCGTGCGGATATGGAGAAACTATTGGCGTCCAAGTCAAAGCAAAACGATTCTGGTAGATTGGGCAGAGGGCCAAGTGCTTTTTGTGAACTATATGAATTGGGTACATTTTAAGTTCGTTGCTATGTAATCATCATCCCATTCAAGGACTTACCTCGTGTCCCGACTCAGGCGACGTTGCTCGAGAAAGACTTGTCTGTAGAGTTCCAGATTCTTGATCGACTTCTTTATCCACTTCATGTGACGGCGACATGCCGTCTCCGTTTCCAATGCGAAGTAAATAAAACAATCTCGTCGATTCTGGGTCCAAAACAATCCATACGAATGCTGTTTGGTTCGGGAGGTGGCCAAGCTGATATTTACCCCAGGCACATTAACAGAAACGCTCAATAATTTGTGCTGATGGGGTTGCTGCTGGTGCTCAGGATCGTTTTCTTGAAGGCTCTGAAAGCTGAGTCGCAGGAAGCAGGGTACACATTTGATGGCTTCTATTTTCACTTGGCATTTGGTCCATGTCTTGTACCTTAGGGCGATTTCCCTCTTATCGTGTGTATCCAATTTGACGTCCATGCACATTGATATCTCATTATGGTCCATGGTGAATCGGTGGTTTGGTTGAGGGGAATGGTTGGATGTGTATGACAGATGGATAATGAAAATGTTAAAATTTTGCTAAGGATCTTTTGCTAATTTACATGTTTCTTTTGCTTTTTGCTCCTTTTTCTTGTACTCCCAATAATGGCGAGGGTGGAGCTAGGGATGCAATTCTATCCGATCAATAACGATATATCGAATTCAATACGGCAGATATTTAATTCGTTTAATAAAATAAGAACAGTACATAGGAAGTGAATAGAAGGAAATTTTACCATGGATCTTTAGATATTTATTTAAATCGAGTAGAATTATAGACGATATTAGATTAATGTCGACTCGATGGCTGAATGTCTATTATTAGAAGTATTCAGGCAAATTTGGTTTTTCGATTGTATCGCATATCTGGTAACACTATCAGCAGTTTTGTGAATTTTCTGTGGTGCGTGACGTATTTGTCGTTTTTTCCGAATCAATCATAACGCTCGTGTTAGAATTCGAGTTCGCTTCGAGTTGTCCAAAAAACTTTAAAATAAATCAAATGTCATTTGTGTCAATTTATGTGTTTATGTCAAAGCCGCTAATACACACATTAGTTAAAGTCAACTCTACATTCGCATAATTTACGCAACGAAAGCAGCTGCTACGAGAAAGAAGCTCCAAGAAAGAAGGCGGGGTGGGTGAACCGAGAAGCAGCAGCGCAAAGCAAAATCAAAGTCTGCGCACAGAAACAAAATATATAATAAAAAATAGTCAAATATTCACAAGTGTGTGTAATTGCTTGTAGTTGATTAAATATAAATAAAGTGTTCAAATAGCTAAAAATAGTGCAAAATGGCGCGATTGAAACATTTGTAATTCTTCAATAAATTATAAATATAAAACAGCTTCGAGCACAATATAATAATAACAATTATTTCCATGTGAGTAAAGAAACGTTTTATCAATTTTTGGACATCGACGTCACACGTAGGCTGCGTGGGCGTGAATCATACATAAAAATATACGTGTATATACATTCATATGTGCTGCTTCATGCATGTGTGTGCATATTTTTGCACACTTGTTCTGAGCATTGATTTTCCCTCCCTCTAGTTGCACGTGCCGCATTTGAATTGGCCCTACCAATTGGCATCCAATTAGTCCAACTGCTACTCTTACGTTGTCATGTTATTGAGTACGCTTGTCAGCTGTCGAACCGAAAATTTTCCATCTTCACAATCTGTTTGGTTGGAGAGTGGAAAAATGTTTCACCCTCTTCTAGCTTGCTTCCCGCGCTACCGCAATGTACGCAGGTAAACAAGTGGTATGAAGATTCCATGTTTGCCGGCCGTATAGTTGACACCCACAATACAAATCAACAACGAATGCGCAGCTTTCAGCCCACAGCTTTTGCAGGCAGACATCAGAAACTTGCAGCGAAAAGAGCTTTCTCGAAGTGCATCTAGAGAAGATTGCATTGAGGGTTTATTGACTTCACAATTATTATGTGCATTGAGCAACATAAATTTATTTATAATTAAATGCATTATATAGTAATATGTATATACACATATTTGCATGTTCATAACCTGTTTGAATGGATATTCAGTTGGTGGCATCATCATTTTGCATTTATTTATTGACAATTTTCACTTTGACAGCTACATTTCTTAATAAGCATTGATTTTAAATTGTTGTAATCAATAAGTTTTCTGAAGCTTCCGTCACTCCCACACATAGGCAACAACTCTTAAATAGATCCTTAGTCATTCTCTTAACGCATTTAAAAGCTTTGGTGTATCGTAGGTAGAAGTAAGCTTTTGTTCTCTTTTATCGATTTAATGTTTACCATTTTTCTGATTTATTCTTTCTTTTGCTTGCAGTCAGAGGGGAACGATTGTCGTCGCAGTTGATTTAAAGACCAATACAAATAATTCAATAATTGAAATAAATATTATAAATTTATAAATTAAAAGTGTTTGCATTTCTTAATTAAATATGGCGCGTACAAGTAATTTGTTGTTTAATTCGGCTTCGAATTTAGAGACTAAACTGTATAACTGTTAATAAGTTTAAACAAATTGTAAACGCAATTTAACAAAAACATAAATTAAACCAAGTAATTAATAAATAATTAGTGCGTTCGTGCGTGTGTATGTGTGTGTAAAACGGTCCTGTGCAATAATTAGTATAAAAGAGTAAGCATATTAACGTAAGAGAAAAAGAGACGGACAGTTCCAACGAAAGAATCAAAGCTTTCGAACTTGCTCCCGCACACACACAGTAACCAGCTGTCGGTCTCGTTCTCACCTCCACTCGATTGAATTTACCAAGTCTGAGAACGGTCAAGTGCCTAATGGCAAGTTCGCTAAACAAGACGAGACACAGGCGCAGATTGGCTGCGATCTCGTTTCTATCGAATATCTCATTAGATGGCACACACCGGGACACAAAATTTGGCGCAACATTTGGCAGCAGCATCTGCACGCAACCGCAACAGCAGAAGCATTACAATAACAACAACAACGACAAAGGCAACGCAACGGCAGCGTTGGGACTTGGCGCCGGCGGCTATCATCAGCATTATCAACGTAATCATCAGCAGCGCAACAATCAGCAACATCAGCAGCAGCAGCAACAACAACAACAACATCAGCAGCAGCAGCAACATCACCATCAACAACAACAACAACAAAATGGCAAATGCGGTGGCAACACTGCTGCGCTGCTTCTATGCAGCGCCGATGTTCATATGGGCTGCGGTAGCGATGCTGGCGCCGGTCACTGTTGCGGACTGGAGGATTGCGGAGCCGCAGGCATGGGGGGTGCCAGCGATGGTGATGGTTTTAGTGAAATTGAAAATATGGGTCAATACCTGATGAATGTCAGCGAACTGGCCAGCCACAATGCATCCAGCGTTGTGCAGCTTGAGAGACGCAACATAAAGCGGCCCAGCTCATGCGGCCGCCAACAGCAGCAGCAGCAGCAGAAGCAGCAGCAGCAACGTGGCGGCAGCGGTGGATCTGGCGCCGAAAGTGGCAGCGATTCGGATAGCGTCAAGATACCGCTCAAGGTATCCAATTTGGGTAGCGGCGGCGGCGTGGGCGGTGGAATCAAACTGCTGCCATTAAGGGAACGGTAAGCGATAGTTTACATTTTATATTTTATATATCACAGATCACAATTGAATAATTCGCAACATTTTTTGTTGTCAAAATTAAAAATTCAAATGACTAAGATTAATTTCCAAAAAAATAAAAGTATTTTTTATTTGTACATTTTTTTTTCTCGTAAATTACATAGTTTTCGAGTATTCAAGGTGAAAATAATATGATTATATAAAATTTATATAAGAACATGTGTAAATATGTATGTACATATATTGAATATCAATTCTTCAACTATGTTTGAAATACTAAAACAAATCTGAAATTCTTATGATTTACACGTCAACTCGATCAGTATATAGTATATATAGTATATATATATATATATATATATATATATATATATATATATATATATATATATACTATATATACTATATACCCCCTGTAATACAACTGGACTATTGACCGTTGTGTGTATGTGTATGTGTATGTGAGCGAACTTCCAAATTAGTTCACACAATTGACACCAGGTGTTGCCTTTGTTTACAAACAAAAACAATTGCTTATCGAATGTATCAAATTGAATGTACAGTAGAGTCCCAGTAATGCGTTGCTTCTTAAATGCAAACCCACAATTCTGAAAAATGTGGTTCATTTGGAAAAAAAAAACTGATAATAACATATTAATTTATCCCGATAATCGAATTCCTGTGCAATTTGTTTAAAATGTGATACCCTTCGCCATATCAAATTATTGGGATTTAACTGTATATAGAACGCCTTATTCAGCCCCTATACTATCAACGACTGACTGTATAGCTAATTCAATTACTGTCACTGTCGGAACTTGAAAATGCTTAAACATATCATCAGATATACAGATGTATATAAATATGTGTATAGTATGTATTTTTTGGCATCCCCTTTGACGTATGCATCTCGATCTGACGCAGCGCCAAACACCGCTACATCGGTAAGCGGACAGTGGGACAGACCGTATTTTCACAGCTAGCTGAATATAGTGTGTGCGGAACTCATGTTGCTTTTGTTGCTCATCAGTGTCCATCCCATTGAATTCAGTTGGACGTGCGCCTGCTCAATTCATGCAAATCAAAATGCCTCATTCAGTAGCAGTTGCCGCAAATTAATCAGCGGACGGCGCGAAAATTGTTGTTATTGTCATTGCATGTTCACTTAATTTGGGCTTTTATTTGCTGGCGCTTGACAAATGTGTCACAATTGTACGACTCCCTCAAACACCGGGCCTATCCCGAACCAATTACTAGACTATATACTTTTGTGTTGTACGCCGACCTGTCATTACCTTTTATTATTAATGCGTTTCGCTTTTGTTTGCTCTTTATTGACAAGCGCAACCGACTTCATGCTATTGGCACACGCAAGTCCCGTTTAACAGTCTGGAGCCACGCAAGATATTTGCAATTACGCAAAATTGTATTCATTGTGTTGACAAAGTTAAGTTTTTTGTGATATTTTCAAAGTGCATAGTAAAGTAAAGATTATAAACCTACCTTGAACCCCATACAAGCGAAAAGAGAGCCGCCTCTCTTACTCTGTCATTCGCATTGATGCATTCTGACATTGCACTCCCACTTCCAATCAGAAAAGAGCTTTCGCTTCAATGTTAATGCGTTGTTCGTGTTATTAAACTTGTCTAGACAGCGTGTCAACATACATATATACATATATACATACATGCACAAATTGGCGTGTAAATTCTTGCACCATGTACACGCATTCATATGCAGGTATGTACATATGTACATACATACATCTACAATAGTGCGAAGTGTGTGCTCAACGCTTTGTTGCTCTTGCATTTGGCAACCTCACTGCGCTTTGACGAAGTGACCTTGTTTCTCTTGTTGTTCTCCTCGCACTGTGTACTTATTTTTATTGGTTTATTTTGTTCTGCCTGTTGCAGCTTTTGAGGTGTCACTTACCTGCTCTCCCTAATTGGTTTCTTGAAGTTTCTGTTAATAACATTCGAAGATCTGAATCTTTGTGTATCGATCAGAGTGCACCACTAATAAAGTTTCATATAAGGCTGGTGATGTGATGATATTTATTATCAAGCTAATGGTCAGAGAGTACTTAGTACGGACGTCAAAGCGGTTTAATGTCATCTGATAAGATTATGGCCAAAGTGTATTATTAACACAAAAATCTAACTATATCTTATAGAATATATACAACACTTGAAAGCAACCATCTGTATGAATTGGCAAATATTAACTGATACAATAAATAAACAAGTAGTTCCCTGCAAATAACAACAATTTTATGGGAATGATATTGATACATTATACATACATACATACATCGAATAGAACTTATAAGCTTAATAAATACTGTTGTAAAAAATTTAATAGCCTTGTTTTGAATTCTGGATCCTATGTTTATCATCATAACTCATTCTCGAATGATAAATTGCTCAACTTGTTGCACAGCGATAAACAGAATTTGTTTATTTTACAAACAAATTACCCACGAAGCTTCAATTCAAAATTTTGTTTTTTCCGTTTGACAATGTCAGCAAAAAGTTCCCCGTTTAAGAAATGCAAATCTGCACTTGGAAGGAATACTTCCTGTGGGAAACAACTGTCAATAAATGCTGCGCATGCGGGAAAGACGAATTCCACAACACATCGCATAGATAACATTGCTCGTGTGTATATTTGTATGTGCATGTGTGTGCACAAAACTACGTCGCAATAAGGCAAAGCAAAAAGCAAAACAAAATCCAAACTACTTTTAGCGAGTTCTTGTTTTTGTCATATTTTTATTTTTTTAGCCCATTGCTCCGGGTTAAAAAGTTGTTTTGAAATTGGATATATTTTTTGTCTCTTCTCTTTTTTGAAGTGGAAGTTGATGAATGGTCAGCGCTTAAGAAGCACACACAAAATCTGGAATTATTTTGCAGAGGAACGTAAACAAATTTTGTCGGCATTCTGACAAGCCAAGCAAGGCTGAAAGCGCTCCTTCATTATTTTTTTTATCTCATAATTATTTTGTTTTGTGTTTCTCATGCGCTTACTCTGCGCTCTCTTTGTTGTGCTCAGGAATTGCGTCATAACACATGTGTACAACCATACATACATATGTATGTATATGAGACGCGATTAAGCTGTTGCTCTCCATTTCAAGGACACGCAAATGCCAAGCAAGTATGGCAACGCCGGCCGCACATTGCCAGAGGTCTTCCGTCCTGTGCTGCTGTATTTCAATGTCAATGTCAGGGTTGCCCAATAACCTGTACACTTCGCACAGCACAGCACAGCTTTTGTCTTCCCTCCCCATCAACTTACACACATACAATGTATACATGTATCGCTCTCTTTGCCTAATCAATGGCGGCTGTTTCTTGTGTGCTTAGGGGCGGCTTCTCTGCAAACTGGGTAACCTTGAGAACAGTTTTTGCTTCTGGAATTCTGCCTTTTGGCATGCCTCTGTTTAGCGGCGTCGTAATTAAAACCGGTTAGGTGGTTGTGCAAGTAGTAGTCGCTTCGGCATATCCTGGCTTGCCTTTAGTGCATTTTGATGCTGTACACATGGCAGATGACTTATAGTTGTGCATTATTAGAATATATGTATGTATGTATATGTATAAATATTTTGCATGCATTTATTCAAGGTCAGCTGTAGGGGTGTAAAATGGGTAAATGTGTCAGTGGTGCAATTATTACAATAGAATGAATGTACACACACATATGTACATACACTAGGCAGAAAAAGTGTGCGTACAAATTTTAACCGAAACTTTGACGTTAAATAAAAACTGTTGTGTAGAAGATATTGCCCCAATTTCTTTTTTTATATTAAAAACACATCTATTGTCACTAATTATAGCTACTCTTCATTTATTTAATTCAACAACTTCTTTAATTAAAATTAAAAAAACCAAAAATGCACACGTTTTTTGGCAAGAAAAGTCTGCGTACAGCTGTTTCAAGCTGTTAAAGCTGTGTGGAATGCAAGAAACAGCGATTACCGTTGGATTTTTTTGATGCAGATTATTTTAGTATTATATTAGCAATTAGTATTACTCATTTAAAAGATAAACATCGCATCATATTTAGTAATATCACAACATGTAGCAAAATGTGCAAGAAAATTTCTGTTTTCTACCAAAAATGGTTTTAAAGTTATCCTTAGCTACGCTATTATGCAAGAAAATTGATGTCCTAGTTGTAAGAGATCACTCCTCTATCCAAAAAGTAATAAACAATAGCAAATTATTTGGTTGGATCTTCACAAAGGCCCGATCTGGCCAACCACCTTAGTTCACCCATCGCGAGCAGAGGATTGTAATTCATCCTGGAGTCCGTATTTAGTTGGGTTGTGATCCAAATTGTGTTCCAATATGTTGATATCGTCCTCCTGTCCCATGATAGACTCAATAAATAAAAAAAATTTCCACTCTCAGTACTGTAATGTATACCTACTAAATTATTACACATCATACATGTACTACCGCATTAACTCTGTTTTCGGTTTTTAGAGGTTACCTTTCGCTAATATATTAATTTAAAAGATCTATGACTACTAAAGTAATATTATATCTTCGTAAAAAGGAAATTTGCATTTTTGCAATGATTTGCTTTTTCTCCATGCGAAGAATCACAAAAATCCAAAAATGTAGTTTGCATTGTACTAAATGTATGAAGTACAATCTTTTAGTAGGTATACATTACAGTACTGAGAGTGGAAATTTTTTTTTTTTATTGAGTCTATCATGGGACAGGAGGACGATATCAACATATTGGAACACAATTTGGATCACAACCCAACTAAATACGGACTCCAGGATGAATTACAATCCTCTGCTCGCGATGGGTGAACTAAGGTGGTTGGCCAGATCGGGCCTTTGTGAAGATCCAACCAAATAATTTGCTATTGTTTATTACTTTTTGGATAGAGGAGTGATCTCTTACAACTAGGACATCAATTTTCTTGCATAATAGCGTAGCTAAGGATAACTTTAAAACCATTTTTGGTAGAAAACAGAAATTTTCTTGCACATTTTGCTACATGTTGTGATATTACTAAATATGATGCGATGTTTATCTTTTAAATGAGTAATACTAATTGCTAATATAATACTAAAATAATCTGCATCAAAAAAATCCAACGGTAATCGCTGTTTCTTGCATTCCACACAGCTTTAACAGCTTGAAACAGCTGTACGCAGACTTTTCTTGCCAAAAAACGTGTGCATTTTTGGTTTTTTTAATTTTAATTAAAGAAGTTGTTGAATTAAATAAATGAAGAGTAGCTATAATTAGTGACAATAGATGTGTTTTTAATATAAAAAAAGAAATTGGGGCAATATCTTCTACACAACAGTTTTTATTTAACGTCAAAGTTTCGGTTAAAATTTGTACGCACACTTTTTCTGCCTAGTGTACATACATACATGCGTTTGTTTACCTCGTTACGTACTGACGTTTGCTAGTATGCAATCTTATGAAATCTTAGTTAATTAAATATGAACATTTTTAACAAGTATATAACTTAAAAAATAAATACTAATAACAAACTGATATTTGCTACAAAGCAAATATTTCCATTTGATATGCTCCAACCAAACGGAGTTCCATTCTCTTAAATTGCGGCCCTACTCTCTTTGCGGTCATCATGCGCTGTATATGGCTGATATTTTGCAGTTGATTCATTGTATGCCATTCGTTTTGCAATGAGTGCTGGTAAAAATACTATACACGAAAATGACGACGAAATAAGCAAAGAAAACAAAACAGCAAAAATAAAAGCAACAAAACAAAACAAAGGGGCACAACTCGATCAAACCGCTTTGAACCTCTTTGAGCTGCTTGCTTCGATCGTATACTTCAAATAAAGTCAGAAAACGACAATAACAAAAAGCATATGTATGCATGTATGTACATGTGTAGATATGTACATACATATGTATGTATGTATGTAAGTATGCCTGTGTGACTGAAAGCTGCTCTCCGATAAGCGACAAAAATCAAACAGAGGCAAACTTTTGTTGACATTTGGACGCACACTATGACTTGTACAGTCAACACTGCGCCCACTCACCCACAGTGGTCATTAGTCTTCACTGTACTTTAGCATTAAATGCTTGTGCTAATCAACAATGTCTTCGCTTTTATCAGATTGCTATTGTTATACATATGTATGTATGTACATATGTATGTAGATCCCAGTGACACTTTATTTGGCCAACAAACTGATAATTTAAATATTGTGCTAATTAGAATGCTTTATGATCTAATTTAAATACATACATATTGCTGTACATATGATGTACAAAATGATGTATTATATGTAAAAACTTCTACCTTTATTGCCGGCCATAATCTTTATCGTTCATCGTTTATACTATGTCTTTATGACAGTGTCTGGCTGACTGTTGATTTGTCCTTCCCCCTCCCCTCCCCACTCCACTCCTCAGCAATCCTCTCCTCACCACTCCTCTTTCAGCTGATCTATCGCCTGTTGATTGACAAATGTTATGTAGCTTTCGATGCAATTTTCATTGCATTTGCAACCATTAATTAAATCTCCAATGCAATTCGTAAACAAAGGCGTGACTGAGAATACGCCCCTTGATTTGCGTGAAAGTCAAAAACATTTATGTAAAACCTCTTGCACAATACGTTTGTTTATATTTACCTATTTAATTCATACATAGTGAACGAAAATGTAATTGAACATTTTCTTATTGACATCTAACTAGCTTCTGCCAGACTCAAATGTTAATAATTTTTAGCTTGGCACGTGAGGCGATATCTTCAAGTGGTTCGAAAGAACAATATCATAGTAACATACTGATAATTGATTTCAATTATTGCCAAACAATAACAGAAAGCAGGTGATAAGCACAAGTGAGAATTGATTTAGAGAACCAAATAAATGTGATTCCAAAAATTTCCTTTAAAATACATACATATGTTTATAAATATTTGGAAACTCTGTTGGACTTCTACTTTATAAAAAAATCAACAATCCTTAAATATATTAATATTTTATTACATTGCTATTCATGTTTGATTGAATATTGTAGAAAAGATTGGAAGTATTTATTTTTCAATGTCATATGCGAAAAGTATCCTTTTTGAAAATTGCCCAGAATTACATTTTATGTAATAATATATTATTTTAACCGCCTCGATTCGACAAAATTGAAACTCTTCTTCTTTATTAAGGTATTGAAGCGTCTTTGAACAACCATCAAAGCCGAAGAAGTGTCAATTAAAGGTAATATTAAATTGAATTAAATGTAATGTTGCTTTTGAGTGTACACTTTTTAGTAGGGTTAATTTTAAAATAAAAAATAAATTATATGACATATTATATGAATAGAAAATATTGAAAAAAATACGTTAATAAAGATAATAGCTATGTTTACAAAAAAGAATTTTGAAAATATATGAATAAATGGCTGAATAATTAAGTTGAAAGTTTTATGTCGCATTTTTTTCAGGATGTATGCAGACTTTTGCGGCTAGGTGTATGTATGTACATACACATATGTGTATAATTACACATCTAACTGTTCATCAGTTACAATTTTTGTTAAGTGGTAATTATTTGTAAGCATCGGTTTCGTATTCCTGATTATCACAACATTTTATAGGAATTGTGTTGAACGATGAATGCTTAGTTTTCAAATCTCTTCTACTTATCAATTTTCCCGTCATTGTAAGAGTATTCACTCATTTCTGTGTAAAAGTTTATAGAAATTATTTACTTACTAATTTTTGAGAATACCATTAAATTATATTTGCATATTGATAAATAGTTTGCAGAATATCACATATATTGGATTGCAATATTTATATAGTATGTTTGCATGTAGAATAATTGTTGAATATACATACATATGTATGTCAATTTGCCATCCCTATATCAATTTAATAATCAAACAAAATATATATGTATATATGTATGTACATGTGCAATAATTGTAATCTTCAAATGTAAATGTGAATGCGTTTGTTTATTTACTTTTGTATAATGTAAGTGCACAACTGCAAATCACGATTCCTTCAGCTTATAATCAATTTGACTAATGAATCAGTAAAATCGGATTTTCATTAGCATGCAAATTTAGTATCAAATCCATATATAGCGAATAATTGATAGGTTATTCAATCAATTTGTTTGCTTTCAAATTTGACTTTTGATTGCAAGTGACTTTGAAAATCGATTTCACGATATTCAAATATCGCTGCGCCTATCGAATAGGCGCACAGTTCAGAGAAGCAGATGACGGTATTCGAAAAGAGCTCAAGAAAAAAAGAGAAAACTACGAAAATACAAAAACTAATGCTGAACAGCTCACAAACACACACATACAAATACAATGACCGCTACCTGCGGAGAACCGCTGCAACTCCCTGCCGCTCTCTCTTAGACACACACAAACACTCCCTCTCTCGCAAACTATAGTTATTAGAGATGGCCGTGGATAGGCATTTTGTGACACAACTCAACACGCACTTTTCCCCACTTTATTATAACACCAAGAATAAAAGGATGCAAATCGGTTAACTGACTAGTCTCTGTCGTAAATTTATGTAATATGTTAGTGGCATGGTGACAATTTTGATATCATGACTATTCCCAGGTAATGTTCAGGATGTGTTTATTGAATAGAAATGTGTATATGTATGTATATTGTCAGCGTATATGGTGCAGTTAAGTTGGGCGATATTCAGAAATCATTGCGGTTAAATTATTATTTTTTTATTAATAATATTAATAATATTAATAATTATTATTTATTAATAATAGTAATAAGAATTATATATATGTATAATATATAATAATAAATATTTATTAGCAAATATATCAACCAAGATATTCGACTTTCACAGTTGTCATCGCCCATCGTGTCACGCAGTGCGATGGAAACACGGGCCATACCCAGCTCTAAACATACGCATTCTTTTAAACTGACTCACGCACTCCAACGGACGCACACATGCACATATTCGGTCTTCTAAAGAGTCAATAAATACGTTACGTAACCTAATAATCGTTCATGTGTGCGTGGCCCTTTCGGAAGCATGCTACATATGTATGTACATACAAATGTGTATACCTTATAGTATAGTTGTAAACATATGTGCACGGTAAGCATGTATGAGATTGTTTGTAAGTTTGTGTGCTGCGTGACCTTCCCTTCGTTGGTTTTGCTGCTTGTGGTTTACTGGCAACTCTGAGCGCCTATTAGAATACTCCAACTAATTAACGGGTTATGACAACCTAGGCGCCACTTCATCATCCAAAAACCACTTTGTGCGTTCGTCCCCCATTATACCCCCAGCTCTAAAATCTTGCCTAATTAATGCAAACGATATTTTAATGATAATCCACTGCACATACATAAATAAATTTATATGAAAATGAATGTATGTGCGTATGAAACCTCGATCTAGACCAATTATCTCAAGGTAGTTTGATAGGCGCACATAAATACGTAGCTAACGGTCTGCCCTTCCAGTAGTTGCAGCTACTTTTGTGTTCATTATCAAATGACGCATTAAATAACCATAAACACAATGACACCAAGACATAATGTCTGCCGGCTGCTGCCTGTTGTTGCTAGCTGGGAGACCAAATGAGTTTGAGTTGTGCATGATCGTTGCAGGGAACCTGCACAGATCCAAACATTCGTATTTGGTCTACAATTTCTGCGCCCCTGGGAAAATATCGATCACCTCGTTTGGGGTGTGTTTGTCTGTGTTTTCATCTGCTTTAAAAGAATGCGGGCAGCAATGGAAGCCAGAAAGAGACAAAACTGTTGTTGTAGTATGTGTGGTAGCAGTTTATTGTTGAACTGCGTATGTGGATAGAGAGAGAACTCATACCGCTGGTAAACACAGTGGGACATGGAGAGGAATACCGAGAGAAACCATTTAGATTCCACAGAAAATGCACAACTCATGAAAATGTGGAAATAAACCATTGAATATTTCTGTTTAATATAAACAATAATTAAAATTATTTAAAAAAATAGTATCAAATTTACATTCTGTTCGTGACTTGACCTCAGACACTAAAATTGTAAGAAATGTACATACATATAATTCCTGTGATATGAATTTCGTGAATACAATTTGTTCGGGAATTTAGTATGTTTTAAATCGAAAACGTGAGAAAAACAAGCAATTAAAACAAAAATACACACTCATTTCATTAAATTGAAGAAATTGCAAAGCATTTTCGCGTTGGTTTTCGGCTACTTTTGAGCCCCTATTGACGGTTACATGTAGTTTGAATGGAAATGATGAAAATATTGAAACCGAATTCTATAATTCCAATTCATTTATATCTTATACTTGTGATGTTGGTCTCTTTGCAGCACCTTCAGCAATGGTGCCGGCGAGCAGAGCTTGCAACCGGAGAGACGAGCGCGGTTAAATACAGCGCCAGGTATGCGCGGAACCGCTGCCAGCAATGTGAATATCATGGGCAGCGGAGGTCTGAAGCGCAACTACAATATACGCAGCGGTTCTAGCGCTAGTCACATAACGGATGACAGCAGCACCGAGAGTTTGGCACCGGCTGGGAACTTTGCCGGTAGCTTCCGTAACAGTCTCAGCAAATCGGTGCAGATAACTGACGGCAGACGGGGGACCGGTCCAGCACTGGGACAGCGTGATGAGCGCATGGTGCTAGTATCGCGAAAGGTGCCATTCTTAATCTTTAGCGCCTTGCCATACTACAAAGGCAAGAATGGGCGGTAAGTTTTAGCAATGAATGATAATATTTGAAATATCTTATAAAATAATATGCTAATTCTCTCTAAATAGGGCTGAGCTGCGCAAGGAGGATCGTCGTAGACGGAATACATCCACATCCCGACCCTTGAGCTCGATAAACGATGCACCCTTCGATCCATTTGATTTACTGGGCATACAGAAAGCCGAAAGTGGTCAGGTAAGCGAAAATCGCATAAATATATTTTGTTAACAAATATTAACTCCATTTAATACTTTCTACAGGACATTTCTTATGGCCATTTGTTGATACCATCGCGGCAATATGAAAAGGAACGCAAGAAGCATGGGAATGCCTCAACGAATCCTTCGATATTTGAGAGTCAAATGGAGATTACGAGTACAGCAGCGTTACGTAACCATGGCATAGCGAGGTTTGTGCCAAAACTACAGACATAAAGAAACGGAAACATTCTTCACATTATAATCCCATTTTACACACCATTATAAACATGTATAACCTAATGACTCATATCAATATGCCTCATTAATCATCATTGTATAATCCTATATATCGGGAACAACAGCCTGGGCTGTATATATATGCATATACAAGTATAGATATAATTTACTTGGGTTGTTTGTAATATCCGATTAGTTATAGATCTTCCTCTAGTGGTTCCTTCCGCGGTCAATCCTTACCGATTTAGGAGTACAAAGTTCCTTTAAGAAATTTATGGAAACTCGGCCATTATACAAATACTTCCGATATTTTCTGCATTGGTTTTCGTAAATAATTTGTTTTGTTTTTTGGTCAGCTGTTACGTAAATATTATTCACAATTGCTGACAACATAGAGTCTTGAACTGTCTTTAAATTTCTTAGTCATCGACATTACGTGAAAGGGGGATCGTATGACATTAACTGTGGATTTATGACTTAATCAGCTTTATGAGGCTATCGAAAACAAATGCTGACTTAGCAAAGTATTGTAATATGTATGTACATAAATATCTGAATGTGACGTTATATGTACGAAAATATATGATAATTTGTTGAGCGATAGTAAAATAGACGATACCTTAATTAGGGTTACTTATTATTGACACAGATATCTTATATAACAATAACAAATTAAGAACCCAAAAACTACAACAAATGAAAGTTCCGATGCATTTTGTACCATTAACTTATTGCTAATCATATAACGCTTTGCACTACTTCGTTTCAGCACAAAAACCATAACCAAACGTCAAGGCAAATGGTAAATTTTTGATGCAGCTAATAAATAAACGTTGACAGCAACAACATTGCCAATCTCAATCTCAGTTTGAGATAAAGACATTAAAGACAGATGATATCGATGTGGTTGAGAATTGGCATTGTTTGAGCTTAAATTAACACAGAGCTTTCACTCTTATACTTCTACTTATACTATACTATAGTACACTATCCTACATGCCACTAACCAAATTCACACTTCACATTTGCACACATTCGAAAACAATCTGCAATAAAAAATTAAAAACGCTTCAACTAACTCGGCCAAGTCACGCTTTAGCGCTTGCTCACAAAACTCTGTCTTATGTTTATGATATCATTTTTATATATAAGATACCTATCGACTATATATACATTTGATACATATTGCAGGTGCTTCACCTACGAGAACAACAATCGCAATAATACCGCGAGTCCAACTCCGGAATTGAAGATTGACATGGACATGGAGAGCATTATACTACCAGGCGATGCACCTCGAGGGCTACCAGTGAGACCAGTCCATCCATCCACACTAAATATGATTGCTAACTATGATTACTTTGCAGTATCAACAATACTCGGCTAGCATCCTGGATGATCCGGAGCTGATCGCCGGAAAGCACAGAACTTTGTTGACCTTCACGTCGTACATGACATCGGTTATTGATTATGTGCGTCCATCTGATTTGAAGAAGGAGCTAAATGACAAGTTTCGCGAGAAGTTTCCGAGCATACAGCTCACCCTAAGCAAATTAAGAAGGTGTGCATAAAACAAAATATACTATCTACCTAGTACTTATTAAATATTCGAATATATTCTAATATGATTTGCAGCATCAAAAGGGAAATGCGGCGCATTAATAAGCTGGACTCTCGTATTGATCTGGTGACCATATCGCAGGCCTATGTCTACTTCGAGAAACTGATACTGGCCAACTTGATTAACAAAAGCAATCGGAAATTGTGCGCCGGTGCCTGTATGTTACTTAGTGCCAAAATGAATGATGTGAAGGGCGATGCGCTCAAGAGTCTGATTGAGAAGACGGAGAATGTGTTTCGTCTGAATCGCAAGGAGCTAATCTCTTCGGAGTTCGCTGTGCTAGTCGCATTGGAATTCAGTCTGCATGTGCCCATGCACGAGGTGTTGCCGCATTATCAGCGTCTTCTCTACGAATCCTAGAGTTGGCCACGGCGCTGCGCCGAAGGACGTTTAACGGCGGCAGCGCAGGCAGCTGTAGCATTGGCAACAGCTACCACTAGGCATCACTTGCGTCGCAAGGGCAGCCGAAAATCGTAGAGCATAGCATACATTTGGGCTCAACGTGACTTGTACTTACATTGCATAGTTTCGGGTGTTGGATTTTAATACAATATATGGAGTAATTCAATATTATTGTTATTTAAAGCAAATAATCTATAAATTTATATAAGAATTGACACAATTGCATAAGGTGTGAAAAAAATACATAAGTACGATAAATAGTATATTCTTAAACCCCATGGGCGATAGGCGCTTCCATAAAAATGAACTAGATCCTAAGTGTTTTTCTTTTTGGTAGTTTACGAAATACATTTACCGATTACTTTGCTTTTTAATATACATATATCGAGAATGAATTAATGAATAAAAATGACAATGCTTATATAAACCCCAACATAATTGCATATAAATTTTACATCTATAAGTACATACAAACATCGTATTTCATACGTGCATAGGAATACTAAAAGATACAATGTAGCGATAACTGGCTTATCAATTTCAGTTAGCGGTCACTCGGGTGCATTCTCCCCCCGCATTGCAACAATCACCACATAACGTGTAAATATTCAAATTCAAGCGACGGCATTTTCGACCACTCAGTACACCGCATGATCTCTGCTTCTACTCAATTGCTGTGAGCCGCATCAGCAAAGCTAACTAATCCGCCCCAACAAAGCAAACTTGTTGAAGCTGTACAAATTGAAAATCCCTTTTACATACATATGTATGTATGTACATATGTAAATAAATAAAGTCAGGTCTGTTTTCACGTTGATTTCGTTAGTTTGGGGCCTAATTGGCTACTTGTTCAGGCTGGTTGAGCTCATCAATCAAAAATCAATAAACAATTTGCGATCGATTATTTGTCAGCGCAACAGGCGTTCAGCAGAGAGCAACAGGCAACGGAACAGAACAGAACAGCCATCACATCTCATAAATTACAACAATTCACTAAACTGTTCTGTTTTGGGTCTATATAAGCAAATGCGGGCCCCGATAACCCAAAAATAATAAACACACACATGCGTACACATACTATATACATACATACATATACATATGTACATAACAATATGTCTGTAAGAGCTTGGAGTCGAGGTCCCACTCATGTGCATTACATTTGTTGTTTGTTATTGTTGTTAACATAAAACTCTTTTTTCCCCTGTGCGTCTCTCTCATTCTCTGTTTGATAACCTCAGTGGTATTGCTGCTGCTTTGCTACTGCTTCCTCTTCAATTATTTTGGGCAGCCAGCAAATCAGCAACAGGTCTCTGCTTACTGCAACTTGATACGTGCCTTGTATTCTCTCTCTCTCTCTCTCTCTCTCTCTCTCTATCACTTTGTGAATATGTGTGTGTGTGTTTGAGAGTCAGAGAGAAAGAGTTTCCACTCTCAGTGTTCGCGCTGCATTGTAATCAGCTGTTGTCTTATCAGCAGTTCGTGTCGTTGAGCCAAACAAAGAATGCGAACGGTGTTCAATTACAATGTACGCAACACAATTCAATTTTAATATAGCATTAACAACTTTTATGCATTCTATCTCAGCAGCACATATGTAGATACATATGTATGTAATATATTCCACCATATGTACAAACATTCATATATAGATAGCACAATATTGGTTGTACATGGATCGACAGGGATTGTAAACAATATTTAAGAGTTCTAAAAAATATTCATGCCTTAAGTAGCCGTCAAGTACACAAACATATGTATGTACATGTGTACATACATATGTATGTATGTATATTGTATGTGTGTAAATACAGATAAATATAATTGTAAACATGCATATGCATATACATATGTACATATATATATATACATATATACATATGTATGTATACACAATCGTTTTTAATAAGTTCACGGTCCAGTGGATGTTACAAACGAACCGCATGTTGCTGCATAATGAAAATGCTTAAAACTAATTACTGTGAAAGCAACGCCGAAATCGATGCAATGTGAGCAACCCCCCACCATTAACAACAACAGCAACAACATCTTCACACTCTCTTCCCAGCTCGCTGGTTCGCTCCCTCACTCTGACTCTTTGTATATTCTACTGTGTTCTCCTGCCTCTCTCTCTCACTCACTATCTCTCACACACTCTCTCTTTGTTGACTGTTCTTACTTTCTATGACTGTTGCTTACATCTCGTTCTGGACTCCTGTTCGCCTGTTAATTACGCTTGCTGCCTGTCTAGGCTGTTCCAAACAGTATTTATTTGTTTAATTTATTACTCATTAGCACGCAAGACGTCTGCAACGTTGACGACTTCTGCCATTTTTCGGCTCATTTATTAAGAAAAGGCCAAAACATACACACACACACACACACACACACTTACTTACATATATGTATATACAAAGGCAGACACATAAACATTCAGAACACATACACCCTCCCTCTATGGGTTGTAGCCATGTTTCCTCAACACAGAGTAGTAAAAGTTTTTCATTAAAATCTCGTATTTATTTCGTTCATTAAGTTGCCGTTGCGCACTTTTTTGGTCTCCTCCTACTGAACGAACAGAGTGCTAGAGAGCAGACCAAGAGCAAGACATGGTATGTGTGGCAGGGTGGGGATTCTAGTTGGCAAGCTGACAGTCCGAATGAAAGCAACCCCACATGGCCTTATCTATTGCGGCTTTTGTTGTTCGTTAACAGTTTTAGTTAGTTAGTGGCCCACTATTTAACTTTTCTGGCGTCTCCTTCGTCTCTGCCAGATTACCCTCTCCTTTCCACTTCTTTGCTTTGCTTTGGCCACGCGCTCGACGATGATTGGAAAGTTCTGTCTGCATTTTCATTTGCGACGTCCCGCTGCTGGCGCGTTTCTTGTGCTCGCTACTGCTACTGCTGCTGCTTCTGTCGGTGACGTTTCTGCTTCTGCTCACGATGTTGTTGTAGCCACTGCCACTACTGCTGTCGCTGCCGCTGCTGCTGCTGCCGCTGCTGTTGATGCCGCCGCTGCTGCTGCTGCTGCTGTTGCTTCTGTTGCCTGTTTGCGAGCTGCGGCTTTCTGCACGCCTGATACCGTGCGCCGAGTTAATTGGTTTGCAAACAAATTAACCAACGTGGGTGTGTACGTTTCCTAATTAGCAGCTTTTGTAATTAAATATGCCCGCAGCCATTCAGACACATACACACACTTACTCACACACATACTCTTATGAGCATGGTCTCGCTCTCTCTCTCTCTCTCATTCCCTCTGTCGTTCACTCTCTCTTTCTTTATTTTTCTCTCTCTCTTTCTTTCTTTCTCTTGCCATAACGGTCCGTGTGGCTGTGGCTCAAACAGTGACAGGCTTGACGGGGGCCACATGGACTGGACTAGGCAATGAACAGGCAATCCCCTTTAAAGCACGCCCCAGCCAATAACAGAATAATGGGCGGGGAAGAGTAGGGCATTGAGGCAGGCAGCAATGCTGACGTCCCGAATGAAAATGCATTTTAATTAGGGGTTTTTGTTGGCTTTTGTTTTTAGTTCTTTTTTGCACGCTGCTGGTGCGCAGCTTTGGCTTCGTTCATTAGTCGAATGGAAGCGTAGGGTTGTCAAGCGGCATAAAGATAATTTAATGTGTACAAAAATGAACCAGTGTCGATTGTAAAGGTCTGAATAAGATCAATCTATAAATGCAAATTAATAATACAGACATACATAGGTAATTTAAAATCATTTATATATAATGATTTTGAATAATTTGCGGCGATACGCTGACAACCCCGCCACCTACATACATACATACATACATACATATACAATGAGACCTCTGCTATACCAAAGATGAAACACCCCCCACCTGCCACGGCTGTGCAGTAGTTGCCATTCATTTGATTGTACTTTTTGTTGTTCAATTGAATTGAATTCAATTTGAGCAGCAGTAGCACCGAAAAGGGTCCAATTAAAAAACCACAACAATTAACGAGCCAAGTGAGTTAACTTGGCATAAATGGAATTTTAATTGGCAACATGAGAGCGTCAGGCAACAACAACGTTAATTGTGCCATGAACGGGAGCCGAGTGACTCGCTGAGAGTGACGATAAGTGAGTGGCTGCAGTGGCCATAATACAGGCACAGGAGAACAGTTGCAGAGCGAAGGAAAAGAGAGTAACAGTGAACGAGAAACAGAGAGAGTGTGCTATTGGAATCGGTTTGATGGGAAATGTGGGGAATGGGAGGTTGGGATAGCAGCAGCTCGTTACGAGACGAGGAGTAGTAGTTAAGTAAATGAGCATTTTGTTTCACTAATGAACACTAATGAATGCCGGAGACAACACTTGGGTTAAGCTGTATGTATGTATGTTTGTGCATCTGCGTCTCTCTCTCTCTCTCTCTCTCGCTCTCTGTGTGTGTGTGTGTGCGTGTTTGTGTTAGTGTGTGTGTGTGTGTGCTGCCTTTGTTGGTTTGGGGTTTTGTGTTGTTAATTAATAAACACGAAAGCCAGGCAAAGCCTAGTCCATTGTGTTTGTGCGTCTGCCTCTCTCTTTCTCTCTCTCACTCTCTCTCTTGCGCTCGGGTGAGTATGTTTGTGTGTGTGTGCCCAGTTTTGAAGGGGTTAAAATAAGCAATTAGTTGGATTTTCAACTAGGCGCACAGCAAATGTATAGCCGACGAAACCGGCAACAGGCAATAGCAGCCAACTGGCAGCAGGCAGCAGGCGACTTTGGGAGGCAAGCCGACGATGACATGAAAAACTTTTAAACTGTTGCCGACCCAACGCGGTCGGAGCATCGCTTCTTCTTCTAACGAGCAGCGCATGGGAACCGCTGCCGCTGCTGATGCTAGTGCCGTCGTTGCTTTGGGGTCGAGTTACCAGAGTCAGTGCCACCGACAGAGCGAGAGCAATCCCGAAAGAGACCTGAAAGTTCATTAACGACTTTGGTATGTAAGCCTGCCACGCATTGCCTCTCTGTATTTGTGTGTACGTTTGCCGCCAGAACAGAAGGTCGGAAAAAATTAAGCGTCCTGTCGTCCACCCCCTTTCGGTAATTATTGGAGACTCTAATTAGTGTGACGACATTGGAGTGGATTTGCTGGCTAAATATGCACACTTTAAGCCATTTCGAGGGCTTGTCTATGTTGATAAACATGTCCTATACACTAACTCCTGCTATCGATTATTGCGACTTCCCCAGAAGACGGCAATGGAAACAGTACTAAGATTGCATGAAAATTCAGATAGAGAGTATCGAAATTTTTCATTATTGTTTATTAATTAATTATTTGAGTTGCAGAGTGTGTTGTTGCCTTTTTAATAATACTCAAATTTCTATAAATAAAACATAAAAGAAATAGTCGGATGGGTTCGACTATGAGATACCCTGTATATATGTCCCCATTAAGACAATCACGTGGGAATGCAAACTCGTCATCGCATTGAAATTTACAAGCTAGGCGAATAATGGTACATATGTACATAATATATTTTATATATGTACTTATGTATGTACATAAGGTTTTTACCTTTTGTTTAAAGAGCACAGGATTTAAGAAATAGTCTTTATAAGAAGAGCATCCACTAGTCGATCAGTGCCGAGAATATCAAATATGATAATTACTTCCTCACAATATCGGTCTGATTTGATCAAGAAAACAAGCCCGCAAATAAATCTTGGCAATTGCTAAAATTAAAATAAAATCACAAAGAAATCAATATGTCTATGTTATTTAGAATGAATCATATGAATCTCGGCAGTGGCAACAGCCATATTAAAATGTCTGGCAGCCTGGATTCAGTTTAAGACAACAATCATTGGCAGTCGGACTGCCTTTTTCTACGTGCTGCTGTTCGAGGTGGCGTTTAATTTGTCGACTTATATGGTAAGCCTCAGAGACACGGAATTGTTGACGCTTCGCAACGTGTCGCATTGTACTGTTACTGAGATCTCGCTCAGAATCACAAATCAAAAATATGCAAACCTGTGGAGGAGTTAGCGATCGCGGAGATCAGACAGCTCAAGCTTGACACAGCAAACCCGTTCCGAGGTGAGTTATAACTGACGTCACCGATTTAAATGTTCGTGTGGGTCGCTAGTTGGGAGCTGTTTAGCCCAAGCTAAAAAACAATCCCCCAGCAGACTGAGTGAAATCATATTTTAGAATATCGCCGTCGGATGAACGACTTAATCGAGTTTTGTAACGTGTCGAGCGAACATCGTTTACGGTAGACCGAAGCTTCCACAAGCCCAAAGTGAGATAATGTCGCAGCGAAGAAAGGACGATTATATTCCCATTAAGTGCGAGGGTTGGAACGGCAAATTCGAGTATCCAGATGGTGCTGTCAACAATGTATCAAAAGTCCGCCGGTATAACCAAAATGTAACCAACACCAACAATTTCTATGGATTTTGCAATGAACCGATTGTCCTGCCTCCGACATGGGACGGTACCTTCGTTAAAAGCGGCGAAACACGCATGAAGCCTGAACGCAATCGATCCGACGATCAGGATTACTTCGACTATAATACCGATCCCACCATCTTGCCACCCACCTGGAGCGGAGAATTCGTCACAGACCCAAATGATGTTCGCATCAAACCGGAACGTAACTTCTCCGATCCGAGGGACTACGCCGAGGCAAAGAGATTCAGAGTGGTTCAACAATAAATGAGAGTGGTTCGCAGTGAAAGTGAATGTAGCACTTACTAATATCTGATTACTGGATATATACTATTTTACATGTTCTCTTTTGGTTTGCATTGAATCATTAACCTACCTTTAACGTGTTACGGATACCTGCAATATATTTATTTTTACGTTTAATAAAAACACAAATCTTTATGAAAATGATAAAAATCGCAATTTATTTATCCAAATTAACCGTAGATACATACGTATGTTTATATAGAAATATATGTACATATATACACATGATCATATAATTTTCTATTTCGTGTGGGAGATATGAACCTTCGAATCTGGTTTGTAGTTAGACGACCTTCTATGGTTATATTGGCAAGTCTGATGGATCAATAATTTATTCCGTAATAAATATTTGTATACCCTTTTGTCATCGAGTTTTCTACACATGTCTCCATTTATTCATCTGCATATTACATATTTTTTTAATTCGCTTATAATTAATTACTTTTTTTAACTGACAGATTTGTTGCTTGTTCAGTTCTACCTTGCTGGAAAAAATTTACATATGTATGTACATTATATGTACATATGCAGGTACATTGTATGAGGGGAGTGCATACCCCCTATATTAATAAAATTCGTTGGTGATATAATATCCAAAAATATATTTCCCGTTAACTGACAGCCTCATTTATTTCAATGTTATGCAAAGTGCAACAGCTTCAATCTCAGAATATACAACAAAAAATTTAAAAAATAATTATTTTAAAACCCGCCCTCATACATACATACATAGTTAAAAATATAATAACCAAAAGAAATATATTCCACTTGACCCCGACGTGATTTGAACACGCAACCTTCTGATCTGGAGTCAGACGCGCTACCGTTGCGCCACGGAGTCTTCTTTTACCAAGTAGCCAAACCGACCCTTCGGTTCTCTTGCCAAAACATATCAGATATTCTTGGCGTTGCCACTCTAATAAAAGAGACTTTATCTTGAAATATAGATATAATTAAATGGTTATTTTAAGAAAATGTGACTTTAATTCATTAATTCATTGAGTTTTTCTTCTTATTTAATATGTGGCATTTCAAATATATATTTTCAATTAACACAAACCTATAGATATATCGGCAAAGAGAAATTGAAATCTCAACAAACACCCGTTTATCGATAGTATTTGTCATGTCTGTGTAGTAAGTTAATCGCAGCCAACTTCACATCAACGCGTTTTCGGTATAGGTTTTAGCTATTTATTATTCGCAATAAATGCGAATGCAAGTGCGAAAAAACGTATAGCTCGCTATATTTGCGATATATAACAAAACTATATTGAGTTTTAATTAAACGTATCAACGTTGCGTAAATACAACTTTCATTTGCGCTGTTATTCGTTTTTCTTTTTTCACCTCGGCCATTCTAGTGCGCGTGAGTGAGAGTGTGTTTGTGTGTGTATTTTTGTGCGTGACGCGCTGCTGCCGCCATTCAAGATTACAACGAAAAAATGGATTTGGCGAAGCTGGAGAAGATGAAGGTGGTGGACCTACGCAGTGAACTACAAACGCGTGGTCTGGACACCAAAGGAGTAAAAGCCGTTCTCATCGAACGTTTACGGGCACATGTCGAAGGTTCTGCTGCCGGCGATGGAGGTGAGTATGTGTGCTAATGTGTGATAGTGTGAGTGAGTGTGAACGCGGATGTGTATGTGAAAATTTGTTTGTATGTATGCATAATTCCGCTTCGTTCGGTGCCATGGTACATATGTATGTGTTAGTTAGAGTATGAATGCGCGCGTAACTGCGCTTTTATATACATACGTAAATATGTATATGTGAGGCGGCTCAGCGTGGCTTCGTTGTATATGAACCTTATATAACCGAAAGACCAAGACAAGGATTAATTCCATACTATAATTATAATATATTATAGATGGTGCGCCATTAACACCACGACGCCAGCGTCGCACGCGTTCCATGTCTCGCTCACCATCCCCTGTAGCATCTGCTCCCGTTGCAACCGAGCCCGAACTAGAAACACTGGAGGAGGAAGAGGCTGCTGAGCAAGGGTCAAATGAAAAGCCCGACTCTGTGCCAGAGGTGGAGGAGGATGATGTTCAGGAGCAAGAAGAAGAGTCCAATAATATGGAAGATGAAAACGAAGAAGAAGAACATGAGGAGCCAGATACAGCTGCTGAATCTGAGGTTCAACAGACAGAAGAGCATGAAGATGTTGAAATGGAAAACGATGTCTCAGAAAAGCAATTAAAGGAACAAGTCGATTCCAACGATTCGAATGAGCAGGCAGAAAAGGATCATTCTGAAGAGCGTGACGATGCTGATTCCTCGGATAAAACTGCTCATCGATCCAATGGTGACGGCGATGCCGACAAAATGGAGGTTGACGAGACAGCTGCGGGTGAAGCCGCAGCTGTTGCGAAGGCAAATGATAAGGATAACGACAAGGAACAAGAGAAAGAGAAATCGAATGAGCGCCGAAAACGTTCCCATAGTCGTTCACGTTCGCGCAGCAGCTCCCGATCTGCCAAACGTCGCAGTGGCGATAAGCGTGAATCCAAAGCGGCGCCAGCTGCCGAGGAACGCACTGTGGCCGAGGATGAGCCCACAATGACGGAGAATCAAGTGGGACTCAGTTGGTGTAAGTCTCGTCTCTCTTAATGTTTTGATGTTTTGATTTTACTGATCGTTATCTTATATTTATTAGTCGACTCCGATTTGCATCTGCGCATCGATTCTAGCAACTATACAGCAGCCAAGCCTCTGACTGCCGAGATCTACTCGCTGATATGGTCGGGTGCCAGAGCCAACTATGGCGTCCGTGAGGGCAAGGTTTGTTTCGAAGTGCGCCTATCCGAAGAGACAGTGCCGGACAATTCGCACCATTTTCGCGATGAGCCCCACGTACGTGGATTCCGAGTGGGCTTTTCAACGCCACAATCATCTATGCTCCTCGGCGAAGCAGAACATTCCTTTGGCTATTGCGAGAGCGGACGCAAGGCCACTAATAGCCAGTTCACGGAATACGGCAAACCGTATCAATTGGACGATGTAATTGGCTGCTATTTGGACCTGGAGAGTACGCCATGCAACATTAAATATACATTGAACGGCGAGGATCTAGGCATTGCCCATGAGTTTGACAAGAGCATTTTGGGCGAGGAGGGAGCCCTGTTTCCCCATATTCTGACAAAAGGATACGAGTTCATTGTGAACTTTGCCAATGCCGATGAGCTGCTCGTTAATGCAGAGAGACCAACACGCAAGCGACGCAAGCAACGGGCAGAGTCTCATAAGGAGGATGATAACGATGGCGAGAAGTGGAAGGTGCTAGACGAAGCCACAGCCGACGATGATGAGCCCGAGAAGAAAGACGAGGATGCCAAATCCGTGGCAACAGCTGAGCCCTCTGAGGAGGCTGACAAATCAGAAAATGCGGCCGATGATGCCAGCAATGCCACAGCAAAAGCTGAAGAAGATTCTGCTCAGAAATCAAACGATGACGAAGCACAGTCGTCCAAGCAGGCAGAGGCTGCCGAAGAAGCCGACGTCGCACATGACGAAGCCGTCGAACCAGGTCAGTTTTGTCTGTTCAAGTCCTGAGCTTTGACGTATAATTTTCATATTTATTTATAGTCGAAGAAGCAGCAGAGCTTCCAACCGAGGCCACTGTTGCCAATGGCGATTCCGAAAAGAACGCTGGGGATGGTGAATCAGCAGCCAAAGATGATACCGCATCGACAGCAAATGCTGAGGAAGATGAGGATGGCCCATCGCCAAATAAGCGCCCCAAAACTGACCCCGAGGCTGAGAAAACAACGCCGACAACAACAGCTGCAGCAGCCGAGAAGTCCAAACCGGTCGAAGACGAATACGAGGACGTGGTGCCAGTGCCACGCGAAACTGTTTCACTTCTGCCAGGCTACGTGCTATTGGCATTGTTTCCCATCGAACAGCTGGTTGCCGGACCACAGCGTGCCGAATCGCGCAAGCAGTGCGAAGTTATACTGCTGGTGGGTCTTCCCGGTGCTGGCAAGACACACTGGACACGGAAGCATGTGTCGGAGAACGCGGATAAGCGTTATGAGGTCATTGGACCTGATTCCATTATATCCAAAATGACAGTAAGTGAAAAGAAATGGGAATGTTGCTCAGATAATAATTAATTCCATAAATATCATTCCCCATTCACAGATCGATGGAGAATCACGCAAATCTGTGCACAAGGGACGTTGGGATAAGGTGTACGAGGTCTGCTTGAATAGCCTGGGTGCATTAGAAGACATTGCCATGAAGCGGCGCCGCAATTTCATACTTGATCAGGTAAAAAATCATATAAATGACAAGCATACACAAAACACACACATACACACGCACACACACACATTATATACCAACAAACAAACAAACAAACCGAACCGAGTACACCAAAAGAAAAACAAAAAGTAATAAGAATCAAACACAAATCAAGTGAGAATTATGCGTTGATGAGACGATGTTGATATACTATGGCAGTATATGTATCACAGACGGCCAGATGTCCTACTCTACAGGATAATTGTGACTCCTTTCAGTCAGAGTTTTTTTTTATATTTTTTTTTTTTAACATTTGAACATTACATTTGATTTCGTAAATGAGAAATATTTGAAACGATAGACAATTGCTAAAATATTGATAAATATAAATAAAAAGCGAAGAATCCCAAGCTCCCATTGAGGATGCCAACGTGAAGTTACTGTCAGGTATGTTTTAAGCATTAAGTCGATCTGATAATTAGTTTTGTATAAGTGTATGGAAATGTAAGTATGACACATTCGAAACTATAGAATCTGAAACTGTTCTACTGTTATACACTGTATTGTTTAAGCTTAAGTTGTAGGTTCAAGCAAACAGAGAGACACAGCAAAGAGGGCGTTATGAGAGATGATGGTGATGATGATGATGTGGATTTCGAGATATATGATATGTATGTATGTATATGTAATATGGAAGGATGTCGTGCGGCAAGGAAGCCACTGTAAGTAGACAACCGAAGCGAGGATATCTCAAATCGATATTAGATACTACTACTATTACTACTTACTCTATCTATCTCTCTCTATAAATATATATATGTATATATATATATATATATATATATATATCTCAATATACTATCTCTCCAAAACCCGAAGACATAGCAGATGCGTCTTCCTTGAACTATATAAATATTATTTTGTATCAATTACAATACTAAATATAAATAAATTCTATAAGTATTCCTAAGACATCTGATACTGTCAAGGAGAAGCGAACTCCCTGGCGGAGTTCCGAATTTGATATGGTATATATTTATACTGTATAAAGTATAACAGGTATGTGTTAGATAATAAGTTATAAGAGACGCACACACACACATATGGTGTGGTGTTGTCCTCGTCATCGTCGTCGTCGTCGTGGTCAGCACGTTTGAGGGCACAATAATATATTTGAGGATTTGAAAGATGGCTATGGCAATCATCAACGTGTTTCTCTCTCAACCTTGGCTTTGTGCTGTGCTCAAAATTTACTCATCTCCTTCAACCAACCAACAACAATCCCTCTTTCGTACCAACAACAACCACAACAACAACTGCAACAACCAACTCTATTGAATCAACCCAACAACAAATCAAATCAAAAATCTCCACAACAACAACATCAACAACCAAAACCCAACTGTAATATTCTTGTAGACGAATGCATATGCCTCGGCCCAGCGACGTAAAATGAAGGGTTTTAGCGACTTCAAGCGTATTGCGGTTGTTTGCATTCCCGGCGAAGATGAGTTGAAACGTCGGATTGCCGATAAAGAGGAAAAGGGGAATGCTTTTACAGTTAAAGAATCAACAATAAATAACTTACGAGGTAAATATTCAACAAAACTCTCTCAATCAAAGATACAAATACAAAAATAATAATAATAATATTCAATCAACGCAAAAAATACATGAAAGCCAAAATCGCAATTATAATCATGTGATAATATTGTAAACTTTATAGAGCCAATGGCAATTATATTATATCAATATATATATACTTTGTTATAAAATAGATCTACATATATATGGCATATGACAGATATATACTCTATAAAACTATATTGTATGATTAATATAACAATTCATTATGTATTTAGTTTGTAAGTTGAACTTCTTATCTAAAATTTTTTAATAGTAAGCAAACTCCCAACCTTATTCATCATTTCTTGCGAACTCTTCTCCCTTTCATTTTCCCATTATTCATCCCAAATTTCTCCAATGTCTCTCCTCATTTTCCATTTCTTGCGTTTTTATGGCGCTTTTTCAACTAGTTCCTGTGAAGTCCGCTTTCATTACGATTTTGATATCATTATGATCATGTCTTATCAGATACATTTCTATTCTCCCACACGTCGTCCCATATCCATAAACCCCAAAAGTACACTCCGTATCTTCTATAATCAAGTGTAATGTGTAAACAGAGATCTATAAAACCGCCAACCATAATTGTGGCAGTTGCTATAAATTCGCATTTACGTGTAAATTACACAATTCCCATAAAATCTTATTTCAGCAAATTTCACATTGCCTTCGCTGGAGTTCGGCTGGTTTGATGACATCATATATACGGAGCTGAACGGGGATGAGGCCAATGCTGAGGTCAAAAAGTATAATGAGAAGGGCAAGAAGGCCATCGATGCAGATCGATCCAGGGATAAGAGATCGCGCGGAACCCGAGATAATTACCGGCGTGACAGCGACCGCCATCGGAATCGTTACTTTGACGACAGGCGTCGTGATCATGGAGGTGGTGGCGGTGGACAGCGTCATGACAGCCGTTGGAATGATTCGAGACGCGGTGGCGGCAGCTACTCAAGTGGAGGTGGCAGCGGAGGCGGTGGTGGTGGCGGCGGCAGTAGTCGTGGCTACGATAATCGCAATCGCGGGTATGGCAGCGGCGGTGGTGGTAGTAGTGGTGGTGGCGGCGGCGGCGGCCAACAGAATTGGATGCAGAACAATCGTCGCAGCGGCTATGATGACCGTGGCTATGGCGGCGGCGGAGGAGGTGGTGGAGGCGGTGGCAGCCGTGGCTATGACAATCGCAGTCGTGGTTATGGCAGTAGCGGTGGTGGTGGAGGCAGCGGCGGTGGCGGCGGCCAGCAGAATTGGATGCAGAATAATCGTCGCAGCGGCTACGATGATCGCGGCTATGGCGGAGGCGGCAGTTCCCGAGACTATCGTGACCGAGATCGTGGCGGCAATGATCGCAATCGCATGGGAGGAGGCAGCGGTGGCGGCAACAATGATCGCAATCGAGGAAGTAGCCAGAGCAGCTATCGCTCTGGAGGCGGAAATCATCAACAACGGGATTTTCGGCATGGCCACCGCGACACCAAAGAAGATAGTCGCGGTGGCTATGAGCGGTCAGCTGGACAAGCGCTGCCCAAATATGGCAATAACTCAGCACAGCAGCAACCAGGCTATGATCAGTACAAACAGCAGTCGAGCAGTAGCCACCAAACTGGCTCCAAGGTAGCTATACATTAAAAGTCAATCGGGTCTGGGAATATTCAATCATTCCTAAACTTGGTATCCCATTAACTATTTGCAGTCTGCGTTGAGTGGCAAGTGGAGCACCTATGCCCAGCACCAGCAGCAGCAGCAGTCGCAACATCAGCAGCAGCAGCCGTCTGGTGTCTGGCAACAGCATCAGCCACAACAGCAGCAGCAGCAACAATACCAGCAGCAACAGCAACAACAGACCGCCGGCCAGCAACAATACTGGAACTATAACCAGATGCAAGGTATGCGGCGGATAATCGAAGATTCCCACAGGAGTCCTCAATTAATACAGTTGACGAATTCTGTATTTTATTCTATTTTTATTTGTTTTGTGTATCAGGTTATGGCAGCCAGCAGCAACAGCAACAGCAGGCAGCGTGGCAAGGCGCTGATCAGCAACAGCAATGGATGTCCTGGTGGCAGGTAATTGAAATCTCTCCACTTTCCACTCCATTCCTTGCGACTAATGTGTTGCATTCATTCATTATCGTGTAGCAACAACAAGGCGCGACAGGAGGAGGAGCGGCCAATAATGCCAGTGGGGGAAGTACGGGCGGCAGCGGCGGCGCATCCAGTTCCACGGGAAATAATGATGGCGGTGCCACCAATCATTATTGGTCTCAATATTCATACTCTACACAGTCCAATGCGGGCGTCGACAAGAAATAAACAACCCAACAACAACAACATCATCAACAACAATAACATTGAAAACTTGCCGACGCATTATGATTTTCACATTTCATTTTCAAATCGCGACAACATTGGGAAATGGATGAAAACCAAACTTGAAATGATAGTTTTTAAAATATAAATATATATTACAAAAGTAAGAAAACACAAATCAGAAACAAATAATACAAGATGCGTAAATTTAGTTTAGCCAGTTTTTAAGTGTCTCTGGAAAACAAAACATGAAAACCGAAATTAAATCCCCCGGCAACAGTTTACAAATCGAAAGACCGAAGTTCAAACCGATCAATTTAATAATATACGGAGAATCTGTTGTGTTTTTTTTCAAGTATCTTCGAAACTTCACATTTAATGAGAATCAACATTTTAATTATTATTATTTGTGTTATCTTCTTTTCGATCATGAATTTTGCATATTTTTAGTTATTTGATTTTGTTGACTGAACTGAACTCTCCGTAGCAAAGGGATATTTTAGAATATTCAAATTTTTTTGCTCAGCTGCATAACAACCCCGTTACATATTGTTTACGCGTTTCAATTATCATTGTTTTTAATATTTTATACATTAACAAAGAAAAACTGGAGGACAAACTAGAAGAAAAAAATATAAATAAATCTAAATACAAAAACAAAAAATCTTTTATTAACGAATGGAAGTATCTAATCAAATGGAAACGTTTGAATTTAATCGATTAGATAATATCTGCTGTAATATATTATTCTCTTGATTGACTTGATTTGACTTTGCAAACAGAAAAATCTAAGCAAATTGCAGACACATTAAAGTAATTGCATTAAAAAATTTGTTTACATAAATAATTTTGAACTGGAGGTGTGTATAATTTGCGATATTTATGGACAGCACTGTTTCGTTAAAGCTATCGAAGATCTACGTGATGTGATATCGAACAAAATGCGATACCAATCGATAGTTACATTCCCACCCGCAATTTAATTCGATATCAGAAATAAAATTTTTTTCACTCTGATAAGATCGAACCCCCACATTCTTTGACTATTCGGTGTGTGATAGCCCAAGTTTAGCGGAACTGGGCTAGAGTCATTATTCACTTGGAGTGGTATGTAGACACATATATGCGCCATTTCGATAACGAAGCGTCGTCCGAATGACGCATGTTGCGCGCAGTTCACGGGAAACGGCGTGACTTCAATTGATTTTTCAATTTTCCATATTTTGCAGCAAAAAATCAACCAAACAACGCGAACAAATATGATTGGGATACAATTGTTTAACGAAATCGGCAGTATTTTTCGGAATGTAAGTGAATACACACGTTCATATGTTCTATATAACCGGGGCCATCTCTGGGTTAATTACAGACGCCGACCTTTGCACTGGTGCTGGAGACTTTGCTGTTGATAACCGTGATTTGGCTGCTCTTGCATAGACGGGGAGGACGAAAACGATTGACCAAGGAAGAGGAGGAGTATATCATCGAGCAATATGAGCCAGAGCCATTGGTGCCAGATACAGATCCGGAGCATCCGCTGTTGCGCACACGCCTAGTGCAGTCGAAGGTAGGAAAGCGGATCGTAGTCGATGGACATGATTGCTTGAACCTCGGCTCGCATAACTATTTGGGATTCCTGGAGGACAAGGACATCTTGGAGGAGGCATGCAAATGCCTACGTAAATATGGTGTCGGTTCATGTGGTCCCCGTGGTTTCTATGGCACCATGGATGTGCACTTGGACTTGGAGGACCGCCTAGCCAAGTTCATGGGTCTAGAGGAGGCTATAGTCTACTCCTATGGCTTCTCAACGGTGGCCAGTGCAATACCCGCCTACGCCAAGCGCGGAGATCTTATATTTGTGTAAGTTTTATATATTCAGCATTCTAGTTGAGTTGAGTCTCAGTCTAATGGAACTGATTTCTGGCAGAGATGAGGCTGTTAACTTCGCCATACAAAAGGGCTTGGACGCATCTCGCAGCACGATTGTGTTCTTTAAGCATAACGATGCCGATGATTTGGAACGATTGCTCATTGAGCAGGAGAAACGCGATCAAAAGAATCCCAAGAAAGCTCAAAAGATAAGGCGATTCCTAGTGGCCGAAGGCATCTATCTAAACACCGGCGAGATCTGCCCATTGAAGGAACTGGTCGCGCTTCGCAAGCAGTACAAACTGCGTCTATTCCTGGATGAGAGCATCTCCTTCGGTACGCTGGGCAAGACGGGACGTGGACTCACTGAACATTTGAGTGTCGATGTAAGTTGTGGACATTAAACAGATCCAAGCTCAACTAATGAAATACCTGGTTCACAGCGGGACGAAATTGATCTGATATCGGCGAGCATGGAGGGATCAATGGCCACCATTGGTGGCTTCTGTGTTGGCTCCCATTTCATAGCCGAGCACCAGCGTCTCTCCGGACTTGGCTACATCTTCTCGGCCTCCTTGCCCCCCATGTTGACACAGGCAGCCATCTCGGCTTTGGATCGCTTTGAGCGTGAACCCCAAATCTTTGATCAACTGCAGCAAAGGTCGAAGCAAGTTCAAAAGCAATTCAAACTTCTGAGCAAATTGTTGCTCCGTGGCGACGACGTATCCCCAGTCAAGCATTTGTATGTGGCCCAAGGAAGGGACACCTTTGATTCTGAAAGCAAGTTGCTCACCAAAATTGCCGATAAGGTAAATAGACTTATTATTATTACTTCCTGTACAGATATGTAACTTCCGAACAATTGCTTTTTTCTCAGTGTATTGAACGGGGCGTGGCTATTGTGGAAGCAGCCTACTTGCAAAATAGAGAGCGTGCTCCAGTTCGTCCCAGTCTGCGTGTCGCTGTCAGTCGACTTCTGGATGAATCGGACATTCGGACGGCCTTCGATATCATTGAGGCTGTTTCCAGTGAAGTCCTTTAAGTTTCCTTGTTGCCTTATGTGCCTTGCTTTATTAACCGCCCTTTCGTATTATTTCTAATTCATTCGAATTGCTGACTTGAGTTTAATAAATAGATGTAAGTAAATATTGTTGTTAACGTCCAGATAAACTATAGCTATCTATCTATGCACATATTATTTGCTTAAGAATTATTGAATCACTTTTCAATAAATATTGTTTTTAATATTAAAATATATTCTATTCAATATTCAAATCAGAACAATCACTTTGAAACGTATCGATATACGTTTATTTAAATACCAGTAGGTTGTATTTCTAGCTTCGCTTGGTATTTTTAGATCACACTTTGGCTGGTCACATTGCCACTCAGATACGAAGCCGAACAGAGTCGCATGTACGTCGCGCAATTACATTTTGTGTATTTTTGCATTTATATTAAATGTGAGCAAAACTTAAATTCAATCTCGTTAAATACATATACCCAACTATTTAGAACTTGTAAAAACAATTATCTCTGTTAATGTAAATCATATTTACGATTCAAATGATAGGCGAGAAAATCGATTTTTTTATGCCTTGCCGGTGACGGAGACGCCGCCAAGAGTTAACTGCGTTTGTGTGTGTGTTGTGCGTGTTATTTGCCCAGTAGTCGAATTAATAATATGACATAATCGATATATATACATATATATATACATATATATTTACGCGTATGCGGTTGAGTTAATTGACATAGATTTTTAGTTTTGTCTTACTCTGCGTGAATACCTAAAAGTGTCTTATGTCGTTGTGGTCAGCGCGTCAGGACTTCTCGTTTCCGTTTCGCTCATATACATAAAGGCTACCTTTTATGCTTTTGGGCGTTGCAGGATGATTTTCAGACCGCTTTGCGATTATTTTTTCAGAGAGAGCGGCAGCAAAGCTATAGTTGTCCCGCTCTTACTCTTGCAGTAACTGTCTATTGCGTTTGGTTTTCATTTATATTCAATCATATTGTATATACAGTTTTTTAAATTGTTAATAAATAAATATTTTGTCAATAATGATTTACATAAATAAAGCGAGCCTTAGTATGTATTTCTTGCGTGACGTGAATAAATTGGTACGCCCACTAAACGTTTACCAACACTGCATTGAGCAACTGCTTCCACAGAAGAGCGCAGCGCACTCGCTCTAGTTGTTAACGTGCGCTTGTGAACGGTAGACGTGTGCGATACGAGAAGATAGTACATATATTTGAAAAATAAAAAATATATATTAAATGACGGTGCTTTCAGGCCACTTTAATTAAAATCGAATGTGTAATTAAAGGGTCTTCGGCGAATAATAAGAGTGAAGTAGTGTGCTGTGAAAGTGCCGTTAAGAAGGGGTCGCACGTGTCTATTTAAAAAAAAAGTGTTGAAAAGCTAAAAGAAATAATTTACAGTAATTTTTCAATCTATTCTTTTCCTTTCATCCCATTCCGAAAATTTATTATATACGCATGTATACATGTATATGTAAATATATACACGTATAAAGCAGCCGAAAATCAATTGTGTGAGTGCAAGTGTTCGTCGACATTGTGTTTGTGTAAACGACTTGTGAGCAGCACGGAATAAAATCGTTAAAGTCGAGGAAAAAGAAAAACCTTTAACTGTAAGTGCAAATCCCATCGAATATCCATCCATTCTATAAGACAAATTCTCCGAGTATGTGTTGCGTTTGACTGTGATAGAGGTAGACAGCGCGCTGTTTACTGTTATGTGTGGCTGCTATTTGACCGGTGACGCCATCTTTTAACTCACACCAATAAAAAAAATTCGTTTAGTATTTTATTTTTTATTTGGGATTGGTCAAGCACATTCCGGAGGAGTGTTTTTCGTCTTGCGTTTTGTGTTGAAAATTCGCTCATAAGACACAGCAACAAAATTTCTATTCACCTAGAAATTATAACTTGTGTATTTCAATTTGCTCTCTTTTCAAAATTTAATTTACATTAAGTGGGTGGAAGCTTGCGATGATCACTTTGCATAAGCGAGAGCGATCTTTGAACACATACCATTGCATGTGCTTAAGCTTTCTATTCTTGTGTGTCATAAAGAGAGGAAGAGAACGAGAGAGATGTCATCATACTGGTTTATTATTGAAACCGCTGTCTCTATTGCCTTTTTGCATACTTACAGAAAGACTAGTGTCTAATGCATTTTCACTGATAAATTGTTTAGTGTGGTTATTGTTGTTGTTGCATAGTTCGTCGGTGTTTGCAGCTGAGTCGCTTCTGTTTACACTCCCATACCCATACATACAAAAGTTGCGTCTCGACTGTGACCTACATTTTGTTATTTTTTTTTCTCTCAGTGTTAGTGTGTGAGTTTGCCGTTTGACGCTGCATTCGCTTTGGCGAAAACTTGGTAAGTTGTATTGTTGTTGCGCCAAAAAGTGATAAACAGATTTGTTAATCTCGTAAACTTGTTTAATTGTAAATGACAGAATAGGCTTCGTGTGCCAGTTTCACTTGCAAAAGGAGAAAAAAAGAAGAAGACAGTCCGAGTTACTTGACCAGTGTTGCCATACTTAATTTTTGTACTGACGTATTGCTTTGCTTGTCTGATTACTTGTCTTCTACGTTCTTTCCACAATCTAATAGGAACTTGTCTTCTTTTTATCTTCTCTAGTTAGATATGTACCCAATACATTGTACTTGACGTGAGTGCGAGTGTGTGAGTGCGCGCACTTTCCGCCAGAGTGTGCGTGAGAGGAGAGTGTGTATGCTCTCTCGACAGTAGTTAACCTCATTCTCTAATTTTATAACCATAGCTTTATTGCCACCAATTAGCTAGTCAAGGAGAGGGAGAGAGCGATAAATAAATGAGAGTATTTATTTATATCGCAGCACTAAGGTTAACAATTACATATTTGGTATATTTTGTGATAAGACAAGAACATGTGTTGTATTAACGTGGCATGAGGATATCTGTATGTGTTATCTGAGAAAACTATATCATGAAATTGGTTATAACAAGTAATCTTCTTTCTTTTTCAGTCAGAACACTCAATAGCGTGATAAGAGAAAAGCACTGAAATTTATTATTATAAAGCAGATGACGTCATTGTGCACATTTTTAAATGAAACTTTGCTGCCTTTTGTTGCTAATTCAAATTTGCGCTTCCTACTCACAATACACAAACACAAACATGCTGATGAGTTTTATAATTTATTACACATTTTCATCGTTTTGTATATTTCCCCTAGCTCATATTATTTAGCATATTTAGTTTTAATTTTTTACTTTCTCATCGCAATTGAAGCATTCTAACGAGAAATTTGGTTTAGTTGTGGGGCGCGATATGCTGACATTTTTGACTGACAAACTTCAACAGGTCGAAATGAAAGCAAGCGGCTAGTGGCGCCCTCTGCTGGAAATGCGAATGACAATCAGCAGAACAAGCGAAAAGAAATAAACCATTATTTTACTTCTGACATATTCTCACATACATACACATTGCATTTGCGAGTGACGAAATACAAATTTGTTGAATGAGTGAATGGGACAACAGTTGAAATCAAAGCCTGTGTTGATGTGAATGAATTTGTATATGCGTGTATGTATGTCTGTATGTGTATGTGTGGGGGAGGAAGTGCATAGTTAAAACTGTAAACAATTGTTGTATGACAACCTAGAAATAGCAACAAAGACAGCGACAATAAATGTATTGAAATGAAAAATTAGATAGTGTTTGGGTAGTTTTGTTGCATAGCTACAATGTTTGTGCCGGATGAAACAATACAAAGTGCAAAGTTAAACAATAAGAGACACATAACAGTGAATCACTCGATAGGAGAACGACAGACATACACACATATCGATTGTCGGCGATGGATGTTGATGTTGCCAGCCATGTTTAGAGAATACTCTCGTTTACTCTCATATTTTAGTATTTACATGCATACATTTATACTAAGAGTAAGCATTGAAAGGAAAAGCAGAGCTGCCGTAGATTGAAATTAGTTTACTCATGCGTGTTACTTCTGCTTACCTAATTTCCCATTGACGGTCTGACGTCAGTCCTTGGTTGCTTGTTGTGTGTCAGTCAAACTGTGATTAATTGATTTACAATTTCTCTTTTTGTTTTTCTTTTGCCTCGTAAAGATTAAGTGCATATAATTGTGACGTTCGTTTTGATTAATTATTATCATGGTCTGGCAACGCTGCTCACAGGCTGCCGGTCTCTCCCTAATGCCAAACAGTTTGTCTATAAAGCAAGCCAAGAAGAGAAACTCGGTAAAGAACGACCAAAACAAAAACAACAACAACAACAATAGCAAAAGTAGCATAGGCAGCCGCTGTAAAAAAATATATATGTATGTACATATATACACATGCATATATAAACTCGTCTTTGCTTTAGGCTTAGCACAGACACATGCACATATGCACACATACACTCATAAGCCAACATAGCTCAATGCAGGGCAAGAAAGAGTGACAGACAAATGCATAAATAAAGAGGCGTACGTGCCAAGCTTCAAACACACAGACACATGCTTTGCAAGAGTGAGAGACACACACACAAGCAAACGTGAGATTAAAAAAAGAGACGTTGCTGCTGATGGCTAAACAACTGTAGCTCATCAATAAGAGGCAACAACAATAAATGAAAAATACAACAAAGACAACAGGCCAATGTACAGTTGCATCATGCAGGCAGGCAGGCAGGCAAATAACAACAATAACAACATCAACATGAACAACAAGAAGTGTGCACCAACATAACAAATATTTTATAAGAAAAATCAAGAAGAACATGAAGCAAAGCGAAATAAGAATAAGAAAAGCAGACATACAATGCAAGAAAAACTAGGATGAGATCACATCAGAAAAGACAAACACTCGCTCGGCAAGAGCAACCGACCGAGAGAAAAAGCTCAGGCACGACGACAATGCTGTTAATTATACCAAATGAGGCTGTAAGTTGCGAACACAGTTAAAGCTGCTGTAGTGAAATAAGAGACTGAAACAATCAGCTGTTTTTGTAGTAGTTGCTCTGTAGTCTGTTTGAATTCAATTGAAGTTGTCGTGCTTTATTTTAAGAACTGAAGAAAAAGTCGAAATGAAGATGATAAAGAGCAGACTGTCATTACTCCCACTGATCCGAATTTCAATTGAGATATAGGTTAATTTGAGTGCATTAAATGTCGGCGTGGGAAAATATTTTAATTTACATAGAATTTTTATTCGACTTGAGGTACATATATATTTAATGTTATCTTATCGAGTAAACTGGTTATGTGTTGCGATCTTAAATGAAATGAATGTGTTAAATTAAATATTATATATATGATGACCAAAATATAAGAAATGATTCAATATTATGATGACAGTGGAGCAATATGCCGCAAATTTTGCAACAAATACGGGAAGAAGCAGTAGCAAATGCAACAGTGGGAATATACTAGATAGCAAGCAGCTGAGTAGAGTACCAAACAAAGTGTTGTTGCATGAATGAATCCATAATGCAAACAAAAAAATTGGAATATAAGCGCACGAAAGCCGCTGCGGCTGACTCTTCTGCATGATTACATAATAATCTTTATATCTGCCTTCAGCCTATTGGCAAGTCTGAAAAGCCAAAGCCATAACCAAAAACCACAACTAATAACCAAGCCATCTCCCCTTTTGTTTGGGAACACGTGTATAGTGTGTGTGTGTGTGTGTGTGTGTTTTTAGATTGCATGTTGAGCCATTTTTGATATTTTACAGTTTAGAGAGCTCCGCCAAGTAAATAGTAAAATTAACACCAGTAGCAATGAAAGCCATGGCACGCAGGCTTGTTATGCATAATTTTTTAGTAATTGTGAAAATTTATTTTGTATTAGGTTTTTGATGTGTGCGAAGCAGAAGTGTGACCACACATGCATTTAAAAAAATTAATATGATGTATCGATATTCGAGGAAGCCTATCGATAAATCACGAGTTGCTTAATATTTGCTTTTCGCTTGATTTGCTATGCAAACATATACATAAGCTTATTAAATAGTTGAAATTAAAATGCAAATTTTGTAGAAAGTTCAATATGAGAGGCAACTACATCTGCTGCCCTGCCTGTCTGCCAAGTCTTTTGCCATCGTCGAATATTTCAATTATTTTATTTTGTTTTGTTTGCGCCCCCTCTTCATGTATAGTGTAGACATAAAACAAGCAAGTAAAAATTATATATATTTGAACGCGCGCTAACTAAAAATATATGCATGACATCATTCAACGTCGACGCCGACGTAGACGCCGACGATGCGGTTGACGCAGCGTAACGCAGCAATAGTCAAACGGGCTGGGCGTTTCTCTGTTTCGCTCTTCGCATAAGTATACACACATACATTTGTATTTATGTATGACAAGAGCATTTGTGTGTATGTTCATATGTATGGGGCTTTTCAGCGTAAACTGAAATTGTTGCATTTTACAACTAAGTTTTTAATAGCAATTTTAATATATTTCTCTAAAACATATTTTCTCTTTCTATTTGCAGGCTTTAAATTCAACAGAGAAGAAAAAGCTTAATAAGTAAGGTGAGTTTTTGCCTCTCCCGATGGTCGATATATTGCACATAAAGTGAAAAGTAAACAAATACAAAACTTGACTTGCTGTTTATCTATCTGTGGGCAAATGTTTGTACATATTTAAAAATTTGCAACGGTTGTGGTTGTTATCGGAACTGATGTACTACGAGTGTTGTGAGATTAGCTTATTTTAGGATAAATCTAGCATATCTGAAATTTTAAAATCGTATATTGACGTTCGCAATTTATTTATAGGTTTTGTCTATTTATTTCATTTCTAGTGTATTATTGATAAGTGAAGTGTGAGCAATCTAAATTGGTTGTTGGGTAATGACGTGTTCTTTAAGATTGTAAAAATATAAAAATAAAAAAAGTAGGGATTCTCTATGCATAACTGAAGAATACCCTCGACTGCAGAAAAACATTATTTATTTATGCTTAGTTGCTGCTAAATGTTAAGCATATGCGATAACATTTGACAACACTGGTGTAATTTTTTCATTCTCTCTACTTACTGTGCTCTTTGCCAGCTGACGAACAGTTTTGTTGACATTTCTGTGTCATCACATGGTGATGGGAAAAGAGCGACAGAGAGAGAAAGAGATAAAGAGAGAAACCACACCTCAAATCACACAATCTATGTATATCTCCATTATGAATATTTAAAGCTGCGAACTTACGCCATAATTAAGTTTTGTTTGACGAAAATTAAGTGATATGTGTCATCCAAATGTAATTTGTTTTAGGCTCGCTACACAAAAAATAATGACTTTCGTCGGTTCTGCAACTCTCTTTCTACCGCTCTCGTTCTGTCCGGTAAAACATAATCGCGCAACTAGAGAGAGAGACATCAATGATGTCACTCAAC